>JANVCC010000019.1:3723409-3769178 GCA_025345505.1 Todiramphus chloris collaris | reverse complement strand
CGCCCGCCGCCCTGCGCGCCCCCTGCCGCCCGCCCGCCTCCCTGCGCGCCCCCTGCCGCCCGCCCGCCGCCCTGCGCGCACGCGGAGCGCCCCCTGCTGTCTTCTCGTTGCCTCACCACGAGAACGAGAACCCTTCCATTCCTTCAAGTTCACCTCCTGCGAAGAGGCGGAAGCTCCGACGGGAAGCGGCAAAGCACAGTCAGCATTTGTTGCCCACCTTTGGAGGAAGAACCCAATCGCTAGCTTCGTGATTTAGAAGATGAATAGTTTAGAAGGTTTCCAAGGAACAAGGAAGAATTTCTTTACCACGAGGGTGGTGAGGCACTGGAACAGGTTGCCCAGAGAGGTGGTGGAAGCCCCATCCTTGGAAGTTTTTAAGACCAGGCTGGATGGGGCTCTGAGCAACCTGCTCTAGTGGGAGGTGTCCCTGCCATTGGCAGGGGGGTTGGAACTAGATCATCTTTAAGGTCCCTTCCAACCTTGACAATTCTATGATTCTATGAACCTGAGCACAGCACCATCACTGAGAACAATGGGGGTTTGCTGGGTTTACTGGTGATGCCTTTTTTCTTGGAATCCCACTGCATACCTGCAGGCATCTTCAGATAGCTGATCTCTGGACCTTCACCTTCAACACTGAAGTCCTCCTGATGGGTAGTACTCTGGCAACTAAGTGGAGACAAGTGGGTGTAAGGACAGGTCTCACACCCGCCTTTATGGGAAGTAGGTCACAGATACCCACCCAACTAGCTGGAAGTTTTCCAACACGACACATTGCTGCTAAAACCTGTGTTGCCTGAAATGAGCTCAAGGGACCTCGCACTAATTCCAGGGCAAGGACTGAGAGCTGTCCTTCCTGCAGGCAGGGACACTGGAAGGTGTCCAGCCAAAACAAAAGCCCTAGGCCATGGACCGTGCAGACAGGCAACCCCTCTGCTCCCTGGCAAAATCATCTTCCAGTTGAAAACCAGATGACTCAGACACCAGTGTTTCCTTTGAACAAATTGTGCTTTCTGGCCACCTCTCTCCACTCTGACCTGTACACCCCAGTTTTACCAGCACAGCACATACCCTCTTATTGCTATAATGAAGTAGGTAACACCAAACACACATTGCTTACAATATATAAGGATACAAAAGAAATTCCCTTGGACACTCACAGGTTTCCTTGTCCTTGCTCTGCTGAAAAGGCCACGTCAGGTGAAAGGGTTTTGTAATTGTGTGCATTTTGAGAAGGCAAAGGGGAAGAATGCCTGCAGCTGATGTCATACCTATGCAGAGCTAACTGCGGGAGATGAGACCTAATGTACCTGTACTAACAGTCTGGGCACCAGCACATCAGAGCAGTCAGGAGCCAAGGAAAGCGGAGGTGGCTAAATTGTCCATATCATCCAGCTTAGGAAGGATCAAGCCTATATACTCTCACCTACGCTTAATACACAACTGGTTGCACCTGCAGGTGGTGGGGAGGATGAAAAGTGTGTGCCATGATGTGCAGTGGGATTCAACCTCCTTCAAACCTGCTCCACGCCTTGCTGGTGTGGGGACACACACACACACACACACACACACACACACACTGCCTTTGAGCCCAAAGTGATCTTTTGGCCCTCTGCTCACCAATGCAGAAGTTCTCTGCTGCATGTTCAAGGCAAGCTGTGACCTGACCCCATTGTAGGACTGACAGATAGTGTGTATTATAAAGGATACCCCATATTATATTTGCATTAAAAGTTTACAAGAAGTGGCCTTCCCTGGGTTTTCAGTGCAGCCACAGCTTGTCTGGCAACCCAGATCCTGAAAGTCCAGAGGTGCAGCTACTGCACCCTAGCAAATAAATCATGCATTGACTGTAGAAATTTCCCTTCATGCATGATGACCTGCAACTCACTGCAGGAATGCAACTCATCTGAGACTGTCCTGGATTTTGATAAGCACAATGTACCAGCCCTACCTCGGGTGCAGCCCTGTCTCTGCAAAAGTAACTCTCCCTCTGTGGACTGATGACTTATAAATCATGGGTTTTATTCCTCCATTGCAGAAATGTACTACAGATTTATAAAACATTTAAGACCCAGCGGTTAATGTTTCATCTGTTCATGAATATCCTGAGGGACCAAACTATTGTTTAATCTTCTACAGAAATAACCATGATTTATACAGAAGTTGTCTGAAACATTTTTCTTTTATTAGCAATACCACTGCATGCCAAAACCAGAACCTAGATTTATCTACTGTTCGTGCTACCCATATAATACATAATGCTGTGTGCATTAAGGAAGGAATAAAAAAGAAAATATTGCTCCTGTTGAGTGAAGATCTACAGACAGATGGCTTCATTTTTGAGGTGATTTGGATCTAGATCAACATCCAGCAGCCGTATGAGTTAGTAGAGCCCTGAGTGTGCTAAAGGTCTGAAGCACTCACTCTCTTTAAAGTGGGTTTGCAAGTCAAAATGTCATGGAAAAAAAAAAAAAAGCAGTTTTGTTTGCCCTGTCTGTTTGACAGAGTGCCGCTTGTATTTACTCATGTGATTGAGGTTGGATATCAAAAACTGGGGACATTAAAATCACCAGCTTTTGGAAACTTGGTTTGGAAAAGCGTGCTTTTAACTGGCAATCCATATTGCCAAATTAGAGCCTAGAAATTCTAACTAGGACTATAAAAATGGGGTGACCAAGGGGCATGTGTATTATCAGCCCTTACAGGCCCCATTTCCCAAAAGTTACAGGAAGAAACCTCCTTTGTCTGCGTCCTGCAGACTCTGAAAGCAACAGGTCCTTCTCCATCATGCCCCATGCCCAACCATCCACAGGCTGAGCAGAAACCTCCAGGCCACTCTGCACCTGAAGTCACTTCAATCTTACCAGCAGGGCTCAGGTCCCAGCCTGAGCTCACCCAGTTCTGCACAGCCCAACAGGAACAAGAAGCAACAGGAAAAAATGGGGTTCAACATCCACAGCTAGGATGACACATACAGGCAAGGATAAATATTTGTATTTAGACACTTCTCAAGGGACACATTAAAGAGGGAAGTGTGGTTATTATTCCCTGTCAGAAACAACAGAGGGACTTGGGGGCTGAGGTTGAAAGTGCATATCAATAATTCAGTGTAGAATATATTATAGAGATATGGTGTAATTATTGGAAGCAAAACAAAGAAATTAAGAAAAAGTCACTACAGCTCTCAAATTACATTTGGTCAGAAGATGTTTTTCTTTTTCTTGGTTTTTTTTTTTTTTTATTTCAGAAGCAGAAGGGAAGTCTTTGGTTAGCATCTTTCAGTTTTCAAGCTGAGCTGAGAACCTCAGATTCTTCTTCACAGAGAAGGCAAGCAGTGAGAGTAAAGAAACGATACTGACCTGAAAACTATTTTCTCTAAGAACACAAGCTCAAGTAATAGTCACAGGATGTTCAGAATCAAAACTACATTTTAACAAGTGCTGAGATACCATAATGATGTCAAAACTTCACAATGTTGTTAATCTGTCGAAGAAGCCAGAACTGGCCTTATGATATCAGTGTAACAAGCACAGAACTGTAAACTGAGGAGTTTGGGTGTTTCTGATCCCACTGAATGGGAAAATTCTCTTTGTCTTCTTTTATATGTTAGTATGGGGAAGAGACAGTTTTATCTATGAGCAAAGCTTGTACCTGAATAGAACTTATGTACTTGGGTCCTACCTGTTTTAAATGCATACTATTTTACTCCCCGTTCAAGAGCAATGCTCATTCTTAGTATTAGCCAGTGCAATTCAAATTACAAAATTCAAAATCAGTGTGTGTAATTCTCACAGACATCAAAAAGGGTAAAGATAGGCCTTTGCTTTCAAGCCTCCTTTCATCAATGCTACTAAGGCTGTGCCATGTGGAGAGTGGCCTGAGAAAAAGATGAATCTGTGAAGAGAGGAGAAAGATGGAAGAGAAACTCTGCTGTTATTATCTGGTGCAGCATCCCTGGAGCAGCTGACAGCAGCAGAGGGAAGAACTTTGCTTTGTGGAAGATGCTATTCTGCTCTGCTGTGCTGAGCCATTTGCCTGCCAGCACCCACCATGCTAGGTAAGGCCCATCAGAAAACTGGTACAACCTCATACAAACTCATTGTGGGACAGCAACACAAGATGGCCTAGAAATGTTCTATCATAATGGAAAAGATATGGTTTGGTTTACTTTAGTTGGCTAAAAAGCTATACTAAAAAAACCCTGAAGTCTAATTCTACCCACATTTGACCATTTGTGTCAGAAAGTATAAAGTAAACAAAAGATCAAGAGCCAACATTAGCCACAGTTTCTATTCATCCATTAATTCCAGTTCCTATAACAGAGCTCCAATTTTGGCCCTAAGAAAAAAAAATGTTTCTTATAGATAATCTGTTCTAAGCATATTATTATATACCTACAGATAACAGCGAAGAATTTGAACTTGAGTAAAAGGCACAGTGATGAGAGAAATCTCATTTTGAGCAGAAATCTTTCTACTTGGTTACCACGCAATCTAATCCTGACAGTGCACCCGACTTGAAAAATGACATTCCCATCTCCAAGAATTGAAAGGTGGCAGAAAAAGCAGGCACTCGGTGCTTTAGTCTAAAGCAATTATGAGCTCCTCACAAGCTCGAAGACAAGAATTGATTTTCATTTCTAGATTATCAAGAGGTGGGGGCAAGCAGGTCAGGAAACCTGACCTATCTTGACCTTGTGGATTGGATTGTTCTCAGACCTGTTCAATATTGAGAACAACTGTTTGGGATGGGAGGTGGGGAGGAGAAGAATAATCATCTGGCATATTTTGTGCCCACTGATATCTAAGAATCTTTTTTTACCTCACTTTATGATCTTAATAATTCAACATATACTAAATTTTTTAAGGTGCTTATTTGAAAAACATTTGCCCATAAATGACCAAATCTGATAAAGACAGCAGAGGCTGCTGACTGCTGAATCAGGGGATTGTAAAAGTCATATAGAAATAAGCACAGTCTGGCTTTAGAGAGAACCTTTAATTCTTTAGACCACTCCTGTGCTATTTCATGTATCTATAAACCAACCAGCTGACCTAATTTTTTTGTTATTGTGGTAATTCAACATTTGTATAACGCTATCTATTTCAAAAGACTCCAAATCATTGCACCATTACTTGGATTCCACAGAAATTTTGACATTTGCTGAGGTGGGACACATGCAGCTATGCTTTAAATAGAAATATAATGAAACCTTGCTAATTCAAGTTCATAGGGACTATATCACTACTCCAGGAAAAAAAGGAATTACTGTAACATTGCTTTATTTTCACTTTAATTTTAAACTTTTCTTTTGTTTTCTGTTTTAAATAAGGACTCTGTAGATGCTTTAGATAAAATCATGCTTATTTTTTGCCATTCTCCCCCTCCCCCCACGAACAAAGCATATTTTGGCTACAAGGAATAATACATAAGTTAAACAATAACTTCACAGAGTAGGCATGAAAAATATAAACCTCGTAGAGGAACTAGAAGCAGCAGGAGGTCAGGATTAGCTCAAACACTAACCCAGCCATTCAGATTAATTAGTTCCGGAGTGTCAGGGTCCAACTCTATAAACTGTACAGTGTGTGTACAGTCCACCAGTGCTGAAATATTGCCATTTCTGGCAGAAATGCCACAGCTGCTTAACAACTCACAGAGACACAAGTCCTCAAAGGAGAGAATGGGAAAAAGCCCTGGTCCAACCTTTAGCCAGATGTAAGTGCAGAACTGCTAAAGCAAACTAGGAGCTGGTCAGTGAGAATTGTGTTACTGCAACCATCTGGTTTCCCAAACCTTCAGGAAAAATGAAGCGTTTATGAAAGGGTAATGGAAGAAGGCAATCAAGGCCATGCAAGCATTACAGCTGAGTGTAAGCATTCAGGAGAGTGAGTCAGCGACAAACACACACACAGAAATTACCTTTTCAGTAATCTGAAGTAATCTTTTCAGAATCTGGCTAACACATCATAGTGCCCAGCATTTTTGTTCTGGTTTTAAACTGATGTGGAGCTCCAAAATAAGAATCAACAAAAGACTACTTTGTCTTTGTCTGATGTATGACTGCCCTAAATCAAGGAAAGATTTGAAATTAAAATGTCTAAAATGTCCCAAAGCAGATATCTGTTGCTGCTAAATCTCTTCAGCCAGCCTTCCAATTTGAAAAGCTAAAAGAGAAATTATCTGTGAGTAGATCACATTCATATTAACAAATGAACATGTAAGTGTGATGCTGTTTTTATAATTGTAGTGTCTTGCTTACAGGACTCTATAACAGGAATCTGAGTCACAATGGCTCTGCATACATAAATGCTATAAGATTTGTGCAGACAGCTGGCAAATCATTAATTAACAACAGTAATGGTTTCAAACTAGATCTCTGGGGACTCCACAGGAAATAGGAAGTACACTGGTCCTGCTTTCAGTTATGCCTCTGACATGGTTTCTTCCCCATAAACAAGTAGATAAAAACAATCCATGTCTGAGCCAAAATACCACACAAGCCACCACCAGCAGTCCTTGAGATAACATGTGCTCTGAACGTCCAGCACAGAAAGCTATCTTCAAGAATACTCCAGCATCAAACAGCTGCAAAACTGACTCTGGAATACCATGCATACAGTGATAGATAGTTAATCACAAAGACTATTCCAAAGAATTCAAAATTTAAAACAAACAACCACAAGAAAAAAAGGAAGCTTTTTCCCCCTTCTACTGTAGCCTAATTTTTACATATTAGATGATTCATATTGTCTCCTGGATTGTTCCCATGAGTATCACACAAATAGAAGTGCACATAAATGCTAAGCTGACATGTAAATGAGAAATAATCTCAAGATTTATCTATGAACTCCAGCTTCTTTCAGCAAATTAATTCACTGACAGCAGAAGGCTTACTGTCTCTCTGTGAAACATATGAGGGAAAATGTTGGTTCACAGCAGATTTATTTCCACAATAGACCTAACAGGTCCAATAATTATTATAGTTCACCATGTTGTTCCCAAGTTTGTGCTGAAGATTGGCTTCCCTGTTAGCACAAAATAGATCTGCAGGGAAAAGAGAAGGAGAGCAATTAAAAATGTGCCATATTTTCTCCTGAGGATGAACTGTACTATAGCAGCATCTCCATATTCACAAGATGGAAGCGATAATCTGGAAATTATGTGCTATAAAGCTCCAGGGAATAGACAAAGAACGGTTATGATATGGCAAGGGATAGACCGGCTGGACTCAAATGTGTACTTCATGCACTTCTACAGGAAAATATAGTCCTTTCTGTTTTGAGCTGGCAATGCTATGCATACTACCATCCCAGAGCCAGCCTGTGCTCTTCCTGGCACTCCTGGTTCTTGGCTGGGAAAGTGGGGGTGTGAGGGCAGGGTTTTGTGTGGCATGGTGGTGTGAGGGCAGAGGCATGGGTGGAGAAAAGCAACACACAGACTTCTCAGGGCTGAGAGGAGGCAGCATGTGGGCACCAGCAAAGCACGCAGTCTCCCCAGCGCCGTGGGTCCTCCCACCCCCTCTGTGGATAGCACAGCAGTCCCAGAGCTTTATGACACTTGATGTATGGGAGCAGGGAATGGTAGATGCATGAAGACATCCATTTAAGTGACAGAACCTGAGCTTTTTCTGCGCTAAATAGGAGGACACCAAACATTATACCTGTCTCTGACTTTCTGCATCAGAAATGCAGCAGTTCCCCTGTGCCCCTGCAGTTGCTGTTTATGTTTGGGCTACTGAAGGGGAACATGATTCTGCCCTTTGTTATTATTTGTGTGTGGGTATTGAACAAGATTTCTGATGGTTAAAAAAACACGAAATGCCTATTTTGGCTTACTGATGACAAAAGGCACTGAGTGACCAAAACAGGTTGCACAAAAGTGTTTAGTACTGGAAAAGATCGAGCTATTTAGATGACTGTGTATTTAATGACCTGGCCAAGAAAAGTAGTGACCTCCTGCTCAGAGGGAGTGCAAACTTGAGCTAACGCAGCTCATGTCTCTCTAAGATGCTGTTCATTCCTGTCACTTCCATTACTATGTTTTGTTTCCCTTTCATTCTTTCTGATTGGCTGCCATGCGATTCAAGCGAAGTACTGAAGCAGGAATTTGGAGCTACATTTCAGCATTGCCGCATTTTCTCCAACCCCCCTGTGGCAGATTAAAGAATGACTTCCAATGCCCTGCTTTACTGCACTGACCATAATACAAGTCTCTCTGAGAGGTGAGACCTACGAACCTGCCTTCTTTTCTCAGAGCAGCCTCTGGAAGTCAGGCAGGACTCCAGAGGAGAAGCTCATGCTGACACCTGAACTAGCCTGAGATCTTGCAGACTAACAGAGTTTTGAGCATCTTAACCATTTATCACATGAGACTTTGGTCTCTTCATTCTATGGTCCAACAACATCCAGGATGACATTTGCATTCCTAAGCACCTGGTGTTTGTAAAGCTATGTGCTCATGTCTCTCTCTTTTTCCCTCCCCCCCCCACCCTCCCCCTCCCCAAGAACACAAGGTAAGGTTTATAGAACAGGTTTTCATTACTCCAGGGATGTGACATGCAGTTCACAGTGAACAGTCAGTGTACATAAGCGTGATAGACTCTATCATGAGTGAATAAGTCAAACAGAATTAGGAGAGCAGGGAGGGAACTCACAATGTTAATGGTCTAAAGTGAACTAAATCTCTTAGCCTGCTTTGGGACAATCTGCATGTACACTGAGGAATTGTAATATAATTGTAGTTTATCAGAAATCACAGAGAGGAAGATTTATGCATCTGGGTTTCTTGAGCTCAGACACAGCTTAGGGGGAAAAAAAAAAATTAACAAGTGAGTTTCAAGTGTGCAATTTGTTCAGACAACAGAAATTTTTATGTCACTAATAATACTCAAGAAAAAATTCTCAGAGCAGTTACTACAGTGTGCTTCACATGAGCTCTTTTCTCCCTTGTCCAGAAAGCACACTTTCTCCACTTACTTTACTTTAAAGATTTCAATTTGTGCTTGGTATAGGGAAAATCAATCTCCTGATGCATGCATAAGTTATCCCTGACGTTTTCTATTTACATCCACAGGCTGAATGTTTCTGGTGCACAAGAGCTCTGCACATTCTGCCTGTGTTTTTGCTACTGTTTCCACACAACGTTTTGTATTTCTAGAAATCTTTCAACGGTGGCTCTTGGAGCATTACAAACAAGATCCTGAACCTGCTCCCATGAAGCAAACTCTGACTTGCCATCTGCAGACCTGTAAATTGAGACAAGGTCACACACCTGGTCAATCCCCAGGGTCAGAAGCAGAAACTAGGAGCTGCATTTTGTTATCCTGTTCTCAGCACCAGGCAGTACAGTCCCAGGTCTAAAACATTCTTGAATCTCTGCTGCACTAAGTAGCAGTTATGGTCTCCCTCTATAGTTAATTGATCTACTCTTTCTTTCTGTGAGCAGCTACCTATATAACATATTGTCATGAAATAAATGTGGAAGAACAAACCTGTTTCTCTAGCATACATAGAACAGACATTGGCTGCACAATGTTTTCTTCTCTGGCAGCTGTGCAAACCACAAAATCTGTAACACCAAGAAAAACAGATCTAATCATATTCCATGGTTATTTGTGCTTTGGCATTGCATAAAATATAGTGCACAATTCCTTTAGGGAACAATCCAATGTCTCTCAGAGTTGCTGGAAAGACTCCCATTTATTTTAATGTGGAACAGACCTTGAACAGAGTGAGGAATATGATGATTCATGATATTCAAAAAGGAAAATATATGTAAGCATTGGCAAAAATAAAAATGGTTTATATATGTCAGTGTTCTGCTTCAGACACATGACTCAAAGTAACGGACAGCAAGTAACTTCATAAAAGACAACTGTGAAAAAAACCTGCACTGGGAAACACAATTTCCAACAATGTAAATCTAGTCATTGATTTACACTCTGACGTATAAGTATTTATCCCTTATACATGCCTGTATTACCAGTACTTTGTTTTTTATTATCCATATAGCTACATAATCCTTTAAAAAGTCCTCCTAAGCTATTTGGATCTGTAGCATCTTGTGCCACTGAGCTCCAGACGTGTTGATGATCTGTATCTCTAAAGTAGTTTAGAAAGCTAAACTAAAGCAGGATTTAAGGCGCAATAAAAATAAGCTTACAACAGTTATTCAGCAATAGTCTTTGTGGTGTGTGTGTGGGTGATCCTGTATCTTTAAATATTCCTACCTATGCCAATTTAGATCACGAAAAGAACCAAGCTGATGCAGTTGTGCGTGCAGTTTCTCTGCCTCTGCAGCAGGAATCTGTAACGCTCTTGTAAGAACAGACAACAAATAAATAGTATGCATATCTTAAAGTATATTTAAATAACAAGAAGCAGGCAACGTCTATAAAAATACAGAATTAAGCTAGAAGCTAGTCCTGTCATGTGGGTTTACTACAACCATTCAGCTAGCTTTTGTTTGTTTTCAGTGGTGCACCACGTCATTTATATCTGCAACAATATGGCAAATATGCACAGCTTCCTTATTAAACTACATCAGCAACCGAAACACTGGAAAACACTGCCCAAAAATGTTAACAATGTAAAAAAAAACCAAACAAACCAAAAAAACGCCAACCATTTCAGGCATTTTGAAGTAAAATAAACACATATTTAAAATTTAAAAATAACTCCCCTGAAGGCATGCTGTCACGCACAGAAAGTTATAAATTGTAGACTTGCTCTTCCCGCTCTTAGGCACTGAGAAATTCATACACTGAATATACTACCGCAGTGGACTTCAGCGTTAGCAGGCTTTCAATACCGTGTCCTACAACCACGTACTGGGTGTATTTCTACTAATTTTCTACCCAAGTCCGACCCCTGAGAAAGAGGCATACCCAGCATCTCTTATATTTCTTGATTTTTCATTGTATTTATTTTTTAACAGATGGACGTTTCACTTTTCATTTGCTTGATCCTTAAGTAGGGATTTTTGTCCCTATTTTTGCAAAAGTTATGAAAAAATTACCCTAGAGGTCCTGGTAAATAGCAAGCACTCACTGCATTAGCGGTTATAGGATAAGAGCCCAAACTTGCCTCTCTGCCTGAAACTCAGGCTCTCGAGCTGTCAGTACACTTAATGAAATACACAGCAAGATTTTTTACTTTGTCTTTAGAACAAACATTGCAAAAAGCCCTCATGAATATTTGCTGCCGTTCGAGAGATTAGACGTCATTTCTGCATTTGCTTGGCCAGCTCTGTGGTAAATTCCGAAAACGCAGTTAAAGCCTGACATTAAGGCTTTACTCGAAGTCTATATGTCAGAGAACAAATCGTGCATAGTCAAGAAATAAAGCGAACAACTTGTGAAGCACAGTGAGTGATATGGACAAACTGTAAAGAAAAAAAAAAAACCAACAAAAAACCAAAAACGTCAAGACCAGTGAAAACAACAACAAAACCCAACAGCAACCGAAACAAACATATGTATGATTTCAGATATTCTTTCTTTATTGTCATGTTGTTAGTTAAACATAAACACGTTAAAACGGTGCCTTTAAGACTCCATTGACCACCAAGAGATTTTTGCTTTGAAAGTGACTGTAACGAAAATGCTGAGATAATCCCTTACGGCAAGACGATCACTTAAATCACTTCAGATAATCACTTAAATTATGGCGAGGTGAAGTTTGAGCACTTAAAAGGCACAGAACTGCCTGGAGCAAATAGTTCCAATACTATTTGCTTCATTTAAAAATCGCAGTGGGAAGGCTGGGGAGGGAACGCTTAAATTGGCGCTTAGACACCGCTTCAGTGGCTCGGGGCCGTCGTTTCATTAGCGGCATGTTTCTTATTAGCCGTGTAGACACAATTTACATTCTTTTCCTCCGTAGCACACGAAGTGAGGTGGATACAAATAAGGGCAACCCCCCCCCCCCTCCCCAAATCGCTCCGTCTCCGGTAAGGAGACATCCGTATGTTAAACCCAGCCCTTCTTGCATTAACTCGGCCGTTCCTCTGCGCTCCCTTGTCCAGCTTTCCCCGCTCACGCCTCCCTCTCCCGGGCTCCCAACGTCTTCTCGCCCATTTACACGCCGACGGGCTCCGAGCCGCGCCTCCCCCCAGTGCCCGCCGCTAATTGCCCCGCGCTCGCGGCTGCTCATTAGCCACCACGAGGAGAGCTGGGAATCCCCCGCTGCTCATTCCCGGTCTTCTTTCCTGGCTTCCCCCCACCTTTTTTTTTTTTTTTATGGTTTTGTTCTGGTTTGTTTTGATTTGTTATGGTTTGTTTTGTTTTGATTTGTTTTGTTTTGAACAGGCAGCCCACCGCCGGCGAGCCCCAGCCTGCCTCCCCGTCAGAGCTGTACCCGGGGGGGGCTGAGCGGCGGGAGGGGCCTCAAAGCGACCGCTGAAGGGCGGGGCCCGCCGAGGGACAGTTGGAAGACAGGGCACGGCCGGGCGTGCCGGCGCGGGAGAGGGGGGAGGTGGAGAAACGTCTTCAGAGGGGCGTTCTCTTCGGGCTGGGTTTCCTACAGCCGCCGGCAGCCAGGGCGGGCCCGAAGCCGCGGGGCCGGACGGGGCGGGGAGCGGGCGGGACGCGGAGGCTGCCCCGCCTCGTGCTCCGCCCGGCCGCGGGGCCGGCACGTCTGGAGATGCGTCACACACCCCGCCCAGCCGCGGGGCAGGCCCGCCCCCGCCGCCGACCAATAGGAGGCCGCTCCGCCCCGTTCGGCGGCACCGCCCGGTGTCGGCGTCGCCCGCCCAATCCGCGACGACAGGGCGCGCACCTCCCTCCGTTCATTTGCATTCAGCGCTGCTATTGGCCGGGCGACGCCGTCAGGGGGCGTGCCTCGGGGAGGCGGGGAGGGCGGGGGGCAGGCTCGGGAGCAACCTGACACCGCGCGCGCTCTCATTGGCGGATGGCCCCGGAGGCGTCACGCTCCGGGTGCGGCTATTGAAATGATGACGAAACCCGGCGCCGCCTCCCGCCCCTCGCGCGCACCGCCCGGGGCGGAACCGGGGCGGTGATTTCCATACGCGGTGCCGCCGGTTTCCATATGCATGAGGGGCGGGGCGGGGAGGCGGGGGACACACGCCGCCGATGTCTCGCCGTGGTTTATGACGTCCCGCGCCCCTCCGGCTCCCCCGGCCCTTCCGCCCCTCCGCACTAATTGGTGTGATGTGTGGTCCCGGCTCCCCGCTCTCTCCGCTTTCAGCTCAGCGGTGTAACCCAAGCCCGCTCCCTCGCCGCGTTTAATAACGCCGAAATCTGGGCCAGATGGGAACCATTAGCGACCCTATCCCCTCTTGCTGATCTTTATAATCTTATTAGTTTAATGGGTCACGCAGTGCAGGACCTATTTCCTACGGATCAAAGGGAAAGCAAACAGGGTAATATCCCACCGGGCTTCCTCCGCTCTGCCCCCACGGGTGCTGCTGCCGGGCCGCTGGTGCTGCTTGAAATGTACCCCCTTATTAGCTCGCACCGGCCGCCGGTTTGATAAAGCTCCTGGGCTGCTCTACCCCCTAGGCGGGGGCTCGATCCAGACAGCCCCAGCCCGCACCGCACCGCACCGCACAGCATCGCGGCCGATCCCGGCGCGAGGCTCCCGGTGGCCCCGGACCGGCGTTGGCACCGACGCCAGCCCGGGCTAAGGGGGTTTACCCACTGTCCCGTTTGATGGCGAGGAATTTCCATCGAGAAATATTCCCCTTTATCAGATACGCGGGAAAGACATTTTCTGGCATATTACTGGGGGATCGCGTTGCAGTATCCAGGGTTTTTTTGTTGTTGTATTCCCCCCCCCCCCCCCCCGCGCAACCATGAAAGCGGCATCGCGTGGGATGGATGATGGGGTCGAATCGGATACCCTGTGACTTTGCCCGCATGACCCAGGGGCGGCGTTTTCCATTCAGTGGCAAAACGCTTATTTGTTGTCCTGAGACCCCCACCCGTAGCCCCTGCAATAACTTTTAGCACAATAAATTAGATGTACGCGCACTGTGGTCCATTACGGCGGAGTGTTGTGTGACGGCTGCTGTCAAAGGTTACCTGCCTTCATGTAGCCGCATAAAGCGTTTCTCTAGAGGGTAAATGTTTGGACTTATTAAAGGATCTGGAAGCTGTGGGCTACAGTACGGAATCAAGCCCAGGCGCTCCCCCTGCTCCTGGGCAGCTGGGTCACCCACCCGTGCCGGGACTACCCCCCTCCCCAGACCCTCCCGCACTCGCTGCCCCTGCTCCTCACCCCTCGACGTAGCGGTACCTGACGGGAGGTACTAACATCGACCCCACAGACTGGATTCAGGGGATCCACTGGGATTCCCTGGAGATGAGGCTTAAACCAATTTATCTACCTTTCTTGATATATAAAATGCAGAAATGTACGCATGTATACATACATAATGTATATACACGCATGTAAAATATTTATCTATAAAACACATATAAGTTAGATATGTATGCAAAACCTAGGGAAAACTAAGCACGTGGATGGTAATATCTGAAATCGTGTTGTTTAGCACCCACTAGTTCTTTCATGGGGTGGATGGAGATCCCTATACAAAGGTGAACACACATGTGCACGCGGAGCAGTGCATGTGTGAGGGCATATACATGGGTGTGCAAACAGCGAACAAAAGGATATAATGCCGTCGCAAATCTCCAGGATTTTAGTTTTCAAACTTCTAAAGAGTTTAAAAAAAAAAAAAAAAAAAAAAAAAAAAAAGAAGTTGATGGATTTTTTCTTTTATGTCTCATAGAAAATCCATTATTTCCAGTTGTGTAGTCTGGCTCTCGAAATATTTAAGACATAAAACCCCCCACTTGTTGAAATATCAGATATGATAGATTGCTCCCCCAGGTCGGAAATTAGATCTCAGTATGTGCACACACAAACACAGATGTATACGGATTTATCAATATATGTTAATAGGCATATGTATATACCCCCTTTACTACTACCTGCGCCGGTTATCTACCAAATTGAAAAGTGGACGGTGAGTGTAGCCATATGCACACAAGCCACACACATACACAGTAAGCTTTATTTTATTAGAGACTATTAAAACACAAGCCCATAAAAATCTACCCCTTTTTAAATTTTATGGTAGTCTATGCTTCAAGTGCCCCTGCTTGCGCATGCATAATGAATCGTGAGCATAAGATTGTATAGACACAGTAAGGTTTTTTTAATGTGTGTATTACAAAATACGCATAACAAGGGTTATTATAAAAAGACTAATTAAAAAAAAAACAAAACCAACCCAACCCTATTGTAAATGGAAATATCAACTTCAGCGCCACTTAAGCGATAACAGACGGTGCTTTCCCTTGCCTGTACAGCCAGTGGCGACTACGCCGGGTTTTCTCTGTGTGTGTTTTTTAACTTGTTTTCTCTTGGAAACAGATGTGTACTTTATTTCAGGCGAGAGTTTTGCTGGTTTGTGGTGTTTTGGTGGGTTTTTTTTTTTTTTTTCCCCTTCTTTCCTTAACCTGTTAATTCCCCGAGTTTATTCGTGCCATAGACAATAAAGCCATAAACCTGACTGCAGAAATTTGTTTGCCGTAACGACGTGTTATTTGAGTCCCGGCTGTCGAGACTCTGACACTTGGGCAGATCAAAGAACCCCCTGTAACACCGTGTGAATCAGAGCCGGTGTGTGTGTGCGTGTGCGTGTTCAGGGAACGACAGAGCAGCCCCGAACGGAAACCGGTGAGCGCCTCCGCGGCTCCTGGTCCCGCGGCTGTCGAGCCCACACCGGCCCTGGCGGGGCAACCCTGGGTGCGGCTCCCCTTCGCTCCGGTACCGGTCCCAGCACCGGCTCGCTTTTCGCCCCTAGTAGGCTAGGGACAGCCGGGTTTAGGGGACGTTTCTTCACTCTTTAGCGCCAGGTTCGCCGCCTGGTTTCGGGTGCGTGCCGCTTCGTACTGCATCTACCCCGACGCGATTTTAAAGCACCACGTCTAATTGCCCGGTATTAGTTTTACTACCAGATATCGACTCCTGAAAAGTAGATTTAAATTACGTGTTAGGGAAGTGATACTATAAAGCGGCAAAAAACCAGAATCCCTCCTCAAACACATTTATGGGCTAAGGCTGCAAAGATCACAGGCTTCAGGTTTTGCCTTCGGTTTAAAGGTTGTCCTGGCACGGGAAGTCATTTGATAAACCTTTAAGCTGTACTTCATAATCTTTACTGCTTTATGGAGCTTTCCAAATCTTTAACACGCTGTAACCTTTTCAAGACAGATTGCCAGACAACATTTCGGTGTTAGGTTTACTTGCGAGGAAGTGAATTTTCACGGTACCCACATTACCGCCGGCAATCCCCCCTCTCGACCCGGCCTCGCGGAGCCGTCGCCTGCAAAGATTTATTAAACCTGTTGATTTATAATATCTCCCGCTAGAAGTTTGATCCGTCAGATTACAGCCTACGCAGTCTCTGAGGCTGCCAATGACTAAGGGTGCTTTTGGTACATATTCCACCGATTAGCGCTTTCCTGGAGGGGAGGGAAGTTATGATTTATTGCCGTGTTCAGCCGTTTAGGAAAAGAAATTAACCCCAGAATGCCTCCATTCCTTTTGAAGTTCACGGTCTATTTTCCTTACTGTACAGAGAGGGGATCAAAGGCTCGAAACGCCCTCTTGTGTTTACTTATTTGCAAGGGAAAAAAATAAGGAAAAAAGAGAGTAAAGAATAGAGCTGCTCCGGGCAATTAAAGCAGCAGCTCTCCAATCCAACACCCTGGAGGCAGCCGCGGTCCCGGCGCTGCCTCGGGGGGACCGTGGCTCCAGCCGTCGGTACCCTCCACCCGTGACGAAGCGGCACCTCCCTTGTGACGTCATCCAGCCCCTCTTGGGGGCTGCTCCAGCCTTTATTTTTGCAATAAATAAGGTCCGTGAAAGAGTCAGGATGCACCTCGGTTGTGGGTTTTGTTTTGTGTGTGTGTGGTTTTGGTTTTTTTTTTTTTTTTTGGTTTTTTTTTTTTTTTTTTTTGTAAACACGCGTAAAAGGTTCTCTGCTAAGTGCTAAGCCAGCCGCGCTGTACCCCATCGTCGGGGGTTGGCGAGGCAGCCCGGCAGGGTCTTAATGTCTGACGAAGCACGTATCCTGCGGAGCGACCGCCGCTATTTCTGCTCGCCAAACTACCGGAGCGCGTCAGCGCGGGGCGGGCGAGCCGCGGGGACACATGGGATGGGCGGGGCCTCCAATGTCGCCGTCCCCTCCCGCAACCCGGTCCTGCGGGAGCCGCCGTAGCGCTTTTGGCTCTGTCTACCAGTCGCGTCCAGAAGAGCGTAAATCACCAGGCCCGCACTCTCCCCGCCGGCCCGCTGATTGGTGCTCAACGACGCTGACGTAGGAGGCCGAGCCGGAGGGGGGGGGGTGACGGATAGCGTGCGGCGATGACGCGTGGTGTCTCGCCAGCGTTGGTGCCCCGGAGAATGGAGGTGGCGCAGAGGGCGGCGGGGTGTGGGTCGTCGGGGGTAAGCTCATAGCCGGCTCGCCTAAACGCGCCGCTTCTCGTGTGTGCAACAAAAGAACGGCTACAGGTGTTTATACCCCTGCGACATTGTTCCCCCTGCAGAAGCCGCGCTGGGCGCTGTCCCGCAGCGAGAGGAGCTCTCTCCAGCAGACACTTGGTACGCGGTCTCTCTCCTTTGCGCTTATCCTGGGAGGAGAGGCTGGAGACCGGCGGGGGAGCTCCCACGTCCCCCACTCACGACCCGCAGGGAGACGGGAGGGGGGAACCGTGCTGTACGTACGTACGGTCCAACCGCGGCCCGGACGGCGGGGGAGCCCAGGGCTTTGTCTCCGCCTCTTGCTACAAGGGGAGCCGAACACACGGTTCTAGCCACCACGTAGCACCACACGTGCACGTACACACACACGCGTGGGTACGTCAGCGCCGCCTTACACTGTTTCTCAACGATTTTTGCACATGTAACCCGTACGCGCCTGCGTGGCAGGCTCAATGATTTATCACAGTTACACTCTGCAGAGCGACACGCAGAGCTTGGGGAGGCGTTAACGGATGGCGTCATTATTACGTGCAGTGACTCCCTATGACCGGCAGACGCTGCCGCCTCTGCCCCACGCCCCGCCCCCGCGCCCCGCTCCCACGGCGAGACCCCGCCGCCACCCCCCCTCTCCGCGGCGCGCCCAGCATGTAAATTTCGCATGATTGACATCCCGACAGACAGCCAATGGCGGGGCGCCCGGCGAGCCATTGGTCGACGAGCCTTTGACGTCTAAAGTGACGTGAGTGACAGTGCCAACCAATCCGCGCCGCGTATGCAAATCGCGGGGGTGAGGGAGAGGGGGCGGTGGCAGCAGACGCCGCTCTGTGGCCGCGCCGGGCATTGCAGCGGCGCGGGGTGGCCCGGCCGGGCGGCGGCAGCAGGATGCGGGTCCGCAGATGGGCTTTGCACCGGGTTTCGGGGCTCAGGGCTGCTCCACACTGCCGGACAAACTGAAAATAGCAACGGGCTGCAGCGGCTAGTCGGGCAGCGGGGAGACTGGCCACTTGCGCCGTTTACACTTTTTGTGTTTTCGCACTTTTCCCACGTCTGCCCGGGGACAAAAAGTAAATTCGGCAACGAATCCCACAGGCACCCGGGGGCTTTCGCTGTCCTCCCCGCCCCGAATTTTTCATACAGAATTTTTCTTTCCTTGGACAGGGAAAGAGGCATTTTATTAACGTTAATTAAACAAAGAAAACCGGCTCCGGCGCGTGGTTTCTTCGGTAGGAAGGGACGGGAGCGAAGTGCTTCAGGGGGTTATTTCAGCGACAGCTCCGGAGCGGCTTTCACCGCCCGGGCTGAGCACGGTGGAGCCGCAGCCGCCACGGCCGCAGCGGGCTTTGGGGTTGGACGGGTCTGCCACGGTCGGCGGCGAGCACCGTACCGGGGGCTGCAGGTTTGGGGGAACCTCCTAGAGCACCGTCACACGCTGGACAGGCGAACACGCACCCGCCGGGCAGACCTGGGTCGGGGCCACCCCCCGTTAGTTCCTGTGAGGGGCAGAGAGCGGGGTTCGGTTCCGAGCTCTTCCCCCATCCCTCCGCGGTAGATAGCCCGAAGCGGCAGCCCGACGTGTCCGGCTCTATCGAAGAGCTTTGGATATGGACAAGGTCTGCATGCCCGGGTGCCCGCGCTGGAAGTGGAAACACACACACGCGGACGAGTTTGTATTTTATGCGTGTAATTTTACGTGTAAAATAGGATAATTGCCCTCTAAAGAAACTCCCCGAGCCAATGGGCTCGCTTGAGCTTCATCTTCTCCTTGTCTGGAAACCCCAGGTCTGTCCCCTGGGCCACGGCTGCTCGCCCGACTCCCGCGGGCGCATCCAGCCGCCGCTCCCTTCGGGTCCTGCCCCTCTTGTCATCCTGCTTTTGAGAGCTCTGCGGTTTTTCCTCCTGGGGAGCTTGCGCTCCATTCTTTCAGCTTTCTAAGCTTGTTTTAGCAGACGAAGCACTCCGAGGCCATTGTATATAGTTTGCAATTTAAATAACTTTTACCTGGGCTAAGAAACATCACACAAAGCCTCTGCCTGGTGTGGCAACTGTGCACAAGGGCACAACGGTATTCCATGTCAGCGTGTACCTCTCAGAGCTGGGCTGTGACGGATTACAAGTGCTCATGTAGATGGAAAAATGCTTGCTTGGCATTTAGAAATAATCCCATGAAAGAATAAATTTGATGTTCATACATAGCAAGGAAGGCATTTATCCTTTTTTTGGGGCCTTGGTATTCTGCTTTTGTGACTTGGGAAGAAAAAAGTAAATTGATGCTATTTGTGTGATAGTCCATGACATCTTATCTTTCAGTGACCCAACACATGAAAAACATTTCTCTTTCTAAAAGAAGAATGAAAAGCTGCCTTTGCAAAAACTGACAGAGCAGTTTTAGGAATATCTCTGTATTGTGTGGCTGGAAGAGAGTGGGACTGCTTGCGTGTGTGTGTGTGTGTATACATTTATGTGCACACACATGAGAGACTTGTAGGCATTGGGAAAGCAGCGATTCCTGAGAACCCACGTTCTCCCCCTCCCCCTTTAAAATCCTAAACAGACATTCCAAGAAGGAGGAAACAATCCTGATTTGTTTTCATTCAAGCTTATAAAGCAAGACCCAAACAGAGTTAGAAATATAAACCAACTGAAAGATCTCCCAGCTGTTTAACTGCTGCTTCTAAACAAGCTTGATCTCTTTTTCTCTCTCCTCCCTCCCAGATCTCCCTGGCGTGTGGTTTCTCTCTAAATAAGGAAGGCTCCATAGAGAATGACTCTCTGGAATTCACTCCCTCAAGAAATGGCTACATAGTTTGTTGAGAAGTGAAAGGGGCCTTGAGTTGGGGAGGGTTCAGAGATGGCTCCACAGTTGAGGTGAGATATCTGCTATGGTAACAAGGAGAAACAAATGCTATGCTTCAGTGCATAATCCTTATTACCCAACGGGCTTGTAAAGAATCCCCTCTCCAATCCCCAGATACTCAGAAATAATTGACCCTGTGCAAAACTGGTCCTCACTCCTCTGTTTTCCTGGTGCACTGGTCATTCCCAGGGACTGTGACCAGAACGGAGCAGGCCCTGTGGTAAAGCGCATGTGATTCCCGATGAGCTCCTTAGAGTCACCGCTGAACCCTGGCCCCTAGCCTTCCTGTTAATTTTCTCCCTTCTTCTTACTAATCCTCTGCCCCTAAGCCTCTCTCAGGCCTTTTCCAGTACCCCACCCCATTTCTGGCCTGTTCTCGGACCACCACGTCTTTTGCTTTTAGATTTCTTTGCACCCTCAGCGTTTTGAATGCTGAGCCTGTGGTTTTCTTGTCTGTTTTGTTTTCACACATACAGAAGTTCGTGACTTTAAACTGCTTTTACGGCATGGTTTGTTTATTTCTATAGCACAGGCTGTCTGCCTGCAATGGTGAAACCCTGAAATCCCCCCCTCAACCCTTTGCTTTCCCCTTTCCATGAAGTTAAGGGCCTGCCCAAGAATGCTGGCCGGAAAACGGCCAGATCTGTGCTGGGGGCGATGGAGCAGGAGAAAATACAACTCGGCATCTTTCCCACAGCATCATGTTGGCAAATTTGATAAGGGAAAGTGATTCCCTTTGGAGGGGCTGTAAAACTAACAACAAAACAAGCAACCAACCAACCAACAAACAAACAAAGAAAGGGAAAAGAAAGGTTTTGAAAAGCCTATACAGCTTGAGATGCAGTTATTGCTGTGACACAGATTATCTTCTTCCACACGGACGTGCTTGCTCGATTTTGGGGGTGTGTGCATGTCTATCTGGTATTAGGTGTTACCTTTTTGTCCTTCATTAGAGAGCATTAAGCAATTTAATTAAATGCCATCTCCAAATCTTGCGAAGCATATCTCCAAAGATATGAAAATCACAGGGGCAGTTTGCGGTGTGTGTCTGTGTAAATTTCTTCTTCAGAGGCACAGGATGCCTTATATATGTTTATATATACACACATCGGTATACACCTACATATATAGGGGTGTATATGTACGTGTAGGTGTGTGTGTATATATAAACGTATACAATGTGCGTGCACGCACGTGTCTCTGCACACACACGCACACGCACGGGATGCACACGCGCGTGCACACACACACACACACACACGTGTGTGTGTAGATAGATGCCCCCCTGTCTCGCAGCCGCGGCTCGGAGGCGGTGCCGGGCCGCGGCCGCCAGGGGGCAGCAGACACCGTGGTGCTGGCCGGGCCGGGCCGGGCCGTGCCTCTCGCTGCGGGCGGGAGCGGGGAGCGGGGAGTGGGGCGGCCCCTTCGGCAGCCGCGGCCGCACGCCCCAGCGCCCCCTTCCAGCAGTTTTCCTCTTCAGACGAGGCCTGCTGGCCGGCTTGCTGCCGAAACAATGGGTTTACTGAGTACAACGGGAAAGGAGTGAAAATTGGGGTTAGTAGAAGCTGAATTCCTGTAACGAAAAACTTGCAGTTTTTTCCATACACGTGCCCCGATTCTTTTAGCCTTAGCCAGGGAACCAATCCTTTTAAATAAATTTCTACAGCTTGAAAAATACCAGGAACAATTTTTGAAATGATTGTAGCTGGTTTGGGAAAATTTTCACATCGCTTCCCTCACAGAAAATAGTCAGACAGTGCTGGAAAAGCTGAGGGCTCTCTTACTGTCATCTAGATGCAGAAACGATTGTGGGGGTCTCATGAACTCTTGGGAAAATATCTGCTTTTAATTCAGAAGGGAGCTTTTAACACAAAGCAGGCAAATGGTACATGAACTGCAGCTGGATATACAGTGGAATGAATTTTCTGTGGGTTTTCAGATGTATTTTCTAACCAGTCCACTTTGTCCAGCTTGATGTTTCTTTGAGTGCTCTTCAACATCACTCATATGATGGAGTTTTGGGACCCCAAATGGCTGCAAAAATTTGCTTTCTGTTGGCACTTTCATCGTCAACCTTCTCATACTCCTACTCATAAGTTCCAGTTGTGGACCACCACCAAATGACTTAACCATCTGCAAGGAAGTGATAAGCTCAAATAGTCAACCCTAGAATAAACAAAACTCGCAGGAAAAAAATAGGATCTGAGTCATTTCAACAGGGAGTTGTATGCTAGAGCAGGTAAAGCAGACCAAATTAATTTGTAAGTGATTTCACAGTGCTCTTGAAAAAATGTGGCTCACTAAATGCCCACAAAATAAATTAGTGGAAATGTAAATTGTTTCTTCTAATGCTTCTAAACTCCTTTTTTTTTTTTTTTTTGTAAAAAAAAAAAAGGAAAGTCAAATATTTAGAACTTGTGTATGCTGTATAGTGAAAATGCTGTGCTGGAGAAGGTAGATGCATTCCCAACATTACATTGCGGGGTCTGGGTGATCATGGAGCTCAGCCGACTCTGTGAATATGTATTGAGTCCATAACCTGTGGCTGAAGGTCCTGATCCCTCTGAGTCTGCAATAGCCACCGGTGACATGGTAACCGCAGTTCCTGTCATGTCAGTGATCGGGAGATAAAAGGCCATTGAGCGCAGGGATGCTTGGAGCTCAATAGGAGCACTGCAGCAGTTTCAGAGCCAGAGTCTCTATACATGACATTCAAGACAGATTCTTTCTTCTCTTTTTCAAAACAAAGAAACAAATGAAACAGGAAACACTCAGCAAAGAGGCTCAGATACTTTCTCATCCTCCTCCTCTGGGCCTTGGTACATTGCTCTGTGTATGCAGAGGGATCATGACAAGCCTCACTGTGAGCTTGCAGTGAAGTGGCTGATAATACAGATAATGTGACATATGGGCAAAGAAAGGCCTCTGCTCCAGAAGTGCTCTGGTCTTATTCCAAGTACAGTTGATAAGCGGTTTTGATCGTTTTGCCTGTCGGCTGTGATGTGATCTTTCCAAAGGGTAACATATTTTAGTTTGGACATTGCAAGCCTCATTCTTCACCAGGCAGAAAAAATGACTGTTCTGATATTTTGCCCGTGCTGTCATCTACATGCACAAAAAATCATCCTGAAAAGCAGACATTTAGTGTTTTGTTACTCAGAAAAATAACCCAGGCTCCCTGCAAAGGTGTGCCCAGTGTGCCAAAGTAGGTACGTGCATGATTGTATCCCAAAGGATTTTTTCCTGACATCCCCAGTAATTACTCATACTTCAGAAAGAACCAAGATGTATCAGTTCCAGCAAAGACTCCTATTACAAGAAATACTAATGGGAATTGCAGGCTCTAATTTAGCTCCTGATCATGGTGTCTGTGGCTTAGATATCTCAGGCGAGACTTGCACTATGTGAATGAAGTCAAGGGAATGGTGCTGACTAAGTCCATTTGGGAAATCTGTCCCACTGTGTTTTTTATCTGTTTGCCAACATAAAGCCTCTCATGGAAGCTTACGTACTGTGTTTGGGTAGTTTCTGCATAAACTCTGGAAAAAAAGTTTTCATACATTTTTTGATAACATGGTGCTGTTGCTATTTTTCCTAGATATGAAGTGGAAAATCAGAGCAAGAGACAGATGCTTATTTTTGAAGGTGGGAAGTCCCTCTCATCATGACTATATGTGGGGTTATAAACAGAAATTCACTTGGTGTGAAGATTATAAGCTGGAGCTCTTGGACAGTACATGGAAATGAATGCTGTGGTCAATGCCAATGCTTTGAGCTGCAGGAAGGGGGAGCGAAAGGGAAAAAAAAAAAAAGTGTTTTGGGGTTTTGTTCTGGCAAATAACCAAAACCATGCACTATGGGAGTACCCAGAAAGTGTTCTTTCTCATGAGCCTTAACTTTAGAAATGTCTCTCCCAGGGCACATTAGAACCTTCCATACAGACTTTGGTAAGACTCAGGTATTTTGGGCCGACACTATGTGCGGGAAACCATTGCAATTGCTGCTGAGAATAGGATACCACAAGCTAGAAAATTTAGTCCCAGGCTCTATACCTTTATCTTGGCAAAGAAAACTTGGTGGCCCAAAGGTGAGAATCCTGCAAGCATAGTAGGTGCATAAAGAAACACTATGCTTCACATTGCTGCAGGTCATCCATAAACAAGTAACTTTCTTTCATGTCTTTACATCTATTTAGATCCCACCAGTGATGTCATGAGATCTCCTCCTGCTCCACTTCTTCTGTGTGCCCACAAGCAAGGAAGAATTAGGATTTGCTTGTTGTTGTACCTATGTCACAATCTAAGGAGCATCTGGAAACTTCAGAGCAGTGGAAAAATAACTGAGACCACATAAAAAGTTGCCTTACATGAAGTCTAAGAAGCGTAACCATAGGGATGGTTAATGTGGCGAGGACTAGGACCCATCATATCTGTGGAAGGTCTGGGGAGCTATGCTTTCTCTATGGACCAGGAATGATGATGAATGTGTTCTGAATGAAACGGAGCTTTCCAGTGTGTAGAGAAGGTAACATTTCCTTCCTGGAATCCAGCTTCATGGATATCTCAAAATGTATGGGGACTATGACAGTACATATCTACATACAACCCCGATCTTCTCCGAGGTAAGTAATAGTGAAAGTTGTGGCATTTTTGTACGTGTGCCCTTTTTTCTCCTGCTATTTGTCATTTTTGCAGGCTTCAAGGACATGGGTCTTCTGGAATGCCAGCTATGTGTCTCCCACGGGAGGGCTGCAATCACCCTCTTCAGGCACCTTGCCCAGTGCAAGCCCCAGAGTCTCAGGAAGGATGAAGGATGGGGAAAGTGCTGGGGTGAAGAGCTGTGGAGAAGAAAGAATGATTTACAAAAGAGGTGATTTGGAGATTGCTCTGCCTCAGGAAGTTTAGCTGAGTGTGAATGTAATTGATTGGTGATTACCACATAAGTAATATGTCTAGTGGAATTTTGCACAGATATGGGCAACATTTTTCATGTAACTCAGAGGAGCTGCCCTTCCCTGGAAAACAGGATTTCTTTATTTCTGTTTCTTTTTTTCCTTCTTTTTTCCCTTCCTTCCCCGAGTCTGTGAAATTAGTTCCTCACAAATTACCTGTCTTTCTCCTTGCTTCCGGAGTTGGTGATTCTGGATAAGGGTGTGGGAGAGCCTGTCAGGGCATGCAGAATGCACTGGCACCCCAGGGATGGTGAGTGACTCTATCCTGTGATGGAGGCTTCCATGACCCTCTGCTCCCCCTGAAACTGTCCTCCCTGTCGCGTCTGTTCAGAGGCAGCAGACAGAGTCTGAAAGCATTAACAAAAAGTCTCTTTAACCTGTGACTCCATCCCTTCCCCTCTCCAGCAGGTCTCTGCTTGAAGGATTTACTCTGCCCCTTGGTATTTTTTTTATTCGGGCTGATCATCAAGTGCAGCAATCCCTCAGAGGCTGTTTTATTTCCTAAGTGGGAAGTCTTCAGCATGGTAAAACTTCAACATCCCTCTGACATAAACTTTCAGGCCTAATATAGTGATATATTCATGGGGTTAAGGGCAGAGCAGTTCTCCAAATGGAGACTGGGGGGAGTTTAAAAAATAATAATAAAAAAAGGCTTCTGCTTTCACGTAAGAACTGGCCAATCTGTGGTTTGGACACCCCCACCAGATACTGAACAGAGTGGATGGAAAAGGTTTGTTCGGCTTGAGTTTGACTTTCCCTCCTCTTGTAGCTTTTGGCAGGGGCTCGGTCTGGGCTGGTCCCCCGCCGGCCCTGCTGGCTCGCTCTCTCCAAGGTGTTGACAGACTGTTTTTCAGCTGCACCAGGGGCTGCAGATCTCATGTCAGCTTTGAGATACACGTCTTGATAAATACAACTGCCTCCAGCAATTGGCAGCATTCTTTCTGGAAAGGAAAACAAAAAATGGCTTTATATAAACAGGCACAGTGGTGTGGGGTGTAGCATAGCATGGCTTTGGAGGCATGGATGAGATTTTGCCCCCTCCCACTGCTGAGCTCTTGCTAATGGGGAAGCAGGCATTTGCTGACAAGGCTTGCCCAACTGTGGCTGGCTGCCCTCTGCCAGGGCAAAGAACCTGTCCAGGCCACCGTGTCTGCCCTGATGGACAACATGGCCACCCCACCATCCACCATGGCTGCTGTCGCCAGCATATAGCTATTAATACGATTTCTATGGATCTGTTTCCATACAACTTGGGACCTTTAGCCGCCATTTGTTTGAAATGCTCTCCAGAGGTGGCTGTTTACCCTGTCTGTTGATGTCAGTCAGAGCCTATGGAAACGGAGATAGAAAGATCTTGATGAGGCAGCGTGGCAGCTGGGATAGCATAAGCCTTCCTTAGTCCAAGGGAAGTGCTCTCCCTGTCTTCCTCTTCCCGTCCCTGCTTCCCTTCGGTGTTACATGATGGAGTGCTCTGTGTCTGGATGATGGCTGGGAGAGGGATCATCTCTTGATGAATGTGAATGCTTTGCAGTAGTGTTAATAATGATGTGAATCCCTGATCCATTGTGCCCTGAACAAAAGCTGCTAGTCTTGGCTGTGGTGATCTTCCTTTGTCTCTTGCACAGCTAGCTCCCCAGGGATGGATGGAGGAGGAATGGGTTTCTCTTAAACAGAAGTAACAGAGTTTGGTCAGCACTAGCCCCGACCCAGGAGGACGGTAAGTTCCTGTGTGTGCCTCTTGTAAATGGGACCAATTTTAGCAGGCTAATACAAACCCCAGCTGGTGTTTTTAGATTGATGCTGTAGCAGTGCAATGACAGTTGCTAAACTGCCTTGCCTGTTTGCTAGGACAGAAAGGAAGGGGAGTGTTTGAAAACCAACTCAGCTCCTAAGAGCACGTGATCATCATCTCTTGTCATATCCCACCTGATCGCTGTTGGAGAATATCATAGCAAAGAAACACTGAAATTTCTGCTCAGTCACCTCTCAGGGTTGTTGAAGAAACTTGTAGGGTGTTAAGCAGAGTCTGTTATAAACCCCGTCTGTAAATTCTGGGTTTTACTCACTGCAAATACTTCTGTTGAAGGCTGATGGCATTCCTGATTGACAGACAGGACCATGTCCGATAGTTGCTTGTCAGGAAAATATGGCTTGCTTAAGTTACAGACACTGGATAAGTATCTTGAAAAAAAGTCTGTGGAGTTAAGAAAATAAAAAATCTAGAGCAGATGTTGAAAGTTGCTTCTTTCCATATTTTATCTCCCCTGAGGGGAGAAGGAGAGAAAAAAACTCTTCTGCACAAATGCAGCTTAGAGAAGGAAATGGCTTCCTGGAGGGGGCCTTCCTTTATATTTTGAAACTCCTAAGGCTGTCAGCTGTTCCCTTGTTAGTTAGCAGGATAGACTTGGGCACAGCAACCGTTCTCCAAATGCATTCTCCCCAGGGCTCAAGGTGTTGAGCAGAGGCGCTGGGGAGTTTTCCTGTCCCAGCTGGGTACACGTGGCAAACTTCACTTTGCAAGTGCACATTTGTAAGGTTTCCTCTGGGGCTCATGATTTGCCTCTTTCTGAAGTGGCTGGGGAGGTCTAAGCTTGAAGGGCAGGGTGTGTTTGGAGTATACTGCTCCTTTAGTATGTTCTTCCCTTTCTTAAATCAGAGCTCAATTTAAAATTCTGTGGCTTGAACAATTCAATGCAAAGGAGAAAAATAACACAGTGGGGGGTAACAACAGCGTGTGGTTTGATTCTCAGTCATACTAATCATCTGCCTTTACAACAGACTGCAATATGTTCGAGGGAGTGATTTATCCCTCAGCAGTGTAAGGTGACTTTAATAGGAGACTCCATCCTTTCATCCAGAAGCCCTCATCCCTCAAATGTCTTTTATTCCTGTCAAATGTCTTTTTTTTTCCCTCTATAAATTCCCTTGCACAAACTATACTATTGAAGCAGGGGGATCGTGCATCAAGTGTCTTGTAAACCATCGATGGTTCTGGCCATAGTTTGGAATGGGAGTATGTGAGGATCAAGGCAATATGGGTGCACTGGAATGTGAAGACTATTCCCCTCTCCCCATCTACACAATTAGCAAGGTCACTGTGCCTTGTAGGTTTACTTCTGTAAGAGGAAAAACATGTCAACTCTATCATTTTTTTTTCTGCAGAGAGCTGGTGTGGCTGTCATGTGTTGTTACCTGTTTGTTAGAGGAACAGCACTGGTGTCAAACAATAGTCTGGATGCAAATAAGAGAAAGGATGCATGTCCTGGATTGGTAAATGGAGCCTCTGTGTTTGCTGTGACCTCTTCTTCCTCAGCTGATTGTGGATCATAACGATTGCTGCCATTTGGACAGGAATAATTAATGAGATAAGTGTAGGTTAGTGGCTTGTGAGCAGCCAAGGGCAAGGCTGCCTGTCCATTTCAACTCAGCCTAAACCACGGGGGCACTTCCTTCCTGAGTCAATAGTGATCCTGTAACACTAACAAAAGACCCCCATTGATCATTGCCCTCTGGTAATTGCTGCCAGTG
This sequence comes from Todiramphus chloris collaris, assembly GCA_025345505.1. NCBI lineage: Eukaryota > Metazoa > Chordata > Aves > Coraciiformes > Alcedinidae > Todiramphus > Todiramphus chloris. The sequence continues at coordinate 3,740,326 of JANVCC010000019.1, read as the reverse complement.
TGAGCCTGCCTCTCACAACTTGTTGACATCTCTGGACAATTTAACTCAGTCCCTTTAAAAAGTGTCTGCAAAAGAAGCAGGCTGAGATCTGTAATAGTGTAGGTCAGGAATGTAAGGACAAATTAGATTCTTCTCCAAAGATGTTGGGGTAGGGTGCACGTAGAGTTCCAAGCCAAGTCACTTTTATGCTGTTATAGGAGGTCTCTATCTAGCTTCAGAGATATTTTACTTCTGATTTAACACACTGGGAGACCTGGCCAAAAAAATGATGTTTCAGTTTCATGGGGATTTGTATGTGTGTCCACAGAATGCTACTGTTGGCTTGAAACAGACCCAAACCAACATTTTTTGGACAAATTGTACCCTCCCTCCAGGCTGTGAATTTCCCATATTCAGTAGTGCCTTTATTCAAAGGTGTTCTCAGGAGGTTCACTGTGGATTGTCAGGGTATGGAGAACTGGTGTGAGCCTGTGGTATATATTCATGCCTTGGCATTCATCTTCATGGATTGACCTGGGCATGTCTGTATCCTGCTGGTAGACAGACTTTCTGGGCAAGTCTGGAGATAAAAGCTTTATATTCCAGGAACATCCTGAGGCAGAGGCTGCCAGAACCTTGGCTTGGAAAAACACTAGTGCAAACCAGGATGCTTTGGATGAACATCCTGGGTACCAAGAAATTACCCACTAGCTTTATTCTCTTTCTTCCTTGATGCTATAGAGACTTCTGCCCAAAACACAGTGTCATTAAACAGACAATAAAACCTGTTGGTAGCTGGGTATGTAACAATTTTGCAAGGCCTTTACATTTATAATGAAAAGCTGTCCAATTAGTAGGTATTGGCTCTGGAGCTGTTTGGTGCTAATCACCCTCTGCCCTCTGATATACATCAGAGGTTCTTAGTTATCGCTTGCTATCATTTCCAAAGAGTTTCTTAATCTTTGTTCTATTTAAGACCCAAGCTGGAGCGTACTCGGTCAGTGTGCTGATACAATTGCCTTTGTAGATGTCTGTAACTGCAGCATTCATCATGATTTAAAGCCAAAGAACTCTCACAACTGGCGTAATTCCTCTCTCCCACTATTATTGTTTAGCTAATTGAGGCAAAAACTATAGTTTGCCCATCCGACACATTCTTCAGGAAAACTGAAGAAGAGAATATTATTTCAAGTGAAACTCAACACAAATTGCTAAAAAGAAGAAGATATAAAGAAAATAAATCCAATGAGAAGTACCCCAGTGATTCCTGCACAGAAGCAGAACAGAGAGGGCAGATTTACTACCACAGCTGCTTTATTTGATGGCTCTGGGCTGGAGAGGGATGCCTCAGGGAATCATGTCCAAGAAAAAAATGGACACCGAGTCTACACTAGATGCTGTCATGAAGTAAGCATAGGGCCATAACATCATTCCAGCTCGGGGGATGGAAGACTGGTCACAGAGGAAATCCATTTCTTGCTCAAAGGTTGGGACCTGGACTTTTCATGGAAGTTTCACATGCTGCTTTTTCTTCTGGGTTAGCAGGTAGTGCAGTCCTTTAGTGATTGATAGTTGCCTTGCATCTGATATGTAGGTTTGATGTTCTAGTAACACCAGATGACACTTTACCCTTTACAATATTGTTGAATCGATAAATGCAGACCTTGTTTATTAAGTACAGCTGACATTGTCTTGCCAAGGACTCATGTAAAACAGATCTGGGTAATATTGTGATTCAATAATGACAGCTTATATTAAAAGAGAAGCATAAGGCTGTAGCTTTACCACAGGATATTTGTTTTCTACAGATTCTATTAGGGTAAGCTCAGTGTCTAAAGTCAGTAACACACTATGTGCTGCATGGATATCTTTTGAAGGGCACTGGAAAACCAAGGGTTTTTTCATCTATCAGAAGTCCTGTATCACTTTTGGGAAGAGATGCCCCAGTACCTACGGCCAGTATCTGCCATTCCTTTCCTCTCCCACTACTGCTCAGTGAACTGGTACCATCTATCTGCCAGATGTAGCCCCTCTGAATTGTATTTAGAAGAAGGCTTGTTGAGTTGTGAGATATCCTGCTCTATAGTATCTTAAGTAGGGCATTTCCCAACGTCCAAAAAATGGCTATATGTTGGCCCAGACCCATCCTGGTTATTCCATTTTCCTGTTCTGCCTACTGAGGCTTGGCCTCTCTGTTAAGCTTTGCTGTTCACCTGCCTGACCCACAGTTAAGTACTTCACTGTGGTCCCAGAGACCTTCTGAAAGCTACCAGGGTGGATAGAATAAGCAGCTAGACCTCAGCCAGACCCGTCAAAGCTCAGGCCGGTCTGTTAGCATGTTACAGTGGTCCTCTGTGGTAAGTTGCCCACTGGCAGAGCTGCAGCACACCAACTTTCAGCCACAACCTTCTGAATCAGCCCTCTGAAAATGGCTCAGCATTACAGGAATCTTGAGGCAAATTCATTAGTGAAGATCCAGACACTTCCCAAATGACAGTGAAAAGCAAACATGAGTCATGTAGAGACCATCTTGGTCAGGCTTTCAAATAGCTGATTTGAAAGATGCTGCCATGTCAGTCTAACTCCTTACGCCTCTCTGTCATTCTGCTCAAAATAGCATACCTTAGAAACTGTACATGGTAAGTGGATTTTTCCCCCCTCCACAGAGAAAAATGACATCTCTTTCTGTGTCCTGCCCTCTACTTTCTTTCTTGGTGGTTTTCTCTACCTTGTCTGTTTGAGTCCTGTCTTTCTCCCCACCTCACTGCCTGCTTCAGTGGTAACACCACAAGAGTTACTAGCGAGACTGTTTTGTTGGAAATATGTTTTAACTGGAGGAGCAGATACAGAAACAAACAAGCACTAGAGTAATTCTCCTGGCTTCTAGGTTCCTTAATGACTTCAGCTTTGAGCCAGTATTGTAAGATGACTTACCCACCTCGTACAACACATCTTTCCAAAAAGGAAATGCCACCTCAAAGTCTTTCAGGAATTCTCACCTCTTCCCCAGGCCTGTGGCTTATTGGAGTAGTTGATTTACTTTGCAGTGGAAATTTTTGCAGATGTCCAGGTGTTTCAAAGGGAGACAAAACAAAAGATAAAGCTCTGATACTGCCTGGTGTTTGCCAACTCTTTGCACTGTCTGCCCATATACCCTGCATTTCTTTTCCAGTCCTGCATTGTGTCTGGGGCTATGGTTCTGACAGGCACAGAGATTTGCCCTTTTGAACAGAATACTAACCTCTACTTTGGGGAGTGCACTCCCTTATGCTAGAGAAGAGTGATTAAGTGCTTATATGAGGCTCCAGCACCGGAGTGGATACTGGGAGAAGAGAGGAAGGGTAGCACTTGGCTAATTTAAGTAGCAATGAAAATCAACCAGCTGCTGCCCAGGGCCTTCAGCAGTGTAACAAACCTCAATGTAACATTCTCTGAAAAGTCTTCATAGTGTTATGGACAGTTAGTGGCCTTTCTCTTACTGCTCCCACTTCAGCAGTGTGCTGAAACCCCATTTTTTTATGTTCTTCCCTTACAGCCTCACAGTGGGATCCAGCTCTCAGATTTTTCATGAGATCTTCTCCTATACCTGGATCTGAGAAGTGATGAAAAGGCAAAAAGCCCTTCTGTAGCCAGTATCCTGAAAAGCAAAAACTAATTTTGTTGATCATTTTCAGGTTTTGATAGCTTTTCCTTTTGGACATTGTTTTTGATCACTGGCTAATGCAAGATTTCCATTCAGCTTGATCTGTTGAGCATTACTGAATTTTGGGTCTTCACTGGGGACATAATTGCTGTCACCAAGTCCACAGGGGCATTATAGGAATCTCCAGTAAGTCCATGAATATCTAGCCACTGTGCTGGCACAGGCTGGGGCCTTGGTCACTGGGAGCAGAGAAAACATGATGCAGAGATAACCAAATGAGTCATGCTATGTGACAGAAGAATTGATTCTCATTGATGAAATCACGGACTATGCTCATATTCTGGATCAAAAATTCCTTATTGCAATGAGATCCATAAATATATGGAAAGCTATAACATTTTTCTGATACTTTCCATTACTTCATTTACAGAGATTTTTTTTTTTCCAAATATTAAAAGAAAATATCACTTCTAAAATGGCACACCATGTGATGGCTATTTTAAAAGTATGCTAGCTGGTTCTTCTGGAAGACTGTTTTTCTTGGTCTTAGCATGAACTTCACTGGGGGCTTGGATGCTACAAGCAGCCTAGCATTTCCTTAGCAAACAAATAGGACACAGACTAGAGACACAGCGTCGGTACTTTTCATAACCAAAAAATGATCTAGCGTAGAGCTTTTTCATCACCAGAATACCACAAGAACCACACAAACCTTAGTAAAGAAAGAAAAAGAATAGCAGTCCACTCACAAAATACACATTAGTTGTTCCTGCAGACAAGAAAGACCTACAAAAATGGCCTGTGAGGAGGAGGTCCAGGGAGATGTTTGGGGCCTTGCTTAGAAAAATAAGCTTTTGGCCTTTGGGTCCTTCAACTCACTTTGGTATCATTAGAGCAGCTTAAAATACCAAAGCTAGGGGAAAAAGGAGAAAAGAAACAGAAGAGGAAAAACAGGGACAAGGGAGAGGGTCAGTTTGAGGATGATTTTCTGTGTGCATTTGTATTTTGCTCCAGGGGAAGCACTCAGGAAAGATGTAGAAATCCTTATCTGCGTAGACTTCATCATGGAAAATGCAATAAATCAAATAGCCCATGGACTGACTGGGAATTAATTTCTCCCATATTTATATATCTGGTTTCTTCGGGTTACTTCAAAAAGCCCAGCCTATGAGTTTGTCTCACAGAGTGGGTTGGGGCAGAAACAAAGACTTGTGGATCTCAGCTCCAGCCCAGCTGCCCCCATGTCTTCCACTCCACTGTTCTCCATCCTTCTGTGCCATCAGTGGATTGTTATCCAAAACTCTGCTCAAGATCACATTATTGTGAAAGGTCTCTGAATGTGGGCAGCCTTCCAGTGCTTGTGAAGCACTACACCCATCGAAAATATGGAAGAAAGGTAGAAAACACCAGTGACACTGGTAGCATCAGTGTTACATTGTTAAGTGCATTTATATACACTTGTCTTCAAAATACTGTAGCCTAAATCTCCAGAAATGAGTGACTGGTTTAAAAAGTCCTGTAATGTGAAAATCATGCAATTGATTTTCATCAAAGACAATTATCTGGGTAACATTCTTCAGGGGTTATGTTTACTCATGGTGCTTGGTATCCAGATGGGACTGGATGTCATTAACCATCAGGGAGTATGAAAAGGAAGGAGCAGAATATGTATTATTCACAGCATGGTGGCTTTTAACCCCTTGATGAAGGGAGACAGAATTTCCTGAGGCTTAGGAGGTAATTCTGGTGCCAGAGCTAAAGGAGACATGGAATTCATTTTATTTTGAGTAGGTTTTATGAGTTGATCTCTGGCATTTCACACAGATGAATTTCACTGTTCTCATGTGTGTAATGTTGTTTTTTTCTTTTTCTCTCCAACAAAGGTAGAACAGAGATGTACAATGTGCATGAGGGCTATAAGTACATGCAACCAGGACAGAAGACAATTGCATTCTTCCTTGAAAATATTAGTGTAGTTCAACATTTTGGTTTTGTTTCCACTTCTTTTCTGGTTGCAGTTCAAAATGCTAATACATTAAACCTTTTCCAGTTTACACTTTAGCTATATTAGACTTTTCTTCATTTTTATGATAAGCTTTGAGACTACCTAGGAAAATAGAATTGCCTGTGCCTACTCCCTGTTACCATCTCCACACACATTGACTTTAAATCGAGCACAGTTTCACAGAAAGCTTCACCTTGGCTCCTGAGACATGCTAAATTGCAGCAAAATGAACTTGACTTTTTGGCTCTGCAATGAAACCCAAAAGCCCAGGCATTTTCTCCTGGTTTCAGCTTTCACAGGGACAGTTCCATGCAACTTGAGTCCTTTGAGAAGTACCAGGCTCCTAATGAAAAGGAGCTGGAATTGCTAGTTGAGGTTTCATGAGCAGGTGGGGGTGGGGGGAGAAAGAGTGAAATTCTCCATTACCCAGAGCTTGTGCTGACAGATGAATTAAAATGTAAATCCAGGCTAAGATTTCCAACACCAGGGCATAAAGTTATGCTCCTGTGTTTCTCCTCAGTCTTTTAAATAAATCCTAATTTTAAGAAGTACTCACTGCCATAGCATTCCCCTGTAGAAATTTATATAGGATTTTAGGGACATCCATTTATAAAAACCTTGGCTCAGTTTTCCAAATGTATGCCACTGTAAATCATAGCTTGCTTCACAGTTAAAAAGGGGAAGGAAACTGCAGCTTTAAAGTTGAATAAGATGCTGTTCTTGTGTTCAAAGTCTTTGCAAAGTGAAAAGAAAATAGTCAAATCTACACCAAACCAAAAGCAAGTCTCAGAGCAAAACTAATCAACCAAAATCAGAGAGTGATGACATGTTCAAGAGGGGAAAAAAAAAACCCCAACAACATCCCCCCCCCCCGCCCCAAAAAAAAAAAAAAAAAACCAGAAAATTCTCACATTTTCTGGAGCAAATCCCTATGTTGAGATTTTTGGGCAACTTCTTCCCTCTGTGAGATAAAGGGCAGGAAAAAGAATCCTGCTCTGATTTTAGTTCTCTGCAATGGGGTGTGCTACTTCTCCTGGCCTTCTTATTTTGAAGTAAAAATTATATCTATGTTTGAGATTTATTGAACGACTGAAACTGAGTTCAGTGGTCTTGCTGAAAAGTTTGCTGCTCATTTGGTCTCTTTACTTGGCCCCAAATTGCCTTTGAAAATGTGGTCCTTACTGGTTATTCCTGAGTCGCTATTTCTGGAACTTTCTGCCTGGCCATCTCCCAAGCCAACATGAGGCACACAGCAAACAGTGTGGGTGCACATTTTGAATGAAGCCAAAATATTTCATGGTCACATATATTCTGAAATGTGCTGAGATAATTTGCTGAATCAAGACCCAAAAGCAGTTTGGGATGCCTTTTAGTTGGATGGTGAGAAGTTGGCTGAAATAAATAAAGGGTTTCTTTTCATATGTTGCATGCATGGCAATGAGCCCTGCCAAGTGGCTATTCTGCAGTGGGGTTTGAATAGCATTTTCTCATCCTTCATTCCACTGGGGTGATTGATCTGCCAAGGTTTCTTTTGGCAGGAGCTTGCCTATCATGGAATGTAGAGGAGCATGGGAGATCCTCCGGTGGCTAGGGCTGGGCATGATGTTTATTATGAGATACTCTGAAAAGTATGTTTTTCAGTATTTTATTTTTCAGTTTTCAGTATTCTGTATTCCAGTATTCAGTATTTCAGTATTCTGAACATCAGCAAGTAAGATTCTGTAAAAAAGAGGAAGGGAATAATGGCAGGAAAATGCATATTTACTTAGGTAAATCAGGTATGAGGTCTTGTGGCAGTGGAAACATGACATGACACTTTGCAAGGGGAGAGACCATTGTTTTAAGACAGTTAGACCCATCCCAGCCTTGTCTACAGTTTCCCATAGATGATTTTATTAAGAGTGATAGTAACCTCACCAGTGCAAGGAATATAATATTGCAAAAATGAGGCATCAAAATAATCCTGCCTTTTTTAAAAGTCAAGAATGTTTTGAAAGCAGGCAGTAATCACCCATCCCAGCAATAAGTTCTGGGAAAATAAGTTCATACTGAGTTCTGAAAAGTCACCAAACGTTGCTTCTTGTGAAGCTGGAAAGAGCTGCAAGTATCTGTGCCATGTAATAGCCTGGGCTGGGAACTCAACTTTTAATCTGAACCAGTCCTGCATTTGGTTGTGTGTGCCAGCTGCTGCTAGGCTAAGTTAGGCAGCCATGCAAGACCTCCTGCGTGGGGATGGGAGGGAAAAGCCTGACTTTCTGCCTGGGGCCACAGGAGTCTGGTGCTGGCTTGGATGGGCAGATGCTGGGAGAGGTGATGATGAGTAAATAGAGGGTTTGACACAAGCTCTTCATCAGTGTGTGCAAAGCCAGCTTAACCACATCCCTGCCAGGAGAGGTGAGGCCTTGGGAAAAACCTTTGCAAGCTGAAGAGGAGTTGCCGCTGCTCAAGGCAGGAGGCTGCACTCAGCTGCTCCGAGCTGGAAGCTGCTTTCTATCTGTATGTGGTGGTACCTTTATAATGGTTGACTTTACAAGATGCAAAAGCTGACTCTGCTCATGGGTCATCAGCTCATATTGGCTAATAAAATCCACACTCTACCCACAGGCACTGTTGATCAGGGTGTCTCCTTGCTTATGGATGCATAAAATGATACCATACTGTTTGGCACAGCTGTACATAGGGGAATTACTTTTAAATTTGCCCATAAAAGAACTATTACTTTACAGCAATATTAAAAGAAACCATTTATAAGTGTTAAATCTTTATTTAAATATAATCCTTACCATGTGTTAGGTGGAAAAAGGCAGCAGCCTGTAACATAAAAAAAGTATACTCAGTATTTGGGGGTTTAAAAGCACTTCCATTTTCTAGATATTCTTGAGGAAGAGAGGTCTACTTTGGTGGAAAGGAGTCCAATCTCTGTCTGGTCAAACCATACAAGAAATTGTCTATTTTTTTATTTATTTGATCACACAGAGGCATAGTTTTAGCCATTTTTATGTGTCTAAGCTCTGGCATATGAAGAACTGAAATGAAAGAGCTATTATGTTCACCCTCACTCCCCGAATAACACCTGATGCAGGACATATACTATGGTCAAAAAATGTGGAAGCAGCTGTGAACCTGCCTCCTGCTGTATCTCCCTGCTCTGTGGCTTCCTGGTCTGTATGTTCATGCTACATTCACCATGCCTGCCATGCTGATTTTTTTTTTAACTCTAGCACTCACATAATACAGTTTTCTGTGGTGACAACTAGTGCTTTTCTTCTAATTCTTCGTAACAGGTTGTTTTAAAAGCCACCTTAAGCCTTTGCAAACTTCTTGCCAAGGCTGCTAGACAAGGCAAGAGCTCACAGCTGCTCCTCCTCGAAAGTATGAGCAGGATTCATCTCAGGCTGAAATCCCACCATTAGCAGGGGCAGTGTGAGGTATGGGGAGAGCACAGCTGGAGCTCTGATATAGAGTTGATATATGCAACGGCCCTGAGCAGCACAACCTGCCCCTGGCGTACCCCATACTGTTCTTTCAGAAAGACACAAGCACCCACTATTGCTGGTTTCCTCACCCTTTCCTCCCCAGTCGCTCTGCCTCCAACCTTACCGACACTTATAGCTGGCCCATGTTTCCTCATTAAAACTGTTTTTCACCAGGGAACTTGGTATTACCCTGTGGAAGTTTCTGCAAAAGGTTTCTTTGTTTGGGAAAGTTTCGACATTTTTGTGAAGAAAGAGAATTAAAAATCAGGCAAGCCAAACCATTTGTGTGAGAAAAAGTTTATTTTTTGTTTAAAAAAGGGGAGCAGATGTTGTATTTTTTTTTTTGTTTTTTTTTAAGGAAAGAAAATGACCCATGTCCTTTGTTCTTTCTGCTTGTCAAAAATTTCCACAAGAAAAATATTTGACCATCTCTTCTTATGTCTGTAAATGCTACTGGAGCCTTCCAACTAGGCCTCTACCTAAAGAGACAGAAGAGAGAGGAGCTAGAAAGATCCTTGCAGCCTTTTCCTTTTTAAAGCATTGTTTCAGGAGAGTGCACAGCTTTCTTCAGAATCTGTAGTGCAAAATATAGCAGTTGCCATATTTGTTTTTCAGATCTCCAGGACAGCTGGGAGGATCTATTTCTATTGACCCAAATAAGTCATATCCCACTGATCTAATTCATACTGAACTGTTTAGAAAACAAGTGCATCCAGCTCATCCTATTATCTATGTAAATATTCAACAAAAAATCCATGTACAATAACAATGTCATTTTTACTTAGCAAGGCAAATCTTGACAACATACTAACCATGTTTTTTTTTTCCTCAGCATCCTGAAGGCTGAAGACAATTTCATTCCTTAGCAGAGAATAACAAAACATGATATGTGATATGAATAATAATTTATCCCAGATAAAACACAAGGTGGAATGCAAAGAAGAAAGAAAAATAATCTGTGCTCTGATGCTTATTTTGTAGTGATGCATTTGTTCTGTACTGTTTTCCATGCTTTTCTTGTGGCATTTTTCTTTGTGTTCATGGAAATTAAGGGACCATAGCAGAAGAATTGAATGAAATGTACATCTTTGTATATATTATTAGAATTGGTTCATGACATAAACATAGATTAAACAAATAGAAAGGAGAAAATAGTAAACCCTGTTAAGCATTATGCAAAGCTAATACAAAGCATTTCATAATGCAGTGTTGATAAACGCATTTTTATCTTTTTCTAGGCTAAATTCTTACACTGGAATAACCGTCTGTTAAAAGGCAGTGTAAATCATTGTCAATCTTTGAGTCAGGCCTTAAATCCAGGGTGTCTCTGCTGAAATTGTCTCTGGTACTTCAGATTAACACCACAGTGACTGAGATCAGAATCTGATCCACAGTCTTAGCTCTTATTATTCCAGGAGGAGGAAGTCTTCTTAAGTATGTGGCTTTATTTTTTTTTTAATTTTTTTTTTTTTTCCCCCCTTATTTTGTGTGTCCCCTCCAATATTCCAGCTGCTCTTCCTTTTTCCTCTGGTTACATGGTGGTTATTCCCACCAACAAGACACAATGGATGTGCTGAAAAGTGGCAGAGTGGAGCAATGGTTAAAATTGCTCTTGCAAATACACTCAGTGCTTTCAGGAAGATTAATCTGAGTGAAGTACCTGAAAAGCTGGAAAAGCCTCCTTATACTTCTGAATGCACATATTCATTTGGAGCTGATTGCTGTTCCTCTGGTGCCCTGTAAATCCTTGAGGAATGCAGTTGAGGCCTGGGATCTTCCGCAAAGGGATTTAGAGAGGTTGTGAACAGAAAAATAGAGGATTTGTCTGACTTCTATAAATTTGACATTTTTAATAATTTTTTTATAGAGAGTTTTTTAGTCATGCATATATTGATAAAACTATGCATCTTGAAAGAATCCTCCATGAACCAACCAGCAGTATTTGCCATGGTTGTATTCAGCGTTCATAAGTTTTCTCCAGAGAATTTGGATAAGTAATTTTCAGAGTAGAGGTTTGTTCATGAGCTCTTTACTATTTTTTTTGTGATTGCCAAATAGTCTGTCTTTGCTTTCTTGCTGGGTAAGGTAACAAAGATGGGAGAATGGTAAATACAAATTATGAATAACGAATTTCTGTGCTCATGCAGACTCAGTGGCCACAAATTTCCACAAAGAGGAGTCACAATGAAATAATGCAGCTCGTATTCAAGATACACAAATAGATTTTTTCGCTTCATGCCTCCTATGTCTGATACAGAATTATCTCCTTGTCTTTTTGGTAGAGTGGGTTAATTTAAGTAGTGAATGCAATTCAGAGATGGGGGGCAATCCAAATGCTCAGCTTTAAGGCTCTCATATGTCTTTTAGATTCCAAGTTTACCTGAGTTATGCATGTAGTCAGAAGCATCAGCTGAAGAATAGAATACAGATACTTTTAGAAAAAAAAATTGTGAGTATTCTGATATTGTTGGTGTCAAAACAATTGTTGATACAGGTCCAAAGGCATTTGCTCTGTGGACTGCAGATGCCATGAATTTGATATAGATGCAGAAATGATGGCTTAGTTAAAACTTTTACTAGAATAGTATATTTTATACTGTGTGTACTTCATACTGTTTCTGAAGGGTCAGTTTTCCAGTCATGACAGAGAAACTAAACAATAAATGCTGGGTAACAAAGCTCAGACACAAGAAGTCTGGTGTTTTTTTTACAGAGCGCATTTTGGGATGGACAATGATGATTTGCAAATGCATTCCTGTTTTAGCAAAACTGAGAGAGAGAGTTCAGGTTCAGACCAGAATTTCTGGACAAAACGTGAGAGAAAAAGAAGCCAGAGCAGCCAGTAATATAGAGGGCTTTCCTTGTGCCTTAGAGAGGTGGGGGGTCCCATATCTCAAACATTTGAGAAAGAGTGTTTCCCAATCTCTCCCATGCAGGAAGTTCCACTTCATACAAATGACTGAGGATCCCCTCAAGCAGGACACTAAATCTGAGATGCTGTGATTCCAGGAGAGTATCTGATTCAGTAGTCTATAATGGCATTACTTGCAAGCAAAGAAAGAGGGAGAAGAGAGGAACTTGTCTTCTTCCTGAAGTGGAGCAAGAACATTTTTGACAGTTTTTACCTTCTGTCATGACAGTAACATTTTTTTATGCATTATCAGTAATGGAGAGTGACCGTAAAAGCAGTCCATGACCTGTAGGCAGACATGAATTCATGTCAATACTATCATACATATTTCTGAGAAAGCCAGTTCTCCATCCTGCACTATAAGGTGTTGTATCAAGACAAGGAGCTGCTGCTTCTCTGATCCATGGCTTTTCTGCACTGTATTTCTGAGTATTTCTGTATTTTAGGCTACCTCTGATTCTTTTTTAGGACAATATAGGTGTTGTGCTGCATTTCTGTGTAGGTTAAATTCTGCGGATCATTTGATTCTTCCCAGAGGGAAAAATACTTATTTGTCTTCTCCTGACTCAGATATAGCTTATAGCTGAGTTTGACTAATGACCTTTCAGAAAAGTCAGACCACTTGTCATCTTGAATGAGAGAATGTAGCTGGTAGTAGTCAATTTTATTTAGAGATTTTTTTGTTCCCATGCTTCTTATAGAAACCAGGTCATTTGTATCTCATTCCCTTGAAGAGAAAACAATAAACATACTTTTGATCACTTGCTAATATGACTGTCTTCCTGAGATGCAGACAATGATCTGATGGGTACGTATCTTTTCACATGTACTTTTGTGTCTCTTCTCACAAAATGGAATACACTCACTGTACTGACTGCTTTCTAGGATGAGATGAAGAAATAGTGAAGATTTATTGCGCAAAATCATTTGTGGAAATGCTGCCTTTCTACAGAGATACCCAAGACATTTTTCTTCTTGGTCTTATTGTTGTAGATGATTTGCATAATTGTTGTTATCACATCTGATATACTCCACTGTACATCACTTTGTATGTGGTTTGTGCTATTGAAAGAGATGAAATGATGGAAGGTAAAATTCAATGGAATATTAAAGTTGTTGCACATGTATTATTTGACCTTGGATTATGGTGATTTTTTAGAAAAGAGCCAACAAGGCTTGGTATGTAGTGGATAAAGCACTAACTTTTCTCATTGGGTATTTTTATTAGAAATTTGAATCATGGTTCAAATCACAACTAGAGACCTAAATAAAATGAGTCTGTGTTTTCATCTGAGTCCCCCAGTGGATAATAATCCAGATCATAAAATATACCACTTAAACTCTGGCAGTCTTCTGTTCTCAGGAAGCTTTATTGCATTGTATTACCTTAACTCAAAGATAGTCCTTCCAGGACTCAGTTCAAGCTGAGGTTATTCAAAGAACAAAGTTTGTATTTCTAACTAAAGCTGGTCTGTGGATAACTGTAAGCTCTAATAAGGTTGCAAGGCAAGCTCACATACCTTTCTGATGTATCTTAATGAGATTTAGCTGCTTGGCAGGAATGTGTGTCAGATCATTCCCTCTCTATCTCCAACATGGAGCCAGAAGGAGGTGGGGAGACCTCAGGAAAATTATTCTTTGAATCTCTAGAGCCAGAAGCATTCTGATATCATCACTGATGGTTCAGATATTTTAAGGGAATTCAGCTCAATTTAGGATTGATGCATGCAAAAGGTCACTATTGGCAGCCTATATTTTTTTATCCTTACACCTTTTCCTTCTTATCTGTGTGTCTATGGGTCACAGCATGACAGCCTGCCCTGTGCCTGAGGGGTGACCTATGCAGCTTTTGTGCTGCCTTTTGGCAGTGCAGCAGTCCCGGAGCCATGGGACCCACACTGAGGCCAGCTACACTGCAGACATGGGAGCATAAGTTGCTAGAGATCTTCTGGACACACATGATGTAACTAAAGTCTCACTTTAGCCCTCAGTGTCATGTGTTGGCTGCATTTGTTGTAATGAACATAAGCTATTTTTTCATGATTTGATAATAAAAATGGTGAGTGGCTTCAAAAGAAATCTGGCTTGGAACATCGTATAGCATCTCGGAGACAAATGTGTTATCAATATAGGCACCTTTTCCTTTATCATTGATCTAAGGCATAGTAGTCCTTCCATGGATGCACTGTGAATTAAAATTTGACATCTTTCCATGCACACCAGAAATAAGGGAAAAATGTTCATGTGAATGTCATGGATTGCGGATGGATCCCATCCAGGTGAAATTCCTTCTGGTTATTTTAAATGTAACAACAACTGACATTAGTAGCATTATTTTTACCCTGAAGGTGAAACACTTTTCAGACTATAGCTTAAAACCAGCTCTCAGTTACATAAGTGTAAATCTGTGCCAAATAACTCCGGTGAGGCCAGTGGAGTTATTGGGGATTTACACAGGTGTAATTCTGAGCAGAGTTTGACCCTTTGTGAATATAGATATGCACTCAATTTATTACACTATTACACCACAAGCAGGTGTGCAGGGACATCCACTGGGAAAGGAATAATATAAGTCCCAGCTACAGGTCACTTCATATCCCTTTCCTCAGGCTTGCTATATTTCCAAATCAAAACTCACAGGCAGTACAAATCAACTTGAACTACTAGGTAATAACTACTCAAGGCCATTTCAGCTTCAGCCCTATGTAAGGCAAACAGACGTGCCTTTTCCCTTAGTATCTTCTTTGACACTTTTCTCCCCTTCCCCAGCTGCAATCTTACGTTGATCAGGGCTGTGATGGTAAAAACTGGGTAGCTTTTTTTTTGTGCTGGGCTGACATGGCATCTTGTTATAAAGATGTGTTAAGTGAATGGCTATAACTACACATGCATACATAGAGAGATGTTGTGCTTGTGATGGTATCTTTGATAATCTGAATACATTCGTTTGCATGTAGCTATCTGGATGGGTTCCGGTTGAAAGAGACAGATACAGAGATAGAGCTGTAAAACAGGTTTCCCAGTTATCATCTGATACTGATTTGAAATTGTGTGCTTTCATAGTGGCAGGATTTCTAGGAGCAAGTGCTTTAAGTGGAATGATGAGGTAAATTGTAGGAAAGTAACATATGGAGACCTAAATTGAAGTTTGACCAGCATACCTGGTTTTATGCTTCCATTGAAATGATGGCATCTCCAGCACCTCATAGCCCCTTTCTTAAACCCTGGTCTTAAATGAAAGCAGGTTGGTTTATGTCCTGACTCATCATCATTCACATTTTTGGTCCTGCCCCTTCTTCATGGTATATTCCCCCCCTTGCAGGTCATCTTCTTTGACTCTCAGGTCTGCCCACTACATGTCAGGAAGGCTTTCCTTCTTTACAGTCCCACAGTTTCTAGGTCATTGCATTTCTGCCTTGAACAGCCAATAAGCCCCACCCAGCTACCAAAACGATTCAAAAACTACTTGCAAATTTCCTTTTCCATGCCTTATTTAACTCCGAAAACTCAGCTCATGTGGCTGAGGCAAAACACTCCCGAACAAATCTGGCGATCTTTACTTGGGTAAATCCTTTTCTTGCCTTCATACCAGTCTGCAGTCATCACTCACACTCTTTGTTCTTGAGACTGGCACTCTTTGGGGCAGGTATTTAGCTTTTCATAGTGTTAGATACCACCATAGCTCTCAAAATAAGACATAAGAATTGATTACTCAAAATGTGAAGGTTTATTACTTTGCATATCAATTCTGGCTATATAGACGTGCAGATGGAGATCAGTTTTAAAACTTCAATCTCTGACAGTTGGAAGTGACCTTTTATACTTTCCGGTGTTGTGAGAAGAGCATCATTTACTGAATCATCCTTTGCTCACCTGAGGCAACTGATGGTGCATTGCTCGTGAGATGCTGGGCAAAGCTGGGAGAGGGTACATGCCCACACTATAGTCTGGAAGCCAGAAGCTCAAAATAAAATCTGTGGAAAAATCAAAAATTGTGAGGCTTCCTTGTAAAATAACTAAAAAAACCACCAAAAAAACCTTTGAGTTTGGGTTTTTTTTTTGTTTTTGTTTTGTTTTGTTTTGTTTTGTTTTTTAGATTAAGGATCACATTAAAATTGTTAAAAGAATTAAAATTGTTCACATCCATACAGAATGGTCTTAGCTATTTTTTACCCCCAGGGATGAAATATCCAATGCCACCCCTTCCTCCCTGTATGTAGAGCAGACAGTTTTTTCAGCTCATGAAGCTAAAAGAAGTACTCTGGTGCTCAGGGCAATAACTGTCTAATTTGCCCACAGATTAGGTCAGTCTTGTACCAGTGTGGTTAAAAATCATCAGTCCACTAAACTGAAATCTTCTTTAAGTAAATTAAAGACAATTTGTTGGTGTCACAAAGTATCCAAATCTATAGGATCTATCCAGATCTATTCAGGTCTTTAAACCTTTGTAAGAGGAGTGAGACGCTGTACAAGCCTTCTCAGAGTCTGAGTTTGAACTAAGCATCTTCTACCAAACATGCATATTTTCCACATGTGTGGAGCTAGAGATGGTTGTAAAATAGATTCAGATCATTTAATGTGGAAAAGATCTTTTTCTTTTTTTTTTTTTTTTTTTTTTAATAGTCAGTTTTCAAAATTATTAAAGCAGTTCATGATTTTCATCTACCTTTCCTACACCTTGGTAAAATTTTGTTGTTTACCATTTAGCTTTTCGTGTTCAGTTTTCTTTCTTTTGTTCTTTTCTGTCTCTTTCATTTCCTTTCTTCTGCTGTTTTTCAAGAGAAGACTGGGAGAAAAAAATAATGACAGAAGGAAAGGAGGAAGGAAGGAAGGAAGGAAGGAAGGAAGGAAGGAAGGAAGGAAGGAAGGAAGGAAGGAAGGAAGGAAGGAAGGAAGGAAGGAA
>JANVCC010000019.1:3689341-3723399 GCA_025345505.1 Todiramphus chloris collaris | reverse complement strand
GAAGGAAGGAAGGAAGGAAGGAAGGAAGGAAGGAAGGAAGGAAGGAATCTTTTGAGACTCATTTGTGAAAACTATTTGAAAAGTCTAGCTGTTTTTTTTGTGATGGTTTTTGTTTGGTGTTTTTTGTGTGTTTGATTTTTTTTTTTTTTTCATTTGCCTTGTGGCTTTCTAAGAAATGGAGGCCAAGTTTCTTCCCTGAGAGCAGACAACAGGATGGATGTGCTGCTTCTATGTGGCCAGTTCCAGTTTGGGGGGAACTGAGCTGTAACTCATGAACTGCCAACACATGAGCAGAGTGACTTGGGAAGTGCTATGGAGAACTAGGGATGGGGCAAGGACTTTTTAATGATGGCTGGCAGGAGTTAGCTAGTATCAAAAAACACCTATGTTTAGAAAATGAGAGGTTTCAGGGTGTTTCACAAAAATTCTGCTGCCCATGCAGAAAGAGGATGGGCTTGTGCCTGTTTTAGGCCAAAGCAACCTATGATACTGATGGTTCAGGTGTGTGTACAGTGTTTTCTAGTCCAGACTAAGGACCTTGCAAGACCATATTAGATGTCAAAGGTTACGGTTTGGCGTACTTTGGAAAACAGTCTTCTCACTACAAATACTTGTCCTGTGCAGGGCTGCCAAAGGCAGTTTGGTTTTTTTTCATGATTCACTGGAAGCACAACAAAATGCAAAGGTGCTTAAGCCAGGGCACACCATCAGAAAAGCAAAGCTGTTGAGCCCCTCTAGAAGGAAGTGAAAGACAAAATCTTAAGGCAGAAGAAGATACGCCCTTGAAGAGAGAATGTTAAGATTGGAAGCGTGCTTTACTGCTGCGGCTCACTGACACCTCCCTGGGTGCAATGATATGTACTTGTCTCCTGTAAACATCTCTTAGGAAGCTCGTTTGAAAATGGCTTGCCAGCCTCAGCTCTTTCATCCTAACACCTTCACTGTACAGCCAATATGGGGTTGAAGCTAACACATCAATGGCACACACTAACTAATACCCCCTCTGACTTCATGTGTTTGGTCTGCAGGTTTCACTGCAGATTTTAATAGTCTGTGATTCAAATCCCAACTCTGCCACGATTGCCAGGTTGTCCAGATGCTTACAAATGATAATGAATTAGAAATACTTAATGCTAAAGCTATTTAGTAATACGTGAGGGTAGAGACCTCCAAGCTGGAACACTGTGTCATGTATGCTTCAGGCATCTTAAGCTTGTTGTGGGATGTTTGCCTAAAACTTTTTTTCTTTTAAATGTTATATTTTATTATATTATTCTTTTTTATTGATTTTTATCATACTTTATTTTAATGGTCTCAGAGGTTGGAGAGAGACTCGGAACCTGGAGCATTTCCCTTTAGTTCTGTTTGGAGAACTTCATGCTTCTAAGTATTAACATCGGAAGAGTTGCTAGACCCATTGCATAAGGCAGGATACCTCAGCCATCTTCAGAAAGTGAGATGTATTCATCTTGTGTGTCTGACAGAGCTTTGCTGTGGTCATGCTTACATGTAGTGAATAAAACTCTGACTGTTTAGGAGCAGGTTTTAAGGTTTTCATTAAGCACAAGATAAACCCTGCACCAGCAGTGTTCATCCATGTGTATGGCATTGCTTGTTACAGCTAAAGTTGTCGAAGGAGCTCTGCAGATTTCTCTTTGAAAATATTTCTTTTGAGCTTTGTATTCAGAAGGGACTCATTTACACCAGATTCCTTCCCCAGCTATCAGACTTATACAAATCAGGCTCTTCCGTACCCTCTTTTCAGATCCTTGGGTACACAAAAAACACAGAGAGAGTAAAACTGGGCCTGTGTTGCAAAGGAGGTTTATCAACATATGGTACAGATAGACACCCCCATCCCCCAATGCCCTTCATTAATAGAGTTTTAAAGCTCTGAAAGGCAGAGAAGGAATTGAGGTACCAGCAGCTGGGAAGCAGCTGTTGGGTTGGGAGGAAGAAATGGGTCTTAAAGCAAGAGTGCTAGGGTGCCTCCGAGATGTTTGGGGCTGATCCACCAGAGTGCAGCTGGCAGTGACTGTGGGCCAGTCCTGGATGGAGTGAGGGTGCTACTTATCAGGGCTGAGGTGGAAAATGGTGCCCAGGAGCCTAGCTTTGGGTTCTTTGTCAGCACAGAAAAAATAGCAAACCTGAGGGAGCAGCTGGCAGCGTGAAGGTGGAGAAGCTGATGCAACACGAGTATTAGTTTTTTTAGGCTTGTGAAAAGGTGCTTATGCACCTATTAGTGTTAATACCATTTCAGTGCTGATATATAAGACTTTCGGGATTTGGACAAAACAGTTTGAACTTTGTATTCTTGCATCCTTGTGCATTCTCTGATCTCTTGGGAAGGACCTGTCTGTTTCCAAAGCATTAATCTCAAAATTTATGTGTTTCTGTCACCACCAGCAGTGTTTCCTAAACTTTTTTTTTTTATGATAGTGATAGTCTGAGATGCTGTCAGGCTAGTGATCCTGTTGAGTTTTGCAGCCACTTGTCCACAAGGTTGTTGTCAGGCTTAGGACAGAGGCAATCTCTTAGCCCCTCAAAGCCCATTAGAAGCCACTTAGCAAACTAGATATCCTATAAATCCTCTGACTAGCTGTAATTTGAGTTTTTGTGGCTGCAGTTCCCTAGTGATGTTTGGCTACCTGCAGCATGTGTAAAAAGACACAAACTCCAGGACTATTTCTTACAAGAGATGCATCTCTTGTTCTTGGGCAGGTTACTCAGGCTGAATGGCTTTCTTCAGGTTACTTGTTTCTACCTTCCCCCCCCTACACTGGTCTCTACTCCTGCCTGCTAAATAGGTAGTGATCACTTGTCTTGAGAGCTACTTTTCTATCTTGAAAGCTGACTAGTAGGCATTTTGGTAACATAATCCCTGCTTTGGAGTGTTTCTGGACAAATCTGGTTTATGTGCCTATCCATGTATGCAGAAATTTAGGGTTTAGACAAAGTCTCACCTCCTTGCTGCTGCTTTGTCCTTCCTGGGCTGCTTGAAGTGTCCGCAGTGTAAGCACATAAATGTGCACCAAGTGGTATTTGGTGTGGAAAACACAAAGGTCTTCAAATAAATGGCTTCTGTAGTCTACTTATGGGTTATAAAACAACTGAACCTCCAATTCCACTGCTTGCTGATGTTTCTATCTTTTATTATACATTTATCTATTTTTCAGAAACACAGATTCCCCTGAAAGCCTTAAAAGAAGCTCTGTCAATTTGTTATTTCAAGTAATCAGGTGAGTACATTTTCTAGCAAGCAGGTTCATGGGGACCAGTTTGGTAAACGCCAGTCTGTTTGGAAACAGACAAGTGAGCAATGCCACATGTAGAACAGCCTGGGACCATAGTGTTCAATGTGGATAATGCAGAGTGTTACCTCTGGGACTTCTCACAATGTTGAATGTTGCAAGGAGTGCACTGTTTGGCCATAAATGGCTGATGTTGTGCATTTAAAAACTGCAGAGCTTCCATTTGAGCTTCCTTAATAAAATGTTTCAGTTTTGTTAAACAGAGGATGCTTTCCAAGTAATGCAGAGTGCAGAGGATCTCTTCCAGCCAGGTTGGAAGGCTGTGCTGAGATGGGCCTGGCAGTGCAAGAAAGCAGGTGCAAGGATTTGGGGCTCATAAACAACCTTCACCTTTGGACTGCAGGTACATCTTATCAGGAGCAGCAAGTATGGAGTCCAGGCTTCAGCCTCACTGTGCACAGAGGGTTTCAGTGTTGAGACTGAAGCTAGGATTAAATGCCATGTCAAGCACTTCTCCAGTATGTCGTGGTAGGAAAACTTGCTTGTATCATTATGAAGTGTGTATATGCTTTCTAAAGGGTTTGGTTGAGAAAGAAACCAGAAGACACCAAACAAATGTTTACATAAAGCTTTTCTGTTAGTTAAGAGATGTCATATCTAAATTGTCATTGTTTATACTTCTAAACATGAGAGTAAATAGCCTTTGGTTTAATTTTTCACCAGGCCAAGTGATATAGCCTACCCTGAGGAACTCTTGCTCCTCTGGAGGAGAAGTAGCTCTCAGGCAGACAGGCTTTTGGGGTGACATCAGCTGAGTGTGGCACGCTGATAAGGTGGTTGGTCAAGCTGTGCTGCTCTGGAGTACAGCTCGGTGTTGCTCTCATTGTGCCACAGTTCCTCTGGACACTTTTAATGCAGCAGTCTGTGCATTGATGCCTTTTCCTCCTGCACAGCCCCTCCTGCTCAGAGGTGCATGTGGACAGTGGGCAGCAGGCAGCTGCAGACAGTTCCTCTGTGTGCCCAAGGACAGTGGCTGGGCAGGCTGCTGCCCTGGCAGCAGGCATAGGGCTGAGCACCCGTGATGCTGCCCTGGGCTGTGGGCTCGCCCTGGGGCAGGGAACGCCAACCAAACCAGGGTGCTGGCATATGGATGATTTCAGTTAAAGAAAATAAACCTAAGTAAACTCTGTAACATTGCCCACATTCCAGTTAGAAAATGGTCAAGATACAAATACACTGCAGAAATGCATTCAAGCATCTGACTCTGCATGGGGAAGCAGCAGTAGGTACTTAAGATTGCCCTGCTGAAGGTATGGTCTCCAGGGCCAGATAAGATTACTCAGTTTATGTCCAAGGCCTCCTTGTAGCTCTGCTTATTCTGCTTCTGATTTAAGCTGTATAAAGGTAAAACCAGACTGTCAATGAACACACAATGTCATACAATCTGGCTCTGTGTCTTTTGCAGTACAGCACAGGAAACAATGAATACTTCTGAAGTAATCTTGTTTCTTTCTGTTTTGTTTTGTTTGCAGCATTGTTGTTAAAATAAAACATATTTTATTGATCTGATTTTTGTGTATGAACATTTTTATTAGGCTTGATTATGAAGATTTTAATGTTTTGTTCTCTGCCCTCTATTCTCCAGCTCTTCTTTAAGAAAAGGTGATACCCCAGCTTGTTCATCTGCTCATCTGCCAGGCCACCTGCAATTACTGGTGAACCTGCTGTCCATTTTTAACTTCTCTTGACAGAGCAGAAACATTCTCAGATGTGAGCTCTTAAATCTGTGTAAACTGACAGATGTGCAAAGAAGGAAAAAAGGTTCAGGGAAGAAAATCTGTAGACTGTGTTCAAACATTTAGTCTTGTTCAATGTTCCAGCTCACCTAACCTACACCTGTATCGGCTGCTCAGCCACATGTGCCTCGTCTGGAGCCAGCCATTTGCTCAGGTTTTAATGAGGAGAAGGAGGAGGGAGCTGATTGATGGCACTGCTGCATGGCACAAAACCATGGAGGGGAAGGCAAATTATCAACCCAGAGTTGAAATGATAATTTTTTTTTTAATCTCTGGAGGAAAAAAAAAAAGGTGTCAAAATGAAGATTCTGCTCAATGCTGAATAGTTGTTTTTCTGTGCATATGTCAAAATTTAATTAGCTCCTGTACAAGCTTTGGTATTGATGCAGAGTAATGAGAAATCATAAGACATAAAACAAGAGTATTTGTAAAAATGCTATTAAAGATTTATCTTTCCAAGAAGTGACAGATTAACTAACAAAATAATCCATTTTATTGACCAAATTGGTTAGAAAATTATGGTGTCTGGCTTACCTCCAATACCAATAATACTATTAACAGGAACCATGGAACTGATGCCAAATTAAAAGAACAGTTTGAGCTGTGAGTGACAGAAGTGGCCTTCTGCCAGGAAAGGTAAGTATGAATGCAAGAGGAACATTTTCTTCTTGTTTCTGTATTTACATTTGGCATTAAGGAGCCACCTAAGGGCTGTTAACATCTGAGGTGGTATAAATCTAAACAGGTAAAGGACAGGACATATTTTTAAAGGCTTTTCCTAGCAATTCATCTTGAACACACAGCTACCAAGTATTCTCACTCTTTGAGTGCAGCACCACAAAATAAATTACTGTTCCACATTTTTATTAGCATTTAATTAGAAATAAAATCCAAAATGTTTGTCAAACCATATTTTTGAAGGTTTCTGAGGGTAGTTTTCAGGTGAGAGAGGGATTTTTGTTTAGTTTGTAAAAAGGCTAGGATTTCAGAGCTCTGAGCATTCACTTTTTTAGCACTGAAGATCCTGCTCCCCTCTTGTTCAACCTTTTTTTTATTTTCCACATATACCAGAGATCTCAGTAGGGCTCTTTCTTGAGGAGGGTGCAAGGAAAAGAGGTGAAATCCATCCATGAGTCATAAATGTTTAGGCAACTGGTGAGAAATAGCTTTTGCCCGATGGCTGAAACTTAACACCATAGATCATATCTTCAGCTGCCATAAGTTACCTTCTGTGGAGTCACTTTACTTCACACCAGCTGAGGATCTGGCCCCACATGTCTGATTCAGTGGTGCTCTAGTCCAGTCTGAAAGTAACTTACAGTGTGTATTGAATGGCTACTTTCCAGAGGTTAGCTGGACCAGTTCAACAGGAGAGGCACAAACAGTCTCTGATCTCATTTCCTCAAACTAAAGACCATGAAAATAGTCATGGATATGGGAAACAATTACATTGTGATGCTTGTATATACTTTTAATCCCCAATAGCCTTTGCTTGTTATTTCACTATAAAAATGTTTTCTTGAGTAACCATTCTTATAATGTAATTTCTGAATCCATTTCATGATTCTGGCATTGAGGGACTTCATTCTTTCCAGAGACAGTGTTTTTGCTCTCTGGTTTTTACTTTCATTGGACTGGATGTAAAAGGAAACTTTAGGAGATGCTTGTTTCAGGGAGGAACTGACGAAATATAGTTCTTCAAAGAAGTGTGCTAAGTGTCCATTTTCCAGTCATTTACCTATGTGTCCTATCCTTTCAGAAAGACTTTTAAAATTATGGTTTTAATGAATAATTTTGTTTTTCTGATTGAAATAAAGTTAATTCTGGTAGTCTGTTATACATGGAGAAATAGTAGATACTTGTGAACAAGGGTAAAGAAGATTGATTCTGATGAACTAAGAAATCTTAGGATATTTAAAAGCTTAGGTCCTAGGTTGACTTTAAAAATACTGGTGCAGATCCTGAAATGTTGTGGCTGTATGTCTTGGCCTTAACAAGGCCCCTGAGTGCCCTGCAGCTGCGCAGAGCCCTTGTGACATTTGAGAGTTAAGGCAAATGTTGATGCACTAGTGTAACTCTGGGGTTTCGTAGGAATTTCTCAAACCTTGGCAGGAAGAAATATGTATGTTCATCTCTGCAGACAGAATGCTTGTGACTCTGTTAGGAGGTTCAGGACACAACTGGGAGAGAAGTAAGGAAGCTTTCAGGGAATAACTGGTGTGAGCCAACTGAGCTGTCAGCTGTGTGTCTGATTGTCTCTGGGACTACTGATGTGTAAAATCATGACAAATCTGTAACTGAGGAACAAATACTTATGTACACAAAATCCATATATTCAAACTCAGATATTGGCGTATGTGGAACTCATATATTTAAATCCAAACCTTCAGACATGAGCTGGAGCCCAGTCCTGGTGACAAATCAGGCCAGATCTGCAAGCTGCTCCGGAGAAGTCTTTAACTATTATTTGCAATCACTTTCATGAGTTGGTCAAAATGTTTCTGTTTCAGATGCTGATAAAAATGTTGTTGAAATCAGAATACTGGCAACCTAAAGTCCATCAACAAACAAGACTTATTTTTATGAAGAGGGGTTGTTCAAAATGCTCTATTTGGTGCACATGCATCATCACGAATATCAGGGACATCTGGGATAACAGAATGGTGGTCATTTTTTCTACCATAAAACCTAGAAGCCAATTCAATCCTTAACAAAACCAAACAAATCAGCCCTGAGAACTGTTTAACTATAGCAAGTCATTTTAACTAAACCTCTACTTAGTAAGCAGGCAACTCTGCCCTCAATATTTTCATGTTCTCAGCAGGATCAGAGGTGTTGGTGCCAGAAGTCAACATACCATGAGAGTGTCTGTTTTTTTTCCAGCTGCATCAGAAGGCAGGAAGTGCAAAGGCTCATACAGAAGAGCTTTCCTTGGGCTTTCCAGCCTTCTTGGATAGAAGCAGCACAAAGTTTGGATAGGATCTGGGTTATACTGGCACTCCCAAACACTTTTCCAGCCCAAGACCAGGCTCCAAAATGACCCATTGCTAATATGTTTAATCTGATCTAATCTGTTTTTTATTTAAACAGGGATTAATTGCATTTCTTTGTTCTTTGGTGCCTTGATGCTAATCACATGCAGCACACTCCTTAGGATCAGTTACATGAATGCCTGAATTGCTACCTTAGATGATGAAAAACATCTGGGAGAGGAAGTGTAGCAAAGGGAAATGGAAAAAAAAGAGGCAGATGGCTGTATCTAGAGGCCTTAGCTGTTGTGGCAGGAGCACTTCTAAAATGGCTCTGTGAGTTCCTCTCTTTGTTTGGGATTTTAAAGTGTTTTTCTCCCTTATGCCGGCAGTCCTGGTACTGCAAGGATCCTGAAGCCTAAAATAACCCCAATCTCTGGCTTTGTGGAGCTAAACCTGGGTGCTTGGCAACTTTACACTCAAACCTTATTAAGCCTGTTGCAGGAGATTTCCTGCATATATTAACACTGACAAAATCCCTAAGCAGCTCACAGCTGTGCAGAGGCCTTGTGACATTTTAAGGATGAAGTAGATACAGAAAAAGAAAGTAAAAGAGAATGTAGTTTAGCATAAGAAGAGTGAAAATCAGGACCAGGATGATGATGTGAAGTCCACTCCTGCCCTCTAGAATGGGCTGTTCAATGTGCAGGTGAGGTATGTGCTGCTGAACACAGAGCCAAAATGTCCATCAAGTTGGGACACCCACAAATTGGACCACACTTCGAACATATATAAGAAACAGGCCTTTAATGTTGTCAAAATACCTCAGTATAGACCCTAACTGAGCAGTGCTGACATCACTTCAGCTTTTTATTGAACCTAGCTTTCTCAGTGGGTAAGGGAAATGGCTTTCAACTTTTTTCTGAATATGGATCTATAATGATTTTCCAGAGTGTCTGCAGAGAGAATTAAAGCCTATGCATGACAGACTGGCTTTCTGTATGCTGCCTTAGAAGTGGTCCATCTATACCTAAGGGTCCACTCACTGTCAATAGAATACATTCAGTCTAGAATCCTAGTAAAGCCAATGACAAAATTATGAGTTTCATAGTAGTGAGAACTGAAACCTCAGCAAATCTTGCGGTGTTCAAGGAAAAAAGAAAACATTTCATTTCATGACTGGATGGGAGGGTCAGTAATGTAGACAGATTGTCTTGCAACAATGCCAAAAATATCACCTGTGTTTTACAGGAATAAGTAAAGGGACTTTAACAGCCCCATATCTGAAGAGTGGCAGATTAATCCAGGAGTTAAACTTAGATCATCTTCATAACACTGCACAATATCAGCGCAACTGTCTGGGAATGGACAGTTTTAAAGGGATTTTGTGGAAAAATCAAAGTACCCTTCATACAATCATCAGTTAAAAGGCTATCAAAATGTCCAGTGTTGCCCAGTGTCTAAAATCTAAACCAGGATCAATCAGTTTTCATGGTATTTAAAATTAATGTTACAGTCATGTCCAAAATCTACCTTGCAAGTATATTGGCTGTCTTACAAAGCCTGAAACGGTCTGGTTGACATGTCTTATTTCATGTATGCCCTTGAGTATGCAACATATTGAAATCACTCTGTGCATGGTTAAGTATATGTTTTTCCATATGTTGCTTTTGTGGAAAACTAAACTGAGACTTACCTGCAAGAAGCAGCATTTTGGGATGTCAGCATATTTATACCGACTGCTGCTCTTGTGTAGGTCAGCAGGAATGAGCACTGAGAAAAACTCTCTTAAGGTAAGCTCAGGTATAAACTGTGTATAACAACATTCATTTAACTCCCAGAGGAGTTTATGAGGCTTAATTAATGCAGCCATTTGGTTTAAGATCCTTAAGATCTGATGGTTTGGGTTGAGCTGCAGAGCAGGGTGAAGCACAGATGCACGAATAAGTTTGAGCAAGTATGAACTCATGATCTGTGTCCTCTGCTCACATTGCAAGTTACCCTTCAGGCTCAGGGCTGACACGCTGAGCTCAGGAGATGGAGACGCTGGTCCTGCAGGGCCACAATCTGCCTTTATTAAAGAAATACTTGCCAACTCTCCTCCCCAACAGATACCTTTGCAGCTTGGGTTGATGTTGACATTTTTTGACTTCTGAGCAAGCATAGATGAGGTCTGGAGGACTAACACAGACTGCTCTGCTCAGCTGGGGAGACATGCCTGCCCCAGGTTCCCAGTGTACCTGGCTCTGGAGGAGCAGCAGGGGTGGAGGGATACAGCAAAAAGAAACATCAGAAGCAAATAGCTGCAAATGTAAAGTTGCTTATGTTGGAGTTTCTCTCTCTCTCTCTCTTTTTTTTTTTGAGACTTTTCAGTTAAATCTGCAAATTCTTTCTCAGACATTTCTGTGGAGTGTTGCTTCCCCTATAGCAAAGGTTTGGACTACCCAGAGATGATAGACTGACTAGGTGTTTCGCAAATTAAAGCTTGGAGTACATTTAAAAATAAGTTAGTATCTAGATTCAAAAAAAACCCAACAATCCCCATCACCTCTGAGCACTGTTAAAAGACTGAGAAATTAGGATGGAGTGATAGGCCAGCTGAACTGACACTTCTCAACCCATTGAAAATAAGGAGGGAAGTTCCTGATCTGAAAACCTGTACAGATGGTGCTGCAATAGCTTCTCTCTTACAGAACTGATTAAAGAGCTCTTTTTGTCTTATAGTGGCAGGCACTGCATATGAGCTCTTTATAAAATTCATTAAGGACCCTCTACCTGAAGACATGTCTCAAGGCTCACACAATGGTAAAGAATGTTTTTCAAGAAGGTTGTGATGTTTGATTGAATTTCTATTAAGATAAATTGCATATAAAATAACTAATTGATTACATATCCACCCTGGCAATATTTGGACTCCTATGGACAGAACAAGGGGTCAATGGAAGATCAGACTGAAATAAACTTGTAAATGTGCCCATGGGTTTAATTCTGTGGGTTAACCAAAACAAAAGTAATGGCCTGTGAAGGTTATCCATTTACAGTGGCCACAGGTCCATATGCTATCAGAGACATATCAGAAGGTGTTCCTTGTACATATGGACAAGTGCTCCATGCCCAGAAACCTCTTCCTTTACTTTGGGAACTTTTAAACACACGCTTTATTTGGGAAATTGTTTTTATTTCTACAGAACACAGGCTTAGCAATTTCCTTTAACTATGGTGTAAACAGGAAAGTTCCCTTAATTAGGGGTACAGTATATGGTGGCAGAGAAATTTTCTATCTAGCAAAGTTTCTGGATCCTCAAAATGGTACTTGATAAGTCCCGGTGGATTTCAAACTTTGAATTTATAGGATATGCTGCCCTTAACCAAAATTTTATACACCAGGCTAATACGTAGCATGTAGGGGAAGCATGAGAAGCAACCTAGTTACAAACATTTGAGCTACACTGTAAATCATACACTAGAGGCCAGAAAGCAGCAACTCCCCAATTCATGAGGTGAGCAAAGTTAGGAAATGCGAAGTGGGGGACTGCATGATGCCAGAGTGCATTTCTCCCATTCCATGTCCAGTGGGAATGAGAAAACAACTGCTTCAAAAAAGCCTACTTCCTACAGTTGTCTTTTCAGATCCACTTACCATATTGAACTTTAAGGAATGATTATTCTGAAATACAAACCCAAGCATTTTGTTTTGGTTTTCACTTAGTTTTTAAAATGTCTTTTGTTCTTACCTTCGGTCATGTCAAAAAGTTGTCTGAGAGGAATTCTAACCTGATAAATCCAAGACAATAGCAAGGACCCTGTGCAAAGCTTTGTTTTTGTAATCTCTGGGATATTAATATGATGTTCTTTCATATTCTGAAGAGCAAATACTAGTGACTTGTTCCTGATTGTGCTCTATTTTCCTAGGATAAAAAAGTATTTTTGCTTGTGAAAAATGATATACTAATCAATGAAGAACACTACTTGGGATGAGCTGCAGTGATGAAAGTCTTACTGCTTTTTGTTCTCCAGAAATCCGGGCAGCATTTGAGGGGCTGTGCAAGGCATCTGAGGAGGCAGGATTTGCTCCCTTAGTGCAATGGGAGGCTGTTTTGAAAAAGTCTTGATGTGACCCGAGTGTGTTGCATCCTGCCTTGAGGCCTGATCCAGCTTCTCATGCACTCAGTGGAGAGACTCTTTTTAATTTTTGAGTGAAGCCCAAATCACCTTGTTTAAAGATAACAAGGAAACCATTAAGAAAATACATCAAAGCAAAGTAAATCAGTCAGGAAAACAGTACACTTTTTTAAAAATTATTTTTTATGTCCTTTGTTATGTTGCTGAACAAATACCTTGTGCTTAACTTCCGTTATCACCTTCTATTTTAAATTAACAGCCTGGTTAGTTTACATATGATGTACGTTTCCTTATTATTTAGAGCATATTTTCTATGTTATATATGGAATTTTTGGATGTTTTTCCCGATGAATGTGAAGTTGCCGTCATCTCTGTAGTTTCAGTCCGGTCATAGTTAGCATTTTTCAGGCCACACGCACGCCAGCTTCTTACTTTTGGCAAGAAACAGGCAACTGGGCTCATAAATTATGTTCATAAATATTTAGTGTACTCATACGTGTGGCTTTCTAAAGAGGAGGAAAACCAAGACCTGAGGAAACCTGGTAATTCTGGGGGAAGGATAATTTATTTTGTCAGGGAGAAAAACCTTCTAGAAAATCTGTAAAACTATAAAAACTATAATTTACTCCTGACATTTAAAATAAATCATGTTTTTGTACAAGTATAATGCAAATGAAACTATTTCCAGAAAATCAGTATGGGCTTTGACCAACAGCAGTACTTGAAATATTGAACTCTGAAGGTATTCAACAATAGTGAACAGCATAGGAGAGCATGATTTATTACTCCAGGAGATAGACTATCTAATCATATAGATTCCATTCTCAAGAGTGGGCAGTGGTCTCTTTCTGCACATGACCCCTGTCTGTTAAAAGGAAAAATGGACTGTGGTACTAGTGATGTGGCTTGAAGCTGGTGGGAATAGTTCATGGCCCTTCTTCAGCCACTAAGGAAAGGAACTTTCCTAGGCTACACTGGTGGGCTCAGACTAGCCAGACTCTGTTCACTGTGCTCAGGTTGTCTTTCTTGGCTCCTGCAGAAAATGCAATTACTAATTTTTTTTTAAACATTATTTCTTCTTGTGCTGATTAAATACATTTTTTAGGGTCTTCCTGTCTTCTTCTTTTTTTTTTTCTTTTTTTTTTTTTCTTTTTTTTGTGTGCAGAAACAGTCTCGAGTTAACCTACCTCTTTTCTGCAGCTTTGATAACAGAATTATTACAGTGAATAATAATATGAACAACACAGCAGCACACAGCTGCTAGTAAATTTCTTGCTGTGTTTGAATCAACCCAGCTCCTGAAAAATGCCAAGTGTCATCTAAGAAAGATATAGTATCTTCATACAATCATAGAGTAATTTGGGTTCAAACAGACCTGTAAAGATCATCTAGTTCCAACCCCTCCTGCTGTGGGCAGGGACATCTTCCACTGATCAGGTTGCTCAAAGCTCCATCCAAACTGACCTTCAGTTCCTCTTGACCTCAGGTCTGGCTTTGATTTGGCTTTTATCAGAAGTCTTATACCACTTCCTCCGAAGGACTAAGCTCTCTAGAGTGCTGGCTGTTCCACCTGTACTGTTTTGGTTGCCTCTGTGGCATACTACAAAATTTTACAAACTGGAGATGGGAATGACAGTTATGCTCAAGACAGGTTGATTCCCTACAGTTTGCATATTATCTCAGTTTTAAGTTCAACCTAGTTTACATAAGGCCTGCAAAGAAATCTCTCCTCTCATCTATTGTTAAAATTATCCCTTTCTTAACATGATTACCTTTCTTATTATCCACCAAACCCTATCCTAAGCTGCCCTAACTTGTTTGGTCACCCTCTGTCATTTGTATAAAATATGTGTGAGGCAAGCTAAAAAGGGTCAGGGGAGATGTTTGTGTGCAGGACCCTGTCAAATCATGGGAGTGGGAGAGTTCAGGAGACATATGTGACCAATTTTCATGGTTAGCTGATAGGAGATCAGTTGCCTGGGGTAAGAGCTGAAACGCATGCATCAGTGAAAATTATCACCTCCTGAATCTCTGGCCAGATGTGCACCCCTCATCTGATCCTGTATTATTTTCAGGTGTCCATGTCTTTGCCCAGGTATTGGAGTGGAGTCTTTGAGGTATGCCTTTGGAATATATTTCAGACTCGGACATTTAATAGGGCTATGAGAAAGCTTTATTTCTTCACTCCTGCAACAGAGCTCATTGTTTATGAAATGTAGTCAGAACTTTCAAAAAATTGATCACTGGATTTATAGCCATGTAAACAAGAATAGAGCAGCTTGCTCTGTCACTACAAAGCTGAAGGCCAAGGTATGAGAACCGTGAATAATACCATTAACACACATTGAAGCCACACCACACTAGTCCTGGGGGTTCCTTGGTTTATAGATATAGCCATTAGAAATATGGTTCTTCTACAGAAGTAATTACATAATCTTCAGAAGTGTTACTCATCCCCATTCAAGAGATGAGTATGCCTGTCTGTAGGGCCCTGGGACAATACTCTGAAAAGTCTGTCTGGGTGGGAGGAGAGGGCACAGGGTACATAGTCTTCATGCTCTGCCTCTGTTTATTATAACAATGGCCATTTCAAGCACTGCTTATGAACACCTATTGTGTGATGGACTAGTAATTAGCCCAGTGGGTCACGAGGCTGAGGGAAATCCTCAAGCCTTTAACATTACCCTTATGACACACACTTGAAATGTGGTGTAAGAATACAAGTAAAATATCTGAAGGCTTGGAGTGAACAAAGCTCTCCAGGTACCCCAGTTAGGAAGGGAATCTGGGGCACAACTCAAAAGATTATTTCCCACTAGAAGACATATCACTGTAGTGATATCAGAAGGAAGAGATGCTACCTTCATGTATATCCTACTTTGGCAAAACTTAAATGGGTCCTACTTAATAGTAGTTATATGTTGTGAACTGCATAGCGCTTGGTAAACTTAAAGGCAGATGAGATTTCTGTGCCAGATGGAGAAGCACACTTCCTGCCCAAAGAGCACATAAAGGGAGATAGAAAGTGAAGAATTTGACCCAGTTTGTTAATGTACCTATTTGTTTTTTCTGAGAATATGGCTACATGATTTCTCAACTCCCAAGAAGCCTCTTGGATCCCTATTCCCTGGCTTCTAAGCTCAGGCTTGGTGAATTCTTTGACAGTGTTTGACAGTGACCAGCACTACTAGCCAAGAATATGATATCCTCCTATCATGTTCCCCTGTGCAGTATTTACTGTGTTTATGTTAAAAAATCCTCACTTCTGGACTTTGAAACACTGGACTAGAAAGATGTAGATCATGTCTGAGAGTTTCAAATGATACAAAAGGTTGATTAATAGTGACCTAGAGGGTCAACTGAAATTTAGGGCTAGAGTTTCTAGTAATGAAGGAGAAAATTACTGAAAAGCAAAATTCCTAATTTTCCCCCTTTAGGCACAATAATAGCCATTGTTAAGTTTCAGAAACATAACACCATGGAGCTGTCTACTGAAGGAAGCTGCTGAAAGCCCTAT
This sequence comes from Todiramphus chloris collaris, assembly GCA_025345505.1. Classification (NCBI taxonomy): domain Eukaryota; kingdom Metazoa; phylum Chordata; class Aves; order Coraciiformes; family Alcedinidae; genus Todiramphus; species Todiramphus chloris. The sequence continues at coordinate 3,707,744 of JANVCC010000019.1, read as the reverse complement.
TAGTAAAGTCATAGGGAACAGGACTGAACAAATTTGGGGAAGGTACCCTGGGGAACAATCAGGAGGGTGGTGAGGTGATATGAGAGCTCTTTTGATCTCCGCTATTCCTCATTTTAGACTTTGGTATTACTGCACCCCCAGGAGTGAAACAAGAGAGAAGTAGCAACATAGTTGGAGGTATGGAAGAGGACAAGGAGACATCTGCTAATTTGAGAAATAAAGCCAAATACCATCAGGCTTTTGGATTGTAACAGGTGAATTTCTGCTGTAGACCTGGAGAGAATGCTATCGTTAGACATGAATACCCAGAATAATTGCCCAAGGGCCCAGGACATAGGCAGAGAGTCATACGACACTAAATTGGGTGGTGCTGAAAGTCATCTAATATGTGGGAAGGGAGAAGGGCTCATACCTTAACCTTTGCCTGAGGTCTCCATAAATCTGATGCTGACTCTGCCTGTGAATGCCAGAGATTAAAGAAGATAGGGAGAAGGCAAGCCTTGTCACACCAGCACCCCTTATTTCATTCCTATCACAGCTGCAGCTTCTGCCTCTTGAGGACTGACACCATTCTTCTTGTTTCATACCCCAGGATGAGGCTGCAGATTTAGTAACTGATACCAGGGCATACCATGGGGAGAAACAGTGTTGGCTGCTAACCTCTCAGTATCTTTGTTTTCTTTGCATATTCTGTGAGCGAGACAGCAGAGCTTAACTGGTGAGGCTCACAGAAAGAATAAATCATCATAGGGCTATTGGAGTTCCCATGATTTATACGGTTGAAATCCTTGTGTCCATATTTTCAACTTGTTTCTGTAATTTATTAACTTTTTGTCCTTTTAGCTTGAATCTGCCTTCCTCTAAGGGTATCACAATGCCATTCTCCCTTAGTAGTATTTCATCACAAAACAGAAAGTCACTTACTCTTTGGGGGTTATTGGTGACTAAGAAGTCTTTCATCTCCATGTTACTATTTTAGGATAAGAAGTAAGTTATTATGGATGATAATACAACTAAAAGAACACTTGTATAGTAAAATATTTCATTATCAAGAATCATCTGTTCCTAAACCCTCCCACTTGAGAGTTTTAGATCACAAAGATGTAACTGAAGGCAGTTTTTCCCTGATGAAGGAAAAATAGTAACTTTGGAAGAGGAGGTCTTCAAAGGATTAAACATGGAAATTGGCCCCACAAATAGGAATTGGTTACACTTAGGATTTTAATGAATTTAGGATATTTATGAAAATTCTTCTGACTGAACGTCATGGCTGTATGCCTTGGTTGAGTCCATAGACAATGTGATGAAACTTTTTGACATAAATATTTGTGGAAACATCAGAATGATAGGTGTTTAATCTGAAATTGAATCCAGAAAGATAAACTGAGGCTGGCATGTGACTCAAGAATAATTTCTATTTGAGTATGGCAGGAGGAATATATCATAGTAGGAGATTGTTTGATTACTCATACCTATTGTTTTCATCCCAAGTGGAGGTAGATACATGCGAAGGAGAAGAAAGATGTGAAAGACATTTCAGGTAGAGTTTTCAGACAAGAAAGACAGAAGAAGAGTGACTGGCAAAGAGGGAGAGAGATGCAATTACTTTTGAAGATGATTGGACAGGTTCAGGTTCCACTTTATATTAGTGTGAATTTTGAATAGTTCCCTTGGGCTCATGTGGTGCTCTTGCAGGGTTTATGCTGGTGTAACTGAAGTCAGAGTCAAGGTCATAGTTTCATGTAAATGTTGACTCAGTGAAATAAACGGTGAAATTTAACTGAGTTTGATAGTCACTTTCACTCTGACTTGTTTTTTAATATTACGCAAAAAATTTTCAAAGAATAAAAAAGTCCTCTCTGAGTTTAGCTCCATCATGGAATCTGCATGTCATTGATTTGTCATTCAGTAATTAATACAGGACAAATCAGATACATCTATGTTATCATTAACAACCAGAGTTGTGTTTGAGAGCATCATGAGCTTCATTTGTATATTACTGTGTGAGTGGCCATGTAATTGAAGAAATAGCCCTAGTGTGATTAATAATCCTTATATTGTTACAGTTCTGGGGAAGTGGTCTGCAAGGAGATGAAGATTTTAAAATAAGATTACCACCATTGAGGTGCCAAGTTACCATAACTTTTGTACAAGAAAATACCTTGGGCTTCTTGAGCTTTTTGCACGGTTTTTGCACAGCTTCCTCAATATTCCTTCACTCCTGCAGGGATGAAAGAACAGGCAGCACACCATTTGCCTACGGCAAAGCTATTTCACATCCTGCTTCTAGAAACAGTAATTTCAATTAACTGTTTTTCAGCAAATAAATGTTGGAAATATTTTGAAACCAAAGCTCATGTGGGCTGAAGGAACCGGTAGGTTGCAACTGCTTGATATGGTGAGAATACCTGATACCATCAGGAAGCTATCTATCATTATTACTGCCATTAATAAAGACCACAAACTTTGTTAATATTGTAGATGTTATTAATCTAACCAAATATAAGATTAACAATTTTGTTCTAACATTTATATGGTACTAGTACATTTATGTACTGCTTAAACACCAGTCCCTTATATTGTAGGATTTCATATGTCTGTTCTAGGTTGTCAGGTATTTCTTGGTGCTTAGGCAGACCGTTTAGTTAAACATAAGTTTGGTAGCTTCTTCTGATTCTTAATTGCAGCTGTAAAATGTCAGGAACAGTCCTGCTTGTCAAATGTTTTAAATACCAAACTATTTTAAAGCAGCTTGCTTTATATAAACATGTTTGTCAAGTCACAGAAGCAGGGAACATATGTGATCCATTTTACAGGAGCGAAATCCAAGGATTTACCTAAGGACACAGGAATTTCATGAGGTAATATTTATACATGTCACAGGTGTTGTGGTAATTGTAAATTGTCAGCCTTACATCATCCTTCTCTAATTGGCTTTGGATTCTGGTCTCTGCACAGTCATTTGAATGTTAATAATTTTGTATCATGCTTGAAAGCAGAGAGAAACAGCTCTTTTAACTGGGGAAAAACAAGCCATGTGACTATCCCTGTGTGCCTTCCACTGCAATTGGGAGATGTGAGCTGGGAGAGCAATGCTGGTATTTTGGGGGCACTCGATTTCCGTACGGGTGACACTGGGTTGTGGTGCATCACAGTGTATTTCTACTGCTAGTGAAATGACCTGAACTCTTGCAGGAAGTGAAAACTCAGGAAACATACTAAAGTTATCTTCTTCGGTGTGTAAATAAACCATTGTATATAACATCCAGCTGTTGTATACTCAGTGGAAAAAATTAACTCCTTTTATTAATTAAAGCCTGTGATTTAAAAATTCACAGATGTCATGAAATGGAGTTAAGGCTCCTGTTAAGTCAGCTGTAACTCTGTCCCTTATGCCTGTGCTATAAAGGGTCATAGTAAGAAGGAAAATGGGAATATCAAGTATTAGATAAATAGAAATGCCATTTAAAATCCAAGTCCAGAAAGTGCATAAATACATGTGTGTCTTTAAGACTGTGACCTACCCTATCCAAGCCTAGTAAAGTGAATGGAATCATTCACATGTGTAGAAGTTAAACACATGCTTAAGGCTTTCACTGGACCAAGGATTCTCTGTCCATTGAGATTTGTAGAGAAATATATTCTTAAATGTGAAAGGAACTTCTGTGTCTATTTTCAGAAGCAGACTTATCTAGATGATTTTCTAGATTTTGGGAGTCTTTAAACCTTTACACCTCCTGAAACGATGTCAGGAAATTTGCTTGCACATCTTAATTCATTGCTTTCTTGGACATGTTCCTAACTTCTTTGCATTCCCCCTGCGAGTCAACAGAAGTGCCCATATAAACAGGATTCATGCTTTTATTATTAATCAAGGCATAAAAATATTACTTTCATTTAGAAAATTCAGATTACACAAAGCTATAGGTGGTTGCCTTTGTGACAGGGCTAGTCCTATTTGTAATTGTCAAGGTATTAAACAGCATGTGGTAGACTGAGCTTTTTAACAGACATCTGTTTGTAGATGAGAAATCACATTCTTCTTGTAAGTGGCGATATCTGCAAACAAGTAAATTTAAAATGAACAATTACATTCTTCATAACTTCATTAAATATGTTCAACTGAAAAATAAATAGAGGTCTAACTTCACTTGCAGTTTCATGCCTTCTTATTGTGAGGAAGGTCAGCTTCTTTCCACTTGTATTTAATGGGTTTTCATATAGGAAAAAAACCCTGGATACTGAGAAAATCAAATTAGCATCTACTTCAACAACTATACAGAATTACCCATCCATGCAAAACAGCTGTTTCTGTCTCTTCATCTATTATTCTGTCTATGTCAAAAGAGAAAAGCTAGGGTGAAAATGACAATCAGCAATTAACATTCAGAAAGTTGACTGCTATCTTAGGAACCAGACCAAAAATTTAGAAGCCAAGACGATAGCCGGGGAACTAGCTGTAGTGATCAATTCAAATAAGGGATAGTCAGAGCAGGAAGAAAAAAAATGCCTCCTATCATAGAACCACACATATTTAAAAATTGAAAGGTGTCATTTGTTATGCCATAAAACATAATTTAGATGTATCATAGGGAAGAAGCTGAGTGTAAACCAAAATACAGACTCAGAGATGAACAGTTTCATGGTATGACTATTGCAGTAGCATTTTGTGGATAAGATAATTAAAGAAATGAAAAACTTTTTTTTGTGTATAATGGTGGCAACTGAGTAGTAGATTTCATTATCTCCAATTTGGTGCATATCATAAAGGGTGAATTTTCATGAAAAATCAGAAGACACAGTTAGCATATCAGACATCTGGAAACCCCTAAAACCTGGTCATTGATATGACTAGTTGGTCTGGAGAAATCGCATAGACCATGAATCAACAAACACACCTAAAGTCTGGGTGCTTAATGTAGGAAAGTAACAATTATTACAGTTAACCTGCAAATCCTCAGCAGAGAACTATGGATAGGCTCTAAGGGGTCTACAGTGCTGCAAGCACAAAGGTGTCCCATGAGTATGGGAATTTGGGGCTTCCCCACAACAAGCCGATACATCCCTCCGGCACACTGTGCAGCACAGTACTTGCTGTTGTCTTAACAATTTCTTTTACAGTGTTGTTTGCCTGTACATAGGCAGCTGGAGGCTTCTGCTTTGTGTTCTGAGTGCTTTGGCTCAAGGGCTGTCTTTTTATTCAAACATTTGTCTTTTTAGTCATACATCAGCTAGCACACAGGGTTCCTACCACACACTACTAGCAGCTATTTGTATTGTGGCAATAGAAATAGTATAGTTCACCCTAATTTTACTCAAAGCACTTTTTGAATCATTTATTTAAAAAGAAAGTTGATTTCACGTTGACTAAAATTTCAGACATGTTTTTTTAATTAAATAGATTTGTTTGCAGCATGTAAAAATAAATCAAGGCCTCCAAACCCTTTAGCTGACTGGGTCTTCAAGGGCCTGAGCATATGTCACTAAGAGTTTAATGTTACTAGTAAAGAGTAAACAGCCTTCTGTGATAGATTAATTACATAAGGTCACCTTGTAAATATTAAATAATTGATAGAGATTCAAATCTGAAGTAAATAAAAACTGACATTATTTACTTGAAATTTTCTTCCCTCCCTTAAAAAGTAATGTCTATCCCCCAAATGTGTTGGGGAGAAGACTGTAAATTTGTTTTCTGCTCTCACATCCCTATTTCAGTGCTGACACAGGGAAAGAAGAAGGCTTTCAGGGCACCCTTTCTCCTGGGCTCAGTTACATCTTCTGTACTCCTTAAATTTCTTATCACAGCTGGTGGCTTTCAATTTCAGTGATTGGATCAAGACTAACATGGGTGACAGAGTACAAATTCCCCTTATCCTTTCCTTGGACTTGTTCTACACTTATAGCCATGCTAATATTTTGGAATTAAAGGAGTAATCTCTGCTCCCAGCATTAATCACTTTGTCTGTAGGAGATTTTTTTCATAATACAGGAGGAAGAGTTGAACAACTGGATCCTAAAGGCAGAGTGAGATGAGAAGCTGACAGCTATGAATAGTCTGGGTATTCACTGATTCTCAGAACACAAGTCTTTTGCCTGTTCATTGTTTCCTGCTTAAAAAATTGCAAATACAACTCATTCTTGTGTCTATGAGTTTAGAAGTGGTGGCCAAACAAATGCAGGAAGCATTGCCTGTTCTGCTGCTGTTCACTGGGACTCTCAACTTCATGAGTGTGTCTCATGTCTGATGTTGGTATTTCCATTGTGAAAATAAATACAGAAGACAACACTCAGAGTCCATTCCCTGGCTGATGCATTTCCTACAGAAACCAGCTAGCTAAAAATGAAGTGAATGTGATTTAATTTTATGTTGGTTTTCCTCCTAATAACTTCTGAACCCACAGGGCAATTTCAACTAAATTGGACAGAATGTAAAAGACTCTGAGATTATCAGCTTCCCACAAAGCTGGGGAAAATCAGCATCTGGACAGAGGAGATAAAGCCAAATGAGTGCTCCTGCAGATGGAAAATTAAAAAGATTCATCCAGTCTGTCAGCAGCCTGTTGGCCAATGGGCATGGACCACTCATGTCACTGCCTTTTTCTTGGTGAATGTGTCAGAGGGGATGTGGGATGGAGATGGGGTGATCCTGAATAATGGAGGAATACTTATCCAATATATAAAACATATGCATATATTTCTGATCAGGAAATATTTTGCCTAGAAGGAAGCACTGGAATCCGAGAGTTTTGGGGAATAGTAAACAAAATTGCAGGCCTGAGAAAGCAGTACAGTTCAAAAACAAGTACTGACATTCTGTTGTGGACCATGTTATCCCAAACTTGGCCCTGTGTATGAAGCTCACATTAGTGTAGACGAGATGAGGAATCCTAAGATAAAAACAAGATACAGAGATGAAGTCTAATATTTTGAAGTACTTACAGACAATTATCTAAATATATAAACTGTCTTCATTTTTCATGGTCTCATTTCCCTGTGTCTGAATATCTGAAGCACTCAATAACTTAAAATACATACTGGCATTCAAGTCTCTTTAGGTGGCTAGATGAATGTGGATTGAAATTAATAATTCTGGTACTTGAATCTGGTTTTGTGATGTGATTTTTGGAGATGATGAAAATGAGGAACGCCCAACTGAAGCCATAGGCATCTGACCTTTGCACAAATCATTCAAAAATGACCCAATTGATGCGCAAAAGTTATCCCTAGCTTTTAATTTTGGAGGGGAAGTAATAAAAATACTGATTTTTAGTGTGAGAAGACAGCAAATGGAAAAAAATTTTGAGACATGGTGTAATCTTTTGTTCTAATGGAAATTTGCCTTCATTAGCTAAGAACTTATCAACAGACCATCAATAACTGCGGTGTTGCAACATCACTGTATTAAGACAATACCCCAGGATGAAATACAGTAAGACAAATGATTCAACTCCTAGCTCTATGATGGCCTTAATTTTGCCACAGCCACCTGTCAATTTTGCTAGGACTGTGGGGCCCACTAAACTCCTCCATTTCCTTCCTCCTGCCCTCTGCTGCTCTGTGTGCCCACCGTGGCCTGGTTGTAATTAACCGTGCTGTTGTTACGAGAGTAACATGGCACTTCAGATTCTCAAAGAGATGGTGTTGCAGTTGTGTTAGGAACTGTATGAGCTTTTAGGTAGACATTCCCTATCCGGAAGAACCAGTTGGGGAGCAGTGTGAAGCCACAATCTTCCTGACCTCTTTGGGAGGTTCAGGTCTGGCATTAGAAGGAGAGACAAACTATTCTCTTTTGCTTTAAGGAGTATTTTGGACTAAGCCTATGTGGAGGACCCCACCTTAGGTCTCACAACTCATATAAAATTTGAACAGGAAAAAAAAAATTGCTATAAAAGCTGTAAGCTCCTATTATCCATAGAAACAAGAAAGTTGAGTGTTTTTGGCAGAGGACCTGCTAAAAGCATTCCAGAATGATCTGAAAATTAAATGCACTGCACAAAGCCATTTTTTTTAAACTAGAAGTGGACATGTTTAAAGTGTACTTAAACCTGGGAAATTATTGAAACAGCAACTTTGTGGTTTGCTGCAGGGACACTGGCAAAAGAATAAGTTTTGTCCCATTATGAATTCAATATTAAAAGGACATATAAGGTAGTTTATTTGAAGTAGCCTGTTATAGTAGACTGTCAGAGGACTTCCAGTACACCCTTATTTGGGATCAAGATTTAGCCACTAAGGTCCTGACCTGCAAAGGCATTTGAACACCATTTTTCTGTTTACTGAATGGCAATTAGGAATCTGCACAGGAAATATACCTTCGAGGATTTAGACCCTTATTTTTATATTATGTGGGCTGGTAAGACAGCTGAATGGAATCATGGATATATGGTGTCCTTCTACTTTGACGTGTCTCTTTTCACATAAAATCTCATTTCTCATTCATTCTTTTCTCAAAGCAGAAGGAGGCTTCATACAACAGAATCTCTCCACATTGTCACACTCTGAGATGGACTGTTGTCACTCAGGGCAGTGAGTAACCTCTTCCACTGCACTGAGAGCTGAAATTCAGATGTACAATGTGGTAATGGTATCTCTCACTTTTGATGACTCACCCCATGCAGGGCTTTGCCCAGGGATTTTATGTAGTACTGTCCCTGTTGGCCCATGCTACTTTGGTTCACTTTACCATGCAAGAGCAGAGTTACAAGAAGACAGGGCTCTTTGATGTTTCCAGGCTTATTTTCTGTGATATCTCCTGGTGTTCACAGAAACAGCATAATAACAGAAATAGTATTTGCTGCTTTTCAACCCTAACAGAGAATTTATTCTTTGTCTGTGTTTGCTCCATTTTAGTTTAAAATGTGCATGTTGAAATACGTTGGAGACAACCTTAACAGATCTGATCTGGAAATCTTCTCACAAAGTTTTTACTAGTGCTTCCTACTGGACCAGCACCATCTTCTTGGTATGAGTGTCAGAAGAGTAAATCATGGCATTTGCCTTCCTTGTCTGAAGAAAAGGGCACAGAGAAGAAAGAAGCCTGAGTGATCATTGTCCCTCTCCCCTTGCATGCTTCTGATGTTGAAATATGACAGCTCTGGTTTCCATGAGTTTTTGTGTTTTTGTGCTTGGAAACTGTCTTAATTTGCATGGTTCACTGCCAGGTGAGAAAGAATAATGCCTGAATCTACAGAGCAAAAATAGCTGGAGTATCAGACTACAGTTTGCTGGAGGGGATTGAAGTGGTAGCTGCTCAAGACTTGCAGACCTTTGGCAGGACTGTGAAACTACAAATAATAATAAAAGAAGGGAGACATTCTGACCGTAGCAGCAGCAGGATGTCTTTGCATGCAAGTCCATCCAGGATCTGACTAACTGTCTGGTAAGGTCCACGTGGAATGTGTGAAGATTTGCAATAATCCCTTACCGAAACAAGACAGAGAACTTAACAGCTGAAAATGGTTCATGCAGCAGGACCTTGGCAGAGGAACAAGCCTGTGCACAGTTCCATATGGAACTGAGCTATTATCCTTTTGTGCAGCTTGGCCTTAATTCTAGTGCCTGTACTAATGCACGCCTAAGACCAACTGACCAAACAACTGACTCACCCACCAGCCAAGAGAAGGAATAGAAAAGAACTGTGACCATTCAACCAAGGCAGTCCCATAGCCATTCTTCAAGACTGGATTTTGGCTGTGATGCCCCAGCCCTGCCTCGGGTGTGGTGTGAGAGGCGCCGTTTGCAGACTGTCTCATTACACACTTGACTTTTCATATCACTGATGCTCCCTTTTTATCATGCTAGTCTCTCAGCACCCGAGAAGGGGTCAGCCTCCTGATATGAATACTGCAAGCATGAGGACGGTGGCTGTGAGCATCACACAGAGGGGATGAATCTCCAGCATCTTGCTGTGCCAGCACTGCCAGGCAGGGTCACTCTGTGTCTTGGTTTGTAGTCAGGCAAAATTATTTTAGCTCCCTGGGATTTTCACCTGAGTAAGCACAGTGTGCTGTAAAGTCATAAATTAATTTATCTTAAAGTCAACTGTATTAAGGTTATTTATATTACTCTTACAGATAAGAACCTTTAGGACCAGAAAGATGAAAGCTTCCCAGTATTGGTCCTGCCCAGCAAAACCTACTGGTCTTTGGTCGTCTGTGACAGGACAGAGGACACAGCCCAAGCAGTGTGTCCTGACTACAGCGTGTCCCGACTACAGCGTGTCCCAGCACTGCTCATTGCCAGACTTCACAGTTGTACTCGGTAGCTTGTTTGTGTTTCATGCTTAACTTCTCTTCTGCTATCATCAGGATTAATGATTTATTTCTGCAGCACTTTGGCTAGTGAGGAATGTAACCTCAGCTACTGCACTGGCAGCATAAATATGGCCAGAACCTGATTTCTATACTTATGCATATGTGTGTGTAAGAATAACAATTCTATGAACACTTTAGTGTTACAGCAAAGGCAGAGAGATTTAAGCGAGACAAGCATTCAGGAGAAAAAAAGGAGAGAGGAAAAAAAGAGAGAGAGAAAGGGTTATTGCTGCTATTTAACTTGGAATATTGCTTAAAATAAAACCTAGTTTACAATAAAAAATAGCCAAGGGGCTGCACAACTTTGTCACAATATATTCCAAGTGGAAAAAGACCAGTTTGAAGCCATGCAGCCCTCACTCTTTGGCAGAGAGTTAGTTCTCCTGCAAATACATCCGCGCAACCAAGACCATCTTTCCTTTATAAAGAAATTTTGGTTTGGGGGGCAAAAGGAAAATATGAATACCGCTCTGGAGCAGCACTCCTGGACCCAGTCTCCTATAATAGTCCTAGAAAAACAAGGCAGATGATGTCATGGCAGCTGCTGATTGCCTGACAGATAGTTTCCGCAGCGCAACATGAGGCCCTTTGGTCTCCTTGTCAGGGAGATTGGCAGCTGAATGGCACCAATGAGCACTGGACTGTATTCCCTCTGGGAATGCTGCCCTCATTGATGGACAGAAAGCAAAGGGAAAGATTGTCTTTGAACCTGAAAAGAATCCCTTTTTTTCTCCCTAAAGCTCCTGCCCCCACTCTCCGCAGCTTTTTTCATCCCCTTTTTTTAAAGGTGTTTTGTTCTACAACAGTTACTGAGCTTAATGGAACTGAATGACTTTTCCCCTTCACAATCTGTCAGTCAGAAGCTCAACTCCAGAGCTGTTAAATAAAGTCCTTTCAGAGTCAGACAGAGAAGGAATGTGTCAGTCATTCAACAGACCCTGTTGTGTTTTAATCTGTCAGAGGGGTGATAGGGAGAGCAGCCGGGCTCTCGGCTGGGGCACATTCCCAGCAGCAGCTAAGAGGCCCTGACAAATCCAGGTGCTGGAGCCAAAAAGTCAACCGGTCATAAACACAGGCGAGGTATGGTGCTCTGAGCCCCCAAACACTTTGCTCTGCAATCGCCTGTGAGATGTTTGGGCAAACTTTCAGCAAAGGTTTCGCAGTAAGCATTTCTAGCAGAAAGTCAGCATGGGCTGGATCTGTCTAAGGCATGGCTTTCAAATTACTAGAACTCTTAACTAAAATACTGGAGACAGTAATCCTCCGTATGAAATGCATTTAGGTGGACTACGATTTGAAGCCATTTCTGCCGAATTACCTTAATTTTTTGAGTTTCCTCCATTATATGACATTACATTAATCTTACCTATTAGGTTAAGACTGATGTGCAATTTGTTCTGGAGCTGAACAGTTGGTCCTATTCACTCAAGCACCAGTGTTCCTCTACACATTATGAGAAGTGCTCACAGTTGCTCTAATGAGAATAATGATCCTGTACTTGCATTTCAAGGGTTTGCTATTTCATCTCTCCATTTTTTTTTTTTTTCTTTCCAGCAAGGGAGTAGATTTAAACAAACAGCTCCTGTTCTTATCAGATTTCATAGGGGATGTCTCTTGTCTGTTTTTACAGAGATGGCAAACTGTGGTCCTACATACAATGTAGTTCTGTGTTACGGTGGCAGCTGGACTCTTGAGACACTGGAGTATGCTGTATTTCCATCTGTAATGAGGTGGGTTTATATTCCTTGCAGTGCTGCTCTGGGTCCCATCTATTTTTGCGTACCTGTTGCATGATGCCAGGCCCAGCAGAGTTGGTGGAAGGGATTTCCTGCCTGGGATGGGTGCTGCATGGGTGTAGCATCTCGTTACCCATCCTGCCTGTTCGATTGTCTGTAAAATCATGGAAAACCAGTGATGTCTCACAGCTTGTCCCTCACTAGTCTAGACAAAGTCTATCATGTCAGCATTTGTTTAAATGCTGCAGCAAAATGCGTTCCCTCTACCTTCTCTCCCTATGCTCCAACAGATTTCTCTTGTATTATCTCAGATCAATGAATCTCTACCTGGTCTGTGGGGCTGTGACCAGCCCTGGGCAAGGACTGTTTCAGAGTTTCAGCTACTCCTTGAAAGCTACTTCTCATGAATGCTGATAACTACGGCTATAGAAAATGTTGCTGTAGAAAACTGTCTGTTATAGTTATCTAATGGGTTAAACTCTGAAATATAGGGCTTGCTTGGACAGAGCCCTAGGAACAGCACTTGACTGATGATGACAGGAGAGATTTACAGTGTTGGCAGCTTTTACAGTACATTTTCAAGTCAGTGGGTATGTCCTAAGGTAAACAGAGTGGTTTCCTTTCACTGAACTAGAACAACAACTAGAGCTAACTGCCATTGGGGTACAGAGACCTGACAGGGATCTAAAGGTGTGTAAGGAATCACCTTCCCTGGTCTTGACATGCTTCCTTTCACAGTTGAAGGAAACAATCAAGGAAAGATAAAATTTTAGAAAACTGCCTGTATAATTTAGTTGAGAAAGTTAAGTGGAGAATAATCTGAATTCATCCAGATAAGTCACAGAGGATAGTCCTGAAAAGGATGGTGAGTAGAAGTCCTTTGCACTTGTCCGCAGAAAGCTGTCTGTCTTTGTTTAGATGAACTGGAGTTATGCTCTTTACAAACCGAGCTGCTTTACAGAGCAACTGATTTAGTAGGATATCTGCTCTGTCCCAAAAGGAAGATGTAGCAGTGGGGCTGGGATGGCAAACTCAAGTCCGTAAGAGGGCAGCCCATTTCATCTGGGTGGACTCTTGCTCCATCCGTCACTCAGGACTAAGTTGCAGGCAGAGGGAGGTGTGGGAGGGCATGAGTGAATGGAGCCTGTTGTCATGTAGATTATTTATCCTCTATGTGGAGGAGTAATTAGGCCCAGAGGGCAGTCCATCACTGTCCTCAGGCTGGATCAGTGGAGACGAACTGGCTCCTCTTCCAGTGATGGTTGGAAAAATAGATGTGCTGCACACTGGGCCCCGTGTGGAGCACATGGCGGTGGTGAGTCTTGATGTGGTCAGAAAGGTCACCATCCCCACTGAAAGGCAAGAGAAGCCTGAGGAGCACTGGTTGACAAAGGCGATGGCCTCTTGTCTGTGCATAGACAGGAATGTAATTGCTGAACATAAGCTGTCCTTGTTTCACAGAGAAGGATCAGACAGCCCCGTTGGGGTTCAGCTGATCTGAGGGAAGGCTTGGCCCTTCATGCATATTGAAAACCTCTCTGTAAAGAAGGGTTCCTTTAACAGTGCCTTAACTGATAGCTGAAACAAAACCCAGCCACACTGCCTGGGTTAGACTGCATCACGGGCTGAAATGTGGGAAACAGAATTTCTCTTCTCTCAGAATGAGCTGAGCTCTTTCCAGGCTGGTTAGCATCCTTGGACTTTTTATTGTTGTGGCTTTTTTTTTCACATCCATAGCGCACCATGAACTAAACAGAATTTCCTTTGCATGTAGGTCTGCTATCCTGTGTTTGTAAGTATCTATGATGTGACCCCATGCACACCCAGGCAAGCGTTATCAAACTATCATTCCATTGACAGGAATGAATGATGTATCAGTTTGGATGCCTGTCTTTCCTGTCTGTATGCTCAGCTATGGAAAATCATCGGGCTCTAGCAGCTTGTCACTCACTTAGCTAAATAAGTTTCAAGCCTTATCAACATCTGCTTAAAAGTGGCTGGACTGCCACTGAATTGCAAAGGCTCAGTTCAACCCATATAAATGGAAATTTTTACTGTTGACATAAAAGCATTTACAAGCTGAGACATATATTATAATGGGAATGAAAATAAACCCTTAAAAAATCTGCACCCCATTTGTTCAGGCTGTGCCTGAATGTTCCCATGCAGAGAAGTACTTCTTGCCATTTATTAAGTGTGACTTAACTAGAAAGTGAAGCTGTTCATTCAAATAAACTGCATTCCTGGGTCTCCTACTGGAATAACTGTCATTTTGCTGAAGGGTTGTGTCCCAGTGACACAGCAGTAATGGTTGCCTGATGGTGCCAGGTCCTTAAACGTCCAATATTCCCCAGTCCTTTTTACTAATACAGAATGCAAGCCCTAAAACTTTTCTTTGAGTTTCCTTCTTGTTTCAAGAGAGAACACAAAATATTTTTAACAAGGTATTACTACTTTCTTTTAAATGTTTGCACACTGAATTTTTCTTGACAAAAATCTGAGAACCTGGACAATCAAATAATCATAGTCACACACACACTTTGCAACACAGTTGGCCCTGTCGTCATCCAGCAAAATCTGCAGCTGCACAACCAATTAGTGATGTATGTGTGGGTGGATACATTTTAAGTTATTCAAAATTTGTACTTTTATGCCCAGAAAGGTTTGTATGTGTGTATGCCCCTGCTAACCGCATGGGGAAAAAATGCAGGTGTTGCTGTTTGCAAAATAATGCCTATAAAATCAGAGACCAGGTCAAGAGCCCAAAGAACAGGAGATCCTTCCTTCATTCATTTCTTTAATCACTAATGTGTTACAAACTTCTTCTGGTTACTGTTAAAGAGGAATGGAAAGTTTGAAAAAAATCTTTCTTGTAAAGAAGCTTATGTTACCCCTAAAAAGAAGTGTGGGGGAAGGAAAGACCCTCATCTGTGGTATGGTGATTTCAAGCGGTGAGTTTAGAAGTCCCGCTTTGAATCCAGGCATTTAATTTCAAACAGGTGCTGCTGCCTGGTCTCCTCGGGACCTGGGAGCGAATCCTGCAGTGGACTTGGGATCCTGCTTGCTCCAGGGAAGGAGAGTGTGGCTTTTCCTGCTGCTTGCAGGCGGCAGCTTCAGATCCCCCATGGGCAAAGGAAGAGGTCAGAGCTCAGCATGGTGGGAAGAGGCAGGAGGCTGGGGGCCCAGAGGCCAGGGCTGGGTTTCGGTTTCGGGTAACACATGGGTTGCAAACTCTGCTGCTGTAGGTACATACTTCTCGCTTTTGCATAGGAGTCGAAATACTCTTCTTTTGCTGATGTTTCCCACTTGAAGGTATTGCAGACCACGAGGTGGCATCTTCTTCTCCCAAGTGATTTACACTCCCCCTGCCCCCCCACCCCCGCCCTGAGGTCCTTCCTGGGGCCTCAAGCTGTGCCTGAAGCCACACAGCCATATACTTTCAAGATGTTTAAGCCTCTTTTCATTAAGTTTGCCCCAGTTGTTCCAAAGCTGCTCTTGACCCTCACTGTTAGGTATTATAGCAGGATATTAAAGTGGCACCCTCTGTTACACGTTAAGAAAACAATCATGAAACAGGAGAGCTTGATGGACACACCTTTTGCAGCCTGTCAGTGACTGCATCCTTTGAACACCAGACCCCCCTCCACCTGGTTGAGTACAGTCAGATGCAGCAGACAGACCCTATAGTGTCAAACCCATCCTCTTCCCATAGGCTGGTGGGTTTCCCTTTGCCTTCAGGGTGACTGGCAGTTGCACCTCCAGGGCATAAGCCTTGTGAAGGCAGTGAGAACTACAGGGGTATCCCAGTGCTCTTTGGCTGTCTCTATAAGGGCCCAGGAGCTGTCCCAGTCCACCAAGGGCTCTTTGTCTGTTCCAGCTCTTTTTTGGATACAAATAATTGCAGGTGCAATTTAAGTAACCTCAGGGTCTAACTACTTGAAGGAACAATTAAATACCTAGACATAAATAGCCTAAATTGAACCTTTTAGTTAACAGTTAGGATAGCAATACAGGCCAGGTTAGGAAACTTTGACCTTGTACCTGAAAATCAGCTATACTGTACATTTAAACTCCCTAACTGGTTGAATCCTTACACACCCTGACTTCTAGTAAAACTTCTAAATGTCAGCTTTGCTGACTGGGAGCGCATGCCTTCTGGGGACTGTTTATTGCACAACAAAATGTTCTTCTAGAAGAATTAATATCACCCTGTCTTTTTTACTGAT
Organism: Todiramphus chloris collaris; assembly: GCA_025345505.1. Taxonomy (NCBI): domain Eukaryota; kingdom Metazoa; phylum Chordata; class Aves; order Coraciiformes; family Alcedinidae; genus Todiramphus; species Todiramphus chloris. The sequence continues at coordinate 3,691,469 of JANVCC010000019.1, read as the reverse complement.
TCAGTCAAACGTAGCAAAGCTTGGAAGAAATGTTCCTTTCCCCTGAGCTTGGTGTTGTGGGATCACCTTAGAGGTGTGATGCACCCACCCTACCTTGCTGGGTGCACTATCAGTTCCAGTGGTGCAGCCCAAAGAACATCTTGGAGATGTGGATGGGATGGTTCTTGATCAGCTTTTTCTGTTAATATTTGCAGGATAATTTGGGTAAGTAACTGTAATCAGGGTGAGCAGCTATGCAGATGTATAGTTGCCTGAGTTGCATGGAAGCGCAAAGTCCTCTGCTACTATAGTACTTTATAGCAAAGTCACTACTATAGTAGTCACTACTATAGTGACTTTTCCTAGAAAAAATGTTTTTGAAGAGGGTAGAAAAAGAGATCTGAGCTGTTCAATAGCATTTAGAGCATGTGAAGATAGGTAACAGTCCTGGATTTTGTAGAATAAAAAAAGGTCCATCAGCTGTGTCTTTGAAACAAGCAATTTCTTCTGTTGGCAAAATCCAAAAGGCATAGTGAACCTTTGAACCCAGTAATAATCCACAACAATGCTTTCTGGGAACTGCTGTTATTATGAATTGAGGTAGCCATCTGGATACATCTAGCTATTGTTAAACATGATGTTTTTATGATGTCATATGTATCTATGCTTCTATAAAGAAAGAAATGCAGTTTTTTTCACCAATGATTGAAAGCTAGCACAGTAATTTTCCAGCCTTTCATGATTAATGTATCCTTCCTTAACCATCAGACAAAATTGTGAACTCTTTAAAAAATGTTACATCTGTAGATCGCTATCTAATATTTATGAACTTATTTTCTTTCATCCTCTTCCCTGGACTTCAAATCTCCCAGAGGTCCTCAGATCACAGGCTGAAAACCAGTGGGTAGGATATGACTTTTTGTATCACCCAGGAGAAATGACAATGTGAAGCTGTTAATATTCCTTTTGAAGGGAGCAACAGGCTACAGCCCACTCCTTTGCTACAAGCCAGTGGAGCGCAAGAGTAAAGGCAGTATCTGCTCTGTGTTTCCACTGCAGAGTCCTTTCCTTCCAGGACAGCACTGTCACAGAAACAAAGGATCAGGCAGGATGTGGCTCTGTTTTAGACTTGATATTGCCAGCTCCATTAATAAACAAAATTTTAGTAAACATTTTGCAACCAGACTTAATGTGGGTTGTGCTTCCTGTTATTTCCATCAGCTCTGAGGGTGCCTAGATGTCACCTGGGAAATATCTCCACTGGTGGGCTTCAGCCTACAGTAGTGATTGCTTCCATTGTTACCATTACTGCACACACAAAATACTTGAGGCGCGTGGGCCATTGACTTGAGCATGCAGGTCACCATTTAACAAGATGCAATGCCCAGGCAGATCTTGACATCTGCCAGGACTTGATCAATGTCTTGGCTTTTCAGAGAAAGGACAGCTTGGGAGCAGTCGTGGGCTGTGATGCACTGTGAGGCAGCCTGCACCATCAGTGTGGTTTTAATTTGACTCCCAACACGCAGGGGCAGGTTTGGCAGCCTCCTCCGCTCTGCTGCTCAGTCCATGAAGTCACTCTTCCTTTGCAAAGACCCGTTCTTGCCTCAATAAATAGACCTTTCCACTGCCATTGTTTATTTTACCGGGGGGGAGGGGGGGAGGGTCTCTTCATGTCACCTTTCCCTTTTTTAATTTCAGCCTCTTATGGACTACATGCTGGTTTGCAAAACCTGCCAATCTGAGTGAATAACCCAGGGAATACAAGTTCCTATGGGATAAATGCTCTAACTTATGACTCATGGACTAGAATAGTAAAAGCTGATGCATAAAAGGCCCTGGGCTCTTGCATACCACTGATGTTTTAAATTTATCTTCTGCAAATGAGAAAGATGTTTTTCTTCAAGACATACAAAAATATACCAGCTCGGTGCAATCTAAACGAAGTTATGTGGGAACACTGCTCTGCACTGTATTGCCAATCTCTTGTGTTTATGTATAATTTTCCATGGGGCATTCCTGTCTGTAAAACTACTCAGAGTGCTTTCCTGTGGACTTCTTTTGACTGGCAGGAATACTAGCAGCCTTAAGTGTCGTGTTGTTCATTTGTGCACAGTGTTTTTAGAGCTATTCAATAGCATCTGTGAGT
>JANVCC010000019.1:3403894-3689331 GCA_025345505.1 Todiramphus chloris collaris | reverse complement strand
AAAAAAATGCAGCCTTTTTATTTCATTTCTGTTCTCTGACCCTCCATGTGGTTTATGATGGAGGAAAAAGAAAGGGGAAGGGGCTATTTGCATCTTGTCACAAGAGAGACAGTGCATCTACTTCTTGATATTTCATGTGTGATTTAAAGTGAAATGAGGAAAAAGCAGAGAAGTGCAACACTGTGCGGTACTAGGCATCAGTGTTTCCATAGACAGGGCAGCAAAAAGCACTTTTTTTCCAGTTATTTGCTTCTAATTCTTAGACACATTTTCCCTGCATGACTCACTCATTCCTCTGTTTTCCTTGGTATACTGAGTCCAGTGTCACATGGGCTTCTGAGAATAAACCTTCTGTAGATTTTGGGCAATATATAGAAAGGCCAAAGAGGTGAAAAAGAAGAAGAGGAATTTATAAAATGGCACAGACTACAGAAAATATTTTAAAATACTGCAGAAACTCCAGATCATCAAAAATATTCTAAACATTTCCTAAAAGGCCAATGTCTTTGTTCTCAGTCACTCTTCCTTGTGAGATTTCAGCTGCACCAAAAATAAAATGACAGCCCAAGTTAGTTTGGGATCCAGTTTACAGCATCGATATCTGTGACAGGTGCAGAACTGAATGTTGGAAGTGAAAACATCTTAGATTTAAAGTTCCTGTTTTTACCATCTGTACTAGTAAGGTTAACTGAAGTGTTTTGATTTTGCACTAGAAAAACCCTGGTCACTTTTCATTTTTAAGACCAGAGCTGATGTGAATCCTATATTGGTCTTGAAACTGTAGTGAAAAACTGCAAAAGAGCAAAAGGAAATGATGAAAAATTCTTATCTTGTCAATTATTTAGTCACTGTTTTTTCCCCTTCATTTTCACTCCGGGGATAGTAATGAGTTTTACGAATGTAAGGTGTCAGCTATAGGCTTTTCTGTTGAAACCTCTAAATTTATGGCTCCTCTGGGCATTACAGACGTGGACAATGCATAATTTACAAACAGACTTGAAACTTTCATCTTCCTTTTCCCACTCCTTTTCAGAGCTTTTTGTTCACAGAGTGATTTGTTTTGCTGTAGTGGAAACCATATGCTCTTCTAAATCTCAGCGGAGTGTAGAAATTCTGCAACGTTGCCAGATGTTACCAAAGAAACTTCACCTGACATAGAATTACACAAGCTTCTCTTCAGTAAAAACTGTCTTTCAAATGGGACATTTTTTCATGCTATTTGGTAGTGGGGGAGAGGAGACCAAGTCACAGCTGGTGTAGGTGCAGCCTTGACATCAACTCCCAAGGTCTGTGCCCTCTTTCTGGTGGGGCGGGAGATGGAAGGTTTAGTGAGACACTTCTCAAGAAGATGGATCAATAGCTCTTAAATGTTAATCTTGCTTCTGGCATTGACTCTACTTTGTTGCAAAGGAATATACAACTTACCATACTGGATAAAACCCGTCTAGTTCAGAGCTGGTGTGATCATGGCCATACACTCGTGTATGACGAGCTACTGCAGAGAAGGGTGGAAAAAACCATCACAGTTGAACAGATAAACCACGAGTTACTCTGGCTGAGCTTCTCTTTCTTATTTGGCATGTGACTTAAACTAAAAGGTTTTACTTTCTCCCTAAAAATGTGTCTGTAACAGATGATAAAACATTGGATGCTCTTATTATTCTAAAAATTCTTTCATTCTTGTGTGTGTCTCCATGACTGCTTTTCCTTGTGGCAGCAAACTGGAGGATTAGGTGCTCTGAGTATGAGGGCAACAGATGAACTCTTCCCTTCACTGAAAAGGGAAAAGTAATGAGGACAGGCTCCAAACTCAGAGATGCTTAAGTGTGCCAGGCAGAGCATAACTGCACAGAGAAGTGTGGATACTTACACAGACAGTTTACTCCCAAAGATAGAAGGGCCTGTGTTTCCCACATGTCTTTGTGGACTCCTTCACTGTGGGCTGTGGACCCCCAGAAATCTACTAAAACCCAGTGGTTTGGTAAATACTTCAGTGACTGCCATTTAGGCTACACCTAAAGTGAGGTGTCAGTAATCTGAGAATTGTGTTAACAACATGGTTTTGCCTCGACTCCCCAGTGTGATTAAAATGTTATTTCATCTCAAAGCATAGCTGGGAGCTGTGTCTTGAACATTTGTGTGACCACGGGGAGCTGTGAATGTCCCAGCTGCATTACCAATAAAGTCACGCTTGCCTAGATTATCCCTGGGACATGTGCAGGGCTGAGACCTGGATGTGGAGGGGTTAAGGATATCCCCCCTCTGCTTCCTACTGATGGCTCATGGACCAATTGTGAGACTCTCCATCTGGTGAATCCTCAAGCTGCTTTAAACCCAGGCCACACTTGCCCCATTTTAGTGCCTCTGCCTATATTGATGGGACACAGGCCCTATGGCTTTTATTCCCACCCAAGCACCTGAGGTAGGTATAAGCAGGTCCCTCTTCAATCATTTTATTCAGTTTATCTGGAAGGGAACTACTTGAGAGTACCTAGGAAATGAAGGGAAACACTGTACAAGGAGACCTAGTGAAGCCCCAGAGGAAGAATTAAACTGGCCACTGCATAAGGAGGTTTTCTGCTCTGTTTCTCTCAAATATCTCAAGATCCATGATGTATTTGAGTATTGAACAAAATCTGCATGTATTTTTCCCTACCTGGTGTCATTTGTTCCTTGAAGTAGGTAATTGTAGGCAGTATAAGAACATGGTCTGGGAATGATTATATTTAAGACATGATGTAAACCTGAGGGTTTCCTCCTGTGTTTCAGGTAGCCTGTTGACCCAAGCAGCATCCACTTCAACATTTTTCACTGGGATTTACAAGATGGGTGCACTTGCTGGTCTGCAGATGTGAGTCTTGGTCGCAGAGACCCATGCTTTCATAGCAATAACTCTCAGCTCCACGTTAACTAGTATTGAATGTTTAATAAAATCTTTTTTTCTATGTATTTTGTTTATATATATCTATCTGTTGAACCCTATCTGCTGTGCTATTCCCTTACTGTAATGATGGCACGATGAACTGTGATTTGGGCCACTTTCTGGTTTGATTTGTTCTGCTGCTGTGTTACACATCATTCAAAGCCCAAGGCTTCCTGTATAAGTGAAATACAGCGTCTGAACAATATGCTGTGAGGTTAAATGGAATGGTTTAAGTGCATACAACCACATATTATAAATCAATGCATTATTACAGAAAAAATAATTAACATTGAAATCATGCCTTTTTTATGTTAATATCTAGTTTGCATGAAGAATCTTTCTGATACATAGGCTCAAAAGTTACGTTTTTAACTTAAAAGCAGGAAGTTTGATAGCTATATTCAGCAGAACACTGGAAATATAGCAAATCAGCAGAAATATACAGACTGTCACAGTCATTCTTGTATAAAATATGACCCACAGTTTTGAAACATACGGTTACACAAGTTTTAATTTAAGTGGCATCTTCTCCAGTCAGCAAAATAAGGTCTGACTTGCTTGCGGGAAGCGGAGTCAGCACCTTTACCTGCTGAAGTGAAAAGGCTCCCTCAGTGACCAGTGTTGGTTTCCACTGCTGGTTTACAGCTGAACAAAAATGTGAACCTTTGCACTTGATGCACACAGGAAAAAAAGACAAGCCTTCCTGTTAATTACCTGCAAGCTGCTAGAAATGCAGCTTATCATATACCCTGTGGTCACATATCCTGTGGTCCCACTGCCTGGATAATCAGATGCACCCCCATACTAAAAGTACTAAACTTTCCTACTAACACTTGTTTTTGATTTTGCCTCTCAGCCACACTGGGGAGAGCCTCATACGATTCCATCTTGACACATATATATATATATATATATAGTCACAGCCTATTTTACTGATGCATCAGATAGATTTAAAAGCCTCCTTTGGTCCTAGAAAGGAAATAATAATTAGCACCTATTCTCACAATAGGGAACTATCATCTCTTCTGGAGGAGAGGAAGAGAGCTTTTCCTCCCATTCCTGACAGCTGCTGCTGGGAAACATTTCTGGGCTGTCAGAGCCTCTTTATGAGCAGATTCCTTTGTAAGTCTTCATTGCCCAAACCAATAGGTCTACGCGTGGCATCTGTTGTTGCCTTTGATTATTTTTTTTTCCATCTTTCTCTATGTTTTATCTATTTAATTAATTCTTTAGTGCCTCCCTTCTGGTCACTACTTTTTTTCTACTTTTATTTGGTCTTTATTTGACAATGAAAAAGATTTTAAGGCAAATGAAATATAAATCCAACCTAGATTTTGTATCAGGCTTTCCTGGAGTTTTGTCAAAGGGGGGACTGGGTAGAAAGAATTAACAAAAGGAGGAAAACTGGATGGCAACTGAAAAGACAGGCATTTCACTGTAAAGGTCTCATTGCAGAGCGGTGCTTGTAAATGTGAGGAGAAATGTATCCATATAGAGTTCTCTCAGTCTTTCCCAGCACACTGAAATGGAGTCATCTGACTTTGTTTAAAGTTTTTTGATCCTAAGAGCAGGAGAACATTTCAGTCATAAAGAGTATCTACAACTGTGTTTGAACCTTTGACATGGGAAACTGAGGAAATTAAACCAGCTGCTACCAGTTTCTCTGGAGCCAGAAAGATGTAAAGCTTGCAGAAAAACAAAATGGTCTTTTTCCTCATATTGTTATTTTCTGAAAAGAAAAAAGAGAAGAAGCTATTTTTAGAAGGAGGGAAATATCTGTGTTTGCATTTCTATCTGTAATACAATGTGTGGCTGATAAGAGGCTTATGTTTTAAATTGTTATCATAGGGAACATGATGACTTCTGAAGTCAGAGTAGGGCTGGAATAAGGCTCACTCCTTCTGCTGCCTTTGTCCTGTACTAAACTGTGCCTGGCCAGTGAATGCCACAGTATCTTAAAATGACCTTTTATTCAGGCTGTATGGAGGTACTTTTAGTCAACTGGTAGGAGCAAGTGACCCCTGACCTCCTGATATTCACTGAGTGCATGGAGGCATTTTCTGCTGCTGATGGGTGGTCCCAGTAGACAGTGGCCACAGATGTCTGCTCCTGATAAATCCAGAGTTCAGCTAATGGGAGGGGACCTGTCACTGGCTTCACCGGAGAGTGAAATATGTAAGCAAGTGTTTCTGCTGGCTTTTAAGCTCTATCACTGGCTGTGAAGACTGAAATTCCTTGACAGTGCCTTGCACTGCCTAAGGATAAGGTTTCAGTGCCCTTTTTAAATTCTTCCACAGCTGTTCTGCTCCTGTGCTGGGGATATAGCTTCATCATATGCAGACACCGTTCAGCTCCCATCACCCTGATAGCTGGGAAACAGGGTCAGTTGCTGCACATGTGATTTTCCTTTTTGTTCTGGTGGTTGCTTTGTGCTTCTGGTGGAAAACAAACTTGACACTGTCCACTTCATAGGGACTTAGCTGATTAATTTGTGATTAGGACTTTCTTGCGCTGGAAACCTTCAGCTCAAGAGTCCATTCTCAGAGCAATTTCTCTGCCTTTGGTCACAGCAGCTTTTTGGAGTGGTTAGCCAAACCCACTATCATCACCGTCTGGGGCAGCTTATTCAACTCATTCTTCTTGCCCATCCTCTTCTTGCTCACCTCCTTTCTTCTGGTGCCAGTAATTTCTATAAACTATTGTATGCTGCTCAGTGGCAATAAATATTAATAAAGGTATATCACTTTACTTCTGTAATAGTGGGAGAAGAGGTGAGCTATGTATATTTTACTTCTTCAGAGGCTTGGCTGCCTTTGGTGTGCCTTCTCCTCCCAGAAAAATTGCCAAATTATGCTCTAGTTTCCCCTCCCAGATGAACTACCTCCTCACATATGTCTGGCTCTGCTCCAAGCTGCTCCAAGTCGGTAGGAGCTGGGAGAAAAGTTGAACATGCAAATTGAAAATGTCAAATTTTGGCTTTATTTATTGCTAGTTTTGTAGAAAGGAGGAAGTAGAAAGACTTTCTGTCAGAACAGCTCACTGTTATTTTTTAGTTTTGAATAAATGAACTCTGAACTGCAGTAAAGAGAGTGTCTGGGAGATGAAGAGACACAGAAAGGGCAATCTTAGTTGTTCTGGAAGAGCACAGTGCTGGGAAATGTGTGGCATTGGGAGTGCCCCTTTAAACAGTTGAGCTTTTTGGGACAATAGAAACTGATGGAGAGGAGTCAAGGACAGAATGGCTGTGTTATTACACTGAGGTGGGTGTGGCAAGCCTTCCAGCTCAGTGCTGAGACCTTTCCATCTGAGTGCTATATACTGCACTGACCCTGTGTTTCACTCTTTAATTATATTGTTTCTATTGGAAAGACACAATTCTGTGATCGCACATTCCATGAAAACTGAGAACATTTGTTTATACAAATTTAACACGTCCTTTGGGAAACACAATTTCCACAAAGCACTTTTGGGGTGCCTGAGGTGCTCTGCTGAGAATACAAGATATTTTAGTGACACAGAGTAAGTGTGTTTTATATAGGTGATTTTTTGGTCTGCGATAAACCAGAAGAGCAGAAATGCTTGTCTAAATAAATATTACTAATTCTGTGCCAGAAAATAATACACCAGAAAGAGAAAATAACCCAACAAAGTGTGTGAGAAGCTCATGGTAGGACAAATGCAGCCAGCAGTATATCATGCTCTCTTGGTATAGAAAGGGATTGATATGAAGGCTCCTTGCAATGGCAGAGTTGTTCATGTGTGAGCACTGGCGTACAAATATGTCTGAAGTGTATGGAAGACAGACCTTAGCTGAATTTGAGAAATGAAGGAGGCAATGGTAAGATACAGAGCTGAGGTACAATACCGGTAAATAGAAGCTAATTTAACCATAGCTGCTCCATTGTATTTGTTCAGTTTTTTCCTGGTTGTGTTGTAAACTTTTCTCTCCACGTCAGTAAAGGAACAGATGAGCAACTTTTCTGTACACAACAGTAAAAGAAAAAAATGCCACCTGCCACCTAAAATTGAGTGTTAGTACACAGAAAGAGAAAAAGGCTACAGGCTTAGCCTGATGGTGTGAAGAAGTTTGTGTCCTTATTTATGGAAGCTGAAATGTTATTTGAAATGGACCATAAATCACTTGCTGCCATTGCCAGGTTGGGTCTGCCCAGCACTCTGCTTAGAACAGAGATAATTTTTAACTGCAGAGATGTGATTTGTATATCTAATGCAAACTCAATGGAGAGGTGTTAATAGCCAGCACATACTGGAGCATTTGATGAAAGTCCCCCAATATGTGCCACTTAAAACATAACTTACAGTTTGAATTGAAATATGGATTATAATACCTGTGATGATTTGATGATGAAAACCTGTATGAAGTCATTGCCACAAGAACAGTATTCTCCTAGAATCCCTCACCCATTCAGAGAAGCAACTCCTCATAATAAAGGGGATTTTCTCTAAGACAGCAGCAAAGTGATTCCTAAAGGGTCGAAGAAAATTTGTTGAAAAAGATAGATGAAGGTTACTTAGGGATGGAACAAGAGACAGGCTACAGATTCCCAGTGAATAATGATATTGAGGAAGTTGTCTGGGCTTGTTACATATGTCAAAAATACAGACCACACTGAGTGGAATAGTATTATATTGGTGTTCATGGGAAAAAAATGAGCACTTTGCTACCCATAGCTACTTACTGGACTTGTGAAAATTGTTTGAAAAAGTCATAAAGTAAAGGCAGTTTTGCAAAACTCTATGTATTTGGGCAAAATTACTTTTTAATTGAATCTTTTGCAAGACATTCTATTATGCTTTTAGCATCTTTCATATTTTGCCCACATTTTTTTTATTCTTGATTCTTTATGTGTTGAATTAAAGTGTAGAGTGATTTTAAAGATTGCTTATGAACATCTAAAATAAGTTCAAATAACATAATTGATACAGGTGGGTCTAGAAAGGCACATTACACTATGGTTGTTGACACTGTTCTTTTAGTTAAAATTAAACCCCTAGTTACAGAGTAGTTCCTGAAAAGCCTCTATGGGGGAAGGTCTGTTGAGTTAATCACTGCATTTAACTAAATCTGGATTAGAAATAACTTGGGAAGAGTATAATTCTATATTTCTATGTCTAATTCTGAACTCCTTATTCTTGGAAGCAGTGAGTTAAATCAATGAGACTATTCACATGGATAAGCATAAATCATATGAGTAATGAGAAAGGGTTGAAGGGGCATTCTTAAAGTTACTAAGAAACTTTGCAGCTGCTTCATATGGTCCAACTATCATTATATTTCCCCAGTTATTGCTTCTAACGCAGTAGTGATTAATTAAGTAGTGATTAAACTAGGGTCATATTGACCTCATGCTCGTTTTTTCCCTGTTCAAGCCCCTTCTAAATGGTGTCTCGAGGACTGAAGTGGGTGTGAGAGGTGTGTGGGCCAAAGCTTACAGCAGTCTTTTGGTGTGAGGTGCATTCCACTGTCCACCAGTTTCAGATTTCTTTTACAAGAAAATTGTCTTGGTGCCTGAAATGGAGTTTTCAGTCCCCATCCTCCTTTTGACATCCTTGTCTGAGCATATCAGTTACCATCTTACAGTAAGGCACTCAGAGAACAGAAGTATTTATAGCTAGCCATGGCTATCAGGAGAGATTCTCAGTGCTATCTCCAGTTGTTCCTTATACACCTATATTAATTACTTTCAGCCCCTGCAAAAGTAAGTCCACATCTTCCAAAATAGCAGCAGCCTTGAAGGCAAATATTCTCCCAGGTGTTTTGTTCCCTCAGTGTCTACAGACATCAGGATGTCATTTCTGCTGCCTCTGACTTCCCAGGGACTGTCCCTACTTATCCGTGATACTATTGCCAGAAATCTCCATTAGCCTTACTCCTGAACCCACTGCTTTCCTTCTGAGTTTGCCTTCTGAAGGGACAGTCATGGTCATATCAAAACCATCTGCTTTTCTCATATTGAGAAGTAGAGAAAACTGTATGGTTTTCATTAACGGCAGGTTTTTCAGCAGCATAAGAAAATATCTCCACACCTCTAAATTTTTGATTTACTGTTATCTTTGCTTCTTATATGGCTGTAGTGCCACATAGGAAAAACCTTATTCTACTCACCCTTTCAGGAAGAAACTGAATGTTCGATCTTGACTATTTCCCTGCTCTGATATATGTTTATTTATTTTTGATACATTATTGTCTTCAGTCACACCTTAAAAAGAGCCTGAAGAGGAATAAGACACTTTGGTTTTGGAGTTTCATACTTTCTTTTTAAGCATGTGGCCATTTCTGGTGATCCAGTACATAGCAGTTTCCTGCATCACGGTATCTGCATTCCTACATATCTTTACAGGCAGAGTTTTGCTCCAAATGAAGTGTTCAGTTTATTAACTGAGTTCTGTGAGCTTGTACCTTCAAATGTGCTATCTGAAGAAAAAATATAGGCAAAGACAGTATAATGGAAAAGAGGTAGTTCTCTAGTTCAGCTAAACTAAATGAGGTTATGAGTATAGATATTAAAAAAAATTTAAAAAGAGGAGGCATCAGAAAAGATATGGCTGAATCTAAAAGTAAAAAGGAGATGATGACTTTCCTCATCTGTCCTCTCGGCAGTGATTCGTTGCATGATAGAGCACTTCTCCTGCACAGTATCAGTATTGCTTGAAAACAAAACCCAGACTACAGAGAGCAGGTGGGAAAATATGAACTCTGGACTGTTCACATACAAAACAATTTTCCTATGCTTCTGGCTAGAATCATTTAGCTAAAGGAATTCTTAAAATGTGCACTAGTAAATTTGACTGTAACAAATATAACACAGCAGAAAATGTAAGCTTTTTCCAAGACTTGCTTGTTTCATGGAGCCAAGTGTACTCTGGAACCTTCATTACTTCCGAGTTTGTCAGCAAAGATGTTGGCCACTGTCCCATGAGTGTGGGAGGCTAACATCCATTACATGCCTTTCTTCAACATCCTGCTTCAGGAGAGAACTTCACAAAATTTTCAGCTTTGATTGGATACTGTCATTGTAGTCATTTAAGCATGTGCTGATATGTTTTCATGGTGGTTTTTTGTGGATTTATTTTATTTTTCACTTTCAACATATTTCTTTGTTGTCAACGCAGTGTAACTTGGAAAAAAAAAGCCCAAAACAGTCCCGAATGTGTTACTAAAGAAAACAGCTTCAATGCATAAAAGTGTATGGAAAGACTCTTCTTACAAGTTATGTGGCACTGGTCATTGGATCTTTTGGGCATCAAACCAGAAGAAAATGGAAAAGCATGGAGATAATAGGCATTCATTGACTGGTCACTTGGGAGGAATATAGGAACACTGTCAGAGTATGTAGGGATGCAAAGAGGAAGACTAAGGCCCCCCTGGAAGTAAGACTGACAAAGAATTGTCAAAAAGAACACAAAGAGCTTCATCAACTATGTCAATAGCAAAAGGAAGACTTGGAAAAATGTAGGCCTACTGCTGAATGAGCTAGGAGCCTTGGTGGCAGACGATAACAGAGAAGGCGGAGTTACTGAATTCCTTCTTTGCTTCAGTCTTTACTGCTAAGGCAGGCCACTTGGGAATCTCAGTCCCTGGAGGTAAAAGAGAAAGTCTGGGGAGAGGAAGACTATCCCTTAGTTGAGGAGCATCAAGTTAGAGATCATTTAGGCAAGCTGGTGTCTCACAAATCCATGAGCCCTGATAGAATGCACTCATGAGTGCTGAGGGAGGTGGTAGATATTATTGCTAAGCCACTCTCCATTATCTTTGAAAGGTCATGGAGAACAGGTAAGGTTTCTGAGGACTGGAGGAAAGCCAATGTCACTCCAATCTTCAAAAAGGGCAAGAAGGAGGACCCAGGAAACTAGAGGACAGCCAGTCTTACCCACATCCCTAGAAAGGTGATGGAACAGGTCATTCTGAAGGTCATCTCTAAGCACGTGCAGGAAAAAGAGGTTACGAGTAGTTGCCAGCATGGGGAATTCATGCTTGACCAATCTGATAGCCTTCTAGGATGGTGTGAATAGCTGGGTAGATGAGGAGAGAGCAGTAGTTGTTGTCTACCTTGACTTCAGCAAAGCTTTTGACACTGTATCCCATAATATCCTCATAGGTAAGCTCAGGAAGTGTGGGTTATATGAGTGGACAGTGAGATGGATTGAGAACTAGGTGAACATCAGAGCTCAGAGGGTTGTGATCAGCGGTGCAGAGTCCACTTGGAGGCCTGTAGCTAGTGGTATTCCCCAGGGGTCAGTACTGGCCTCAGTCCTGTTCAACATGTTCATCTGTGGCCTGAATGATACATGACGGAGTGTACCCCCAGCAGTTTGCTAATGATACAAATCTGGGAGGAGTGAATGACACAGTGAAAGGCTGTGCTGCCATTCAGTGAGACCTGCACAGGCTGAAGAGTTGGGTGGAGAGGAACCTAAAGAAGTTTAACAAGGGCAAGTGTAGAGTGCTGCACCTGATGAAGAATAATCCCATGCACCAGAGTCAAGTTAGGAGTTCGCCTGCTGCAAAGTAGCTCCATGGAGAACAACCTGGGAGTCTGGGTGGACAAGAAGTTAACTATGAGACAACAACGTGCTCTTGTGGCCAAGAAGGCCAATGGTATCCTTGAGTACATTAAGAAGACTGTGGTCAACAGGTCAAGGGAGGTTGTCCTTCCCCTCTATTCTGCCCTGGTGAGGCCACATCTGGAGTACTGTGTCCATTTCTGGGCTCCCCAGTTCAAGAGAGACAGAAAACTACTGGAAAGAGTGCAATGAAGGGCTATAAAAACAATAAGGGTCTTTCTGTTATGATGATGAGGACCACCTCTCTTATGAGGAAAGGATGAAGGAGCTGGATCTTTTTAGCCTGGAAAAGAGAAGACCGAGGGGACCTTATCAATACAGGGGCGTTGGACTAGATGACCTCTAGAGGTCCCTTCCAACACCTATCATTCTGAGATTCTGTATAGGACATGTAATGTACGCTACTCTGTACAACTTGCTATCCTTTTATCAATGAAAATACTCATGTCAAAAGAAAAGGAAAATGAAATGGTGTGGTAGATTCTCACACCTGATCTCATTCAGTACCTCAGAAGAAGATAGACCTCTGCCAGTATGCCCAGGGAAAACATTACTTCTACCTCCAAATGAATTATTTCTTACCCAAATCTGCACTGCTCCTTGACATGCTTTTCTTTTGCATTTTTCATGAACAACTGTCTATCAGTCCAGTATTGCACTCAACAAGTTGGCTGTTTCCAACAAAGAAAGAAGGAAACAAGAGAACTTCCTTTCTTGGGAAAGGGCTATTTAAAGAAAGGCCCGTCTCACTGGCATAAATCAACAAAAAGCAAGTGTATTCATTTAGCTATCCAGAAAGTCCTAATATGTCATCATGTCATGTACAGCATTCAGCTGCTTTAGTAGTGTTATCCTTTTCTCTTTTTAGAAAGGAGTTCATTTCAGTGAGCTTGTAAAGTACAATATACTGTATTAGAGGTTTCATTATTCACAGGGACCAAAAGAAAAAAAAGATCTTTCCACACTTGATTAATACCTCAGCTGAATACCACGTGCTGGTTGTGGGCCATCCATCAGCAATTTAACATCTGTAATCTGGCCATGGTGAGTCATTGTTAACATCATGAACAAATCATGGATGCTCTGTGGTCTTAACATGGTTTATGGACCTTGTATGAATTGAATGTGTGTTCTGCCTGCGGATGAAATGGGGATGGTCTAAATTAGAGGCAAAGGAAGTTATGAAAAAGAGCCTTGCCATTTATTTATTTATTAAGTAGATGTATCTGTGGACTGTTTGTGAAAGTTGGCTTTCAGCCCTTCCCTAACAGGGAAAGGTTAGAGGATGGAAACCAGTGGGATTTAACAGAAAATCAGCAATGAAGAATAATAAAACAAAGGGAGGTGATCAAAACCAACACAAAGGCAGATGCTTTAACCTGTAGAGGCATGCACAGAGTTTGATGGAAAGTCTGGTTTTGTTTAGTCCCACCTAGCTCTGTGAGCTGTAGGTACCTGCACACTAGTATGGTGGGCAGGCTGTGGGCTTACTCCCCACTGGTATCTCCCTCCCTGAGAACAGATGACCTTTTTGCACTGTGCTTGCTCAGTGCTGTGGCTCTGCCAGTTTTAACGTGAACAGGGACTTTGTAAGTGATTGAGAGGCAGAAGAAGCTGACAAGGGAATAACCTGATAATACTTATCTCCTGCTTAGGCTGATGTTCATGTCTAGCTGTACTCATTAATTTGTCATCAGGGAAACCACTCCCCTCTCTAGAAAAATTTCCTCATGCCACGATCCCTTCATTCTCAGTGTGCTGACAGCAATAGGCATGTGTCTGTGCTGACTTAGGTCCTGCTGTTACCCTTTCCTTCTGCCCCAGCTCCAGATACCCGCTGAGATGCTCCTGCTGGTGGTCTCCTGGTTTGTGCCTCTGAGGACTGTGGGACAATGTGTTCAGGGAGAGCCCTCACCCCTGGGATACTCTGCCTTCCTGGGTCTGAAAGGGGCAGAATAATCTGTAGACCATCAAGAACCATTATAGAGTTCAGCTAGTCATTCAGGCATTTTCTGAAGAGGAAGGTGAATCTGCATTGTCAGAATCTTTTTCTTTCTTTGGTAGCTTGGTGAGTGTTACTGTGTCTGCTGTCAGCTTAGATATATTTTGCAATACATGATTAAAGACACTGATTGCTCCTGCAACTTGATTTTATGATAGTTGTTTTGGCAATGCAAATAAACAAATATTTTGGGACATATCTGGTGCTGTTTGGGTCTGCAGAGCCATATAATTCATAATTTTCAGTCTTCTGGGTTTATTGAGAATAAATGTGATCCAATCTAAATTCCTGCTACAGTTTTGTCTCTGCCTTTACAGAAAAGCAGTGCAATTGCTCCATCAGGGTAAACCAGTCAGGATCACTTTCTAAAAGTTTAGTTGAATGGCAGGTTCTTGAGGGGAACGTGAATAACTTTTGTAAATGCCCTAATAAGTAGCACAGGATCTTTCTGTCAATTTTAAAAGAACTGTTTACTGTTGCACATGGCAGTCATTATTTGGAATAATAAACCCAGTGAGAATCTAACATGCATGGGCCAACAGATGGGTCATCGTACTTAGCAATTTAAGCAAGTAGTTTATTTAAATCACTAGGACAAAGCACATGAAGATTACTAACTCCCTTCCAAGACACATTCAACAGAGTGCCACAGCTTTCCCAATCTTGTAGCCATTATGGAAATGTACACCTGCTTTTTGGGACTTGGGACAATTTTTGCTTGCTTGCAGTAATTTCTTTCATATTTCTTACTAAAAAAACACCAACTTGTGATTTAAATCAAGATAAGATAAGAAATAAGTAACTATAAAGTTATATTTCAATATAAGGTCACCCATATTTGGGCACTACTATACAAAAGATGAGCACTAAGCAAAAAGCAGAGAAGCATTTATGATATTTTTACTAATAATTATGCATCCTGTCTTCCTCTGAAGTGATTAGAGCTTTATCAGCCAAGAAGAATATGTAAATATATATGTCAGTTATCTCTGGAAGCAACAAGGCAGAAGTTCCTACCTTATGGTTTGCCAATTTCCTTAGCTGTTGAGGTCTACTGCCGCTCCTCTTTGAAAGTAGATGTTCAGCTCCCAAAAGCCACTGAAGTGATGACTATGAGAATTTAAAGTTTGACATCATTCCAATGGATCAGGCAGTGAAGATAACACAAGGACCTTGGTACCATTGCACTAACGTGTTTCTGCTCTGATTTAGGGCTATAGTCATCAGGGTGATACCAAGTTCACAGAGTGTCCCAGAAGGCCTGCTGTGACTGATGGAAGGGTGCAGCTCATCTTACCAGTGAGGATGGCTTGTGTAATATTTGCTCACCAGTCCATTACGAAAATTTGCTGTGCGCTACCCTGGAGCTGTCGCTGAG
This sequence comes from Todiramphus chloris collaris, assembly GCA_025345505.1. Classification (NCBI taxonomy): domain Eukaryota; kingdom Metazoa; phylum Chordata; class Aves; order Coraciiformes; family Alcedinidae; genus Todiramphus; species Todiramphus chloris. The sequence continues at coordinate 3,674,442 of JANVCC010000019.1, read as the reverse complement.
GAGTGCAGCATCTCCATTAGAGAACCAAGTGTTACCCCAAGCTGTGGTCCCTTCAGGTGGGACAGTTCTGTTTCAGTGGCCAAGGTTTTCAGGAATACATTAATTCTTCAAGAGAAACAAAGCTGCTTTTGGCAGAAACTGGCTTTTCAAAAATACCCACTCCATAGGGCTTCCTGGTTTTAGCTTGACTAATGATTTGCAGTTGTGAAACAACTGGAGGGGGTTGCAAGACAGCGTAAGTGGTTTTGGTACCCAGTGCCAGAGCTTCTGCACACGAGTTCAACAAAAACATCCCACAAGTCCCTTCAAGGTGTGTGCCACTGTACACCTGGCATTTGTTGATGGCAATATCATGTGGTTGCACTGATCTAGGTCACGTTCAGCCCAGTGGCTGATCAGGTAAGAAACGTTAATCGGTTCTTGATGACCCTGGTGGGCTGTGGTGGGAGCTGAGGCATGCAGTGAGCATGGTGTGTCCCTGTGCAGTGGCAGGACTGCCATACCTCTCTTTGTGAGTCCTCTCAGCCTTTGGCAAATGCAGTCAGACACATTTGTCTAAACTGGAGTTTATTTAAACGTTCTCCTAGCTGACAGGTTGCTCATTAAACCTATGTAACTTGATTGTTTGCCTGAATTTCAAGAAATAGCAAGCTTTTGTAAATACATAGCTTGTTCACCTAGACCTCTGCAGTATGATCAGTGTTGTCATATAAAACTTAGCTACTGATATTTCATTTTGAGCCACAAACATTGAATTAATTATTAAGATGAATTCTAAAGTTGCAGTATTTACTTATTAGCTAATGCCCTGTGTGAGCAGAAATAAGATTTGTCACCAGTGTGTTTTCCTAGGGAAAAAAATTGTGAGGGAGTTTTGAAAAGAAGATCCTTCCTCTGTTGAGAAATCTGTGACTAGTTTTGAGAAAGCTTATGGGGTGCTAGATGGCTTTATGAAGCAGTAAGTACCCACCAAAGATTGAAAGGGAGAAAAGTTTTAGCCATTAGAAAAACAAAATAATGTACATCCCAATGCATACTCATCTCAATCACTGCTTCTTGTCAGAATAACAAATTACTGCCAACCCTTTAAAAAACAAAGTATTTTACTTTGACAATTTCAAAATTTTTTTTCAAGATTTATATTTTTTTTTGATGTCTAATTTCACAGTAATTGTTTCATCAAGAAACAATTGCATTGAAAAAGCTTGGAAAGATTCTTTTTTTTCGGCCCAAACCAGAATGAATGGATTTGTTTTTCTTTCACCAGGAATAATGAAACATGACTGGTTTTGGATCTGAAATCCATTCCCTCTAAAAATCTGATGCTTTTTTTTTTTCCTCTCTACCAGTGCCCACAGCACACTTGAGCCTTTCATCACACTCCTGACCTCTGTTCTCTGCTTTGTGCCCCCAACCCAACTGTGTTCCTTGGGCAAAAGTCACCAGGCCAGCACCAGCCTGTGCCACCTGACCAAGCCCATTGAAAACCAGAATGGAAATTCCTGTTGTGATCCAGCTGATTTGGGATGCATTAGTGCTTTAGCCCTACTTTCCCTTTTATCTCTGTTACTTCAGCAAGGTCACTGTGGTTTCTAAACTCTTTGGTTATAGCACACACTGCATCACCCTGCCAATCTCCTACAGAGCCTGCTAATATCTTCAATCTGACTGGAAAGCAGTCTTAATGAATTTAGAAAAGTTCCATCTGTTTAGCAAACTATAAAAATAAGCTGGGTTTTGGGTTTTTTTTTTTAATGTAAGAATCTTTTCACAATCTGATAAAAGTGTATTTTCCTAGGAAACAGCTTATATATCAGACAGGGGTGTGAAACCTTAACAGAAAAGAACCATGTGCCAGTTCAGGAGAGGAAAAAAAAGACATTCTCTAAGTATCACTACATGCTTTCTAATCCTCTCCAAAAAAAGTCTATATCTAAGAAGAAAATTAAAAGAAAGAAGCTTAAAAAAAGATAATGACAAACCAGAATTCCAAATGTAGTATCAAACATACTGACACAGATTTTTAGTTACATTTTTTTAACTTTACATAGAAAACCAGCCAACTCTCAAACTACAGGTTTTTTTTTCAAAAATACACTGAGTCTTTACAGGGAATGAATGAACTGGGCTTCATTTACTGAAGTAGTGAGCATAACTCTCATGAAGGGACCAAACCTCAGAGTTGCTGTACTACATTTCCTGCATCTTGTATTATAAACATTGAAAGGCTCATAAATTGACTCAGCAAAAAAATTGTCTACCTGAACATCTCGGATCATGTTGTGACAGAAAGTATTTCATAGGGGCAATAACTGGTAGAGTAGTTTTCATCTGCAAAGCTCAGAGTGCTCTATGGAGAAAAGGCCAGGTACCTTGTTTTACAGGTGGGGAAATAGTGATGCAGCAGCTTCCCTGAGAAGAGCTGCAATGCACAGGAATCTCCTTAGGTACAAGCCTTTACTGTAGCTACCATCTACTACCAGAAGGGAATACAGGTACTGGAAACATGCCTCAAGACAGTGATATAATAGTAGGGAAATCTGCAGCCTTTGTCTGATGCAGGTTTTGATTTGTTTCCAGATTTTTATTTCATTTTTTTTGCTCTCTTCTCCAACTCTTCCCCAGTTGCAAGCTTTGTGCTGACTCAAACATTTGTTCCTGTGCTTTTGCAGGGGTGTGAAGGATTTGTGTTCCGGTGAAGGAGACTTTCCATACGGTGCCAGCTGCTGTGGGTTGGAGGTGAAGTTCATTCTTGGAAAGCTGAAGGCCAGATGATGTTGCCTCCAAAATTTCTGGGTGACATTACAAATGCTGCCTGTCTGGTTGGGCTTTCTTATGCCCCTGCATGGTCTGCAAGGCAACAGGTTGGTGGATTTGCAGTGTAGACATGCTCTTTAATTTGCAGTGAACCCAGCAAACACAATCCCCCACAGGAGGATGCCTGATAGGAATTGGAGGGATAATTAACAGATCCACTTGCAGGCCACGCAAGATAACTTGTCGCCTGCTAATAGAAAGGCTCCTTGCCATGGGCCAAATTCTTTGGTACATATTGCTCTGCTGTGTTACGGGGATTAAAGTCACCTGCTATATTTGAAGATCTCAGATGGAAAGGCTTACTGATCTGTGGGATGACCATCCCTCACAAAGGTCTAGTAGTTGCTGATCTCTTTTTGCGAAGTTAAATACCAGGTTTTATACAATTTTTCTTATTAATTTTAAGCTGAAGCTTATTTGTTATGTCTTTTTAGATCTATATTTCAATACATTTTTGTCATGATTGTGAGTTCCTTGGTCCTTTCATTGGGGTGAGCAGTATTAGGAAGTTAAACAAATGCAAGACTTGAACTTACAAATATGTGTATTGAAAACTTCAGGTTGCAGTCAGACTCAGTCACCATGGTCTAAATAACAAACAGTAATGAGCTCTTCAACTTCAGAGCAGAAATGCAGATCATCCTTTGGATACTAAACATCAGAGAAGGCTTTGGGGATTTTCAGTGATGGCGACATCCACTGTCTGCACTGCTTTGCTCACCTCTCCCCTCCTGTCTCTGATCACGAACATGATGAAATGCACTGCAGCTGAAGAGCAAGGAGGGATTTTTATTTTCTCCCCGCTGTCAAATCCGCACAAGGGCTGTCTGGCCCCTTTGTGCACTTTCCTCAGGCCAGGGCAGTGAAGGGAAAAAGCCGAAGGAGCAGTGAGTCACAGCAGAGAGGCATCTGTCAACAGAACTGGTTCGCATTGGCGATGAAGACCTGTGAGCACCTGCATCCTCGCCTCCATGCAAGTTTCCCTGCAAGATTCAGAGATAAGTTATGTGTACAACAGACAAAACATGTTCCTGGGTCTACAATGAGGCTTACGAGAAGCAAACAGTGTGCACACTGGAGATGATAAAGAATTGAGAATTGGGTGAGACAGAAGATTTGAAGTAGAAAAGCATAAGTAAATCAAGCAGAGTTATGCAGAGTGCACGTTGGTCCACGTGAGCTGTGGCAAAAAGCACATGGCAAAGCATGGGGGGAAGATAATTTCATTTTGCAATAGATTGTAAAGAGTGTGCATATGAAACCAAGTGACAGCAGGGGTGCTGCCCAGAGTATAGTATCTTAATAGAAAATGGACCACCAAGCGCAAACTAAAAGTCTTCTTGTTTAGTTGGAGATGGACACAGGAACATGATCTGGCGTGGTGCTAGAATGAGTGGTATAAACATTCCCTTGGTGGTGCTCCTTTGACAGTGAATCCAGCAGAAAGAGCAAGTAAAATGTAGAAGTTAGAGCCATCATCTGTCCCATGTGGAGTGGCAGTATGTTGGCTGAATGTATCAGTATACCACAAATAGAAAGTATAGGCACCTACAACACCTTTAATTATAGAAAGATAAAATGCATCCATCAATGGTGTAAAACCATACCTAGTTTTTGATCTCAACAAAAAAAGCCCAGTCCCCTGGAAAGGCATAGACCACGTTTTCTGAGGAAAAGGTGAAGCCTGTCTTTTAAAGATGGCAGAAACTCAGAAAGAGGAGCTGGAAGATCACTAACTTTCCACAACTCAAGTCTGAAGACAAGTTCCATTTGCACTGAAGAAAATGTGTATTGTCTTGTGATCTCACAGCCATAAGTAAAACCCCCAGACACCAGTCAAGGTACAAAAAGGACACATTCCCTTGCTTAAGTATAAGCCAAATGGAAGAAATCCAATGTGTGAAAGGATCATATTCCATTACTTCTGAGTACAGGCTCATTTTTTTACATGTGATGCATCAGCAGGACTCTGTGTCTCTCCTTAGGAGTACATGTTTGTTCAGATTTAACACCTTATATGTGCAAAAGAAACTGATTCCCCTGCCTACTGGGTTTTTTTTGTGCTTGGCACCTATGTCAGCTCACCAGGAAATGCAACAAATTTGTGATAGTCTAGAAATTACTAGCGTCTACCTAGGTGACACTTCACTTTTAGAAGAAAAAACATGATCAGAGGCTTCTAGCAACTCCGCATTTCCAGCATATCATGGAAATAGTACATGAGAGAGAGATGGTAACAGGATGCAATGTCCTGAGACATCATAGCAAGGCTGTGACCATCACTGAATAGGCAAAATTAGAAACTAACAAAAAAGCATTACAGAGATTGTGAATCATGCTGGGAAATGCACATCGTAACTACTTGAAGGAACAATCCTACATCATAATGGCAGGGAGCTGACAGATAATATACAGTAGACCTGGCAGTATTGAAGGCATTACAGAGACCCCATCTCTGGAGCTTTCTGACGGTAGCACAAATTTAAGATATTCACTCACTTCCACATCAAAGGCGCAACAAATACGGGTGGTCTTTCTGGAGCCTAAAACCACTGTTGCTGTTGCCTGAGGGAAGACTGACCTGGGCACATGGCAGTGGAGAGGCTGACTGAGCATCACTAATCACAGACAGTGATGCACACTTAGGGCTCAGCTCTGTCTTTGTTTTCTACTGAGTCTAGCATGCACTAGTGTGAGTAACCATGCTGACTCAAAATATTGTCAATGTATATAAATACCTGAATGTAGAGTATAAAGAAGACCAAGGTGAAGCTGTTACTTAAGGGGTGTGGGCTTTCAAACTGTGAATTATCATGGTCATTCACAGATAAGTATGCTGGGTGAGTAAACTGATTTCTGAGAGCTTGTTCTTCTGTCAGTTTACTGTACTTCTCACAGGAGATAAGGAGGTCTGTTCTGCTTGCTTTGTTTTTGTAGGTCCTGTCTGAGTATGATTACTTGCTTTCCACAAGTGATCCCCTATGACAGACCCATTCTGTCCTGATCAATGGCCTCCAGCAGCTGAGGGTGGTAGACCAACCTGAAATATTGTGAAATAACTGAAAACAAATCAAGACTTAGCAGCACTTCCTGTTGTTTTATCTAAGATAAATGGAGCATCTCTTAGGAAAACACAGCAATATGTGCAGAAGAATGGAATTATTCTTTGACCTATCTGCAAAATGAAGAAGTTGATGGAATAGCCTTTTGCTTTTCATACAGTAACTGCTACTCACACACAAGAGGCTAGGGACTGCCTCCGTGTAAACATGTATTGCTGTTCTTGCAATGTCCTACAAGAAAGCGTATTATGAAAACTTAGGGGGATATCTCACTTCATGTGGCTACAAGCATCAGGTGAGGGAGAAGGCAACACCACAGGGAAACATTAGGAAGTAAAAGGAGATAGGACTTGATATGGAAAGCTGTTCTTTTCACTGGATGCATTAGGGTGAAAAAGCAGACAATAGAGAAGGAATCGCTGATTGATGTAGGGTCAGAAAACGGTTCTCCAAAGCCAGATATGCTAGATATCCTTTAACATAATATGAACATGTTTTTTTCTTCCCTTTCACTGATGGATGTCATATAAATGGCTGTTCCTTGCACTAATTATTGTCCAAGAACTAAGGAATGTCTTTATGTAATTATTCTTTCTAGATGTTCTTTTGTTTTGTTACTTTGACTCCAGAAGATACCTGTTCAAGCTGTGGTATGTAATTTCCAATTTGTTTTAGGATACATGATACATCCCTGTTTTTAATTTCAGTCATCAAACATTAGCTTTCAATATTTGTTCAAGATGTGTGGTTTTACAGAGCAGTGTCCTGTAGGTACCAGGAACAAACAGAACTGTGAAGTGAAAAATAACTGTGATAAACACAATGGAAAGAAGCAAAAAAAAAAAAAAGTATGCAGGACTGTAAAAAACAGTTAAGCTGTTTATGTAGTCAAGATGATCATTAGCAACATTTGGTTAAAGTTTCATGACAAACTGATTCATATTGCTAAGTTTCTGGCAAAGATCTTCACTCTGAGGAATATGCAAAGTCACTTTTCAGCTAGAAGATGATATATTAAGTCAGCAGACATAGGTCTTTTCATGAGTTTTAAAACCAATCTTTTAGATAACAATTTTGTGATTCTGGAAATGCCATTGTCAAATATCTTGATGTTTTCATCTGGACTAGAGAAACAAAAAAGCAAATTCTATAGGTTTAAACTGAGGAAGCTGAGGTATTTCACAAGACAAGTCTCACAGTTGTTAACAATTTTTCCAATAGCTAATGCAGATAGAATAGATTATTTTACACAATAAACCCTTCATATGGTTATACCACAGCTGACCAAAATTAACTTTCTTTTCTTAAAAGGAATCTTCAATTTGAGCTGAATTGTGAGAAGGAATCTTATAACTTTTATGACTAACCAAAAGCACTTGATTTCTTTCAGTTGTGTGATTCTACTGAACAGAAACATTTTGATATAATTTCCAATATTATAGATATTAAAAGTACTTCTCTTCAACAGGGTTACACATAAGTCTGCCAGGATTCAAGCATAGATTTCCTTTTAGAGAATTTCAGGCTGCTTTTCAAGTTGTAGAGGGGGGCATCTTCTAGGAGCCTGTGACCTGATGGTGGGCAACAGAGCATATCTTCTCATAGGAAGCTTTGCTGCCTCTTCATTTTCTTTATTTTAAGACACTATTTACATTACCCAGAGATAGAGACAAAACTGACTACTCATTTTGAAATTCCCTAGAAAGGGCAAGCCACATTATAAACAGTAGATGCCTTTTTTCTACAAAAGTAATTGAAAAAGGACCAAAGTTCACTGCTGGAGAAGGAAGCAGAATTTGAAACAGAAGCTTTTGATGGCTGGTATTGCCAGCCTGTATGGATCTATTTGGTCTTGAAAGGTTACAGGAACCTTGCTGTTACATACTGATGAAAGCAGAGTCATACCCTTTTAAATTTTGTTACATGCTTGGTAAAAATCTTCATCCTTATTTTCAGAGCTGCTAAGATGACCAAGAATATGCAATTTTTTGTGAAATCCAAGTAGATCCAGAATGGTGGATAAACATTTATAAGACGTTAATTGAAATTGTGATCTACAGTGGTGAAGAAACTAGTGGTGTGCAAGTTTAGGAACAAAAATGCTTATAGGCAGATCAACAAATCTCTCCCTGTCTTACCTTGTTACAATAGTTCAGTAGACAAAACCCAGGATGTTATAATTTTTTTACAGGGTCTTAGGCAATTGCTTTCTTGCTTCACTCTCTGTAAGAATCTTTAAATAAGCCTCAGACATTTATTTTTTCCAGAGATGTAAAATAATATAGCACTTACAAAGGTATAGGTCATTATTAAAACATTCTTGCAATTCTGCAGAATTTTCTATTTTTACTCAGGATTGTTTTTAGAAGCTGACAGAAATTATTCAATATTGTTTTAGGCTATTCTGTAAGACTTAAACTATTTTCCACAACATCCTCTTGAGCTCTTAAAATGTTCCCTTTACACCTAATTCTAGATCACTGGTGGACTGTGACCCTGTTAGGCAGTAATGAGGTGTGACTGGATTGCTATTTCCTGTCCTAGGCATTTTTAAATGAAGATTCTGCAACTGATTGAATCAAATAAAATGTATAATAGTTCTGCCATTTATTTTCAGCTTTTAAACAAGGGTTATTTTTTTTCAACATGTCTAAAAATAAGCTTTTCTATTGGAAATATTAACGGCTTCTCTGTGAACAATATAAAAATTTCTCATGAAGATTCACTCAAACTTTAAATAGAATTTGGTCTGATCGCATTTATATTTTTTCAGCATTTGTTTTCTACCGTTACTACCATTTTACTTCCACTATAACTGATGGCAAGTGAATTAAGTTCACATGCTCAAAAATTTGCATCGGAAGTGATGGATTTTACAGAGGACAAGACACCCATAGATCAGGTTTCCTCAAGCCATTTAACAGGGCCCAGGCACAGAGGCAATTAAATAAAACATATACAGATCTGACTCCATTCTGTTCAGCTAGGAACCAGACACACAAGTGATTATGCGATGCCAGTCACAAAGGTGCTGACAAAAATTTCAATCAACAATGCAATAATGTATCAAGCTCTTTTTATATGGGATCAGACATTGTTTATTAACAAGCACGGGAGTAGCAGGGACATATATAGTAAGAGAAGGAATACATTTATTCTCTGTTCCCAGCTAATAAATTTTATAGTAGATTTAATATTGTTAGGTATGCTGCTGAAGGGAAGTGATATGAGACCAAAATAAGAAAGATTTAAAATGCTCTAAAATGCTATAATCCTGTTTATTGGAACTTTATTTTAGTGGGTTGCTTTCTACAAAATAGTCAGGCTAACAATTATGTCTCCTTGTAATGAGAATTAAACTTATCTATCTGATCAGGGAAAAGAACTGTTAAATTAGGACTAGGCATAATTAATCAATACAGCTTAAGTTACAGAAATTATTCTGTAAAATATTTCTCTATTTGTCACAAACTGTACTTGAAACAAAGATGAAAAATCAATCAAATGTTATTAGCCGTGTTGTTGAACGAAAGACCTGAGAAGCCTCCATCAGAAATACAGGTTAAATTCAGTGGAGGCATTATTCATCATTTAAATCAAGAATTACCTGGCAAAAAAGAAGAGATGCACATTGTTACTATTCCAGCTCTTATTTATTAAAAGGGTCTGATGCCATTAAGATTTACACACAAAAATTTTCTTTTAGGAGTGTCTGTATCTGCACATAAATGAAAAGCATATTGTTGTTTTAGCTCTGTTACTGGTACTTGACTGGTCATTTTGCTTCTCATTCTCTGTGTGCTCTGCTGTCAGCATTTGAAAAAATGGTACGGAATTCTCTTAATTTCAGATAAATATGGTTTTCAATTTAGGTTTAAAATGAACTTTTAAAGTTCTTCTGTTGATCTTTGTTTTCTCTAAACCTATTTTGGAACAACATCTAAATTTAGGTCCTTTTAAATTGTCCTTTGTAAGATAGCTGGAGCATACCCTTTAAGTTAGAAAATAGCTGCTGTTTCTTCTGAGGCTTGTTGAGTCCAGCCATATGCCTGATTTTTAGAGGTATTGCATTACTCGCCTTTCTGTGAATGGCTAGATCTACCGATCTATTGACTTTATTTTAAAATTAATCCCATGCATCCCTCAGGCTTTGGAAATACAGAAGCCTGGGTTTCAAAGCCAGGGATTTTTTATATGCAAGTTAGTTCTTGGAGTTGATGGGATACAAAAGCCCTCTTCTGAGGTCTGTATCCCTGTGAGATTAACTAGGTGTGGTCCAAGTAGGACTCCTACAATTTTGACATGATGCTCTTCAAAAATGTTACAACTTTTTATGGAAAAGAGATAATGTCATTTTATTTGTCCTTACCTTTCTTTTAAATTCTGGTCTTCCCAGAATGTCCATGTGATCAGACACATATAAGTAAATAGTTTAGATGCCTGCGCCTGCTCTTTCTGCTTTTGTAGCATTTCAGCTACCAAATTTATGTATGTACATCTGTACATCCTGTGTGTACATACCAATATACTGAAAGAATATTAAAGTTGCAAATTCAGTCATTTTGAAGTTGGGAAGTGTTTGGAAAAAAGTGCACTTTGCTAATGGCTTTCACAGGTACTTGCTGACAGCAGAGGAATGCAGAAGCAGAGGACCCCTTGGATCCATTTCAGCTCTGGTGGGAGCTGGCTTCTTCCACACCTTCCCTCCTGACCTGATGCATTGTGCTCTTCTCCAGATCTCTCTTCCCTGGTACTCTTTGTTTTGTTTCATCTCTCCTGGTCCCTTGTTCCCTGCTTTTGAGGCGTCCTTGCCAGGCTAAGAGCCTGCCATGGCCCTGGCTTCCCCTCTGCCAGTCACTGACACTGCTCAGTTCGACCACCCGTGATGGGACCAGTCCACCTCTGCTCACCCTTTCTGACTGGTTCTGGAGGGGCCATCTACCTCCATGGTGAGCTGAAAAGATGCAGCAGGCTTAGCAAGGACATATGCTCTTTGCAGTTTTTGCACTGATCACTAGCTCTCTCCCAAGCAGATGTGATTGAAATCTCACAACATAGTAAATCTGCAGAAATTTTCATAGGACATTCAGAAAGCACATCCTCAGAGGGATAACAGACCTGACATGAGTAAGTCTCCAAAGTTAGGTGGACAATAGTTTCTCCTGGAAAGGATTTTTGGAGGTTTTTAATGCTCTGGTGAAAGCTTTTTTCAATGTCTTTATTTGCAGGATAGCCAATCTATAGTAGACAAGACTTTTGTGTAAACACAAATCTGAATGTGGAACTAGCACAGAGAATTTCAGCTTTACTGGTTATAGTTTGTTGAGGATTGAAAGTGGGGTCTTATAGAAGGAATTAGTAGATGCCCTTATTAATAGGCTTTCTTTCCTGTAACAAATACCAGAACAGATTTGTTCCATCTTGAGAAATTCTTCAGTGGTTTATGTGTCCTCAGTTGGGTGGAGATCACTGATTGGGTTACAAACAGAAGTGTCTTGTAATTAAAAATAATCCAATATATTTTACATTATCCTTGAGTGAATATTTGCAGTCAAACTCAAGCTAGGTACAGATTTAGGATTTCAGTAAGAAAAAAAAAAAAAACAGTCTTGAAACCAAGCTGAGAACTGTGAGTAAAACATTTTCTGTGTCTTGGAGAAGACAACACTTTAAACAACAACCTGGAAAAGAATTCATTGTGCATCTATTAAAACACTGAGCTACAGGGAAGAGGATATTTCACTAGTAACAAAAAGTATAAAAACATGTTAATACTGTATTGATGTGAAAAGGCTAAGTATAATATGCATAGATTATGATCTGCTATTTTGGATTTATTGATGTCCTGTTGTCTTGAGCCCAACATTCTTGAGGTTTCCATTTGTAACTGTGTAAAGTCTATCATTCCAGGGTGAGCTTCACTCAGTTATGTGTATGAGTAGATTATCCTGTGGATTTGTCAAGATTTATGGCGGCAGCATTTTATGTGTTTTCTTTGACAGAGGCAATATCATGGGCAGGCACCAGAAATAAACCAGTTTTCACATCTTAGTAGGCATGCTTTAAAAAGTTTGGTACATCAGCCTGCACAGAGTTCACTCATATCTTACTATTCATTGACTCTGACAGCTCGTATATTTACTATGTGGCTCATAGTGCCAGAGTTCCCATGGATTTCAGGGCAGTGGAGCTCTGTGGGTTTTATTTAGCTTTAAAGGTTATTACTTGCCAAATTCAGACTGGCCTCTTTTTGCCCTTTGTGGGAGGAAAATGCTGTGAGAAGTTGTTATCTTTTTCTATGGGCGCCCCTCAACCTCCAAGCACACATCCGTCTCAGCAGATTCTGCTCTGGTACTGCAAAGGGTGTCTCTAGAGATGGGCCTGGTGGAAACAATGGGGTGCAGGTAACTGACTCCAGTTCAGCCAGTGTATGACAGGAACAGAGGGGCTGCAGAGGGGCAGTACAAATTTCAGCTTTCACAAAATGTCAGGGAAGAGGTTGCTTTTTGATTCGTCCCCCTATAATTTAATGGCACGTACTATGCAGGTTAAATCACCAAATGGATGGCAACAACTTTCTTCTTCTCAGTAAAATCATAAATTTTAGTGTGTGACCTCAAACCTTCTCCTGCTCCCTGAAATAAATATTCTGGTTGTGAAGACAAAGCAAAACCCTGTCTGGAGGCTGTGCTAGGATAGAAAACAACAAGGCTCTCACTCTCTCAAACACTCTCACTACTTCTAGCCTGCTGACAGCTGATGGGCAAGTTTTCCCTTAGCAGATTTTGTGATGCTGGAGTTTCCATCCCTACCTACCCATTATGTTCCCTGGTGAGCAAAGGGAATAGTAAATTTACTGCCTCTTGGGAAAGCTAACACAGCAGGTTAGGGACCCAAACCTTCCACAAGGCCTGCCAAGAAGACCTGGGGCAGACTTTGTTTCCTGAGGTCCAAGCTCTTGGATTTCCTCTGTCTTGAACTGGCAGTGAGGATACAGACATAGGGAGCTAGGATACAGGTGAGAAGATGAGGTTCCAATCCTTGTCAGCACTCTAGGATGTTTACTTACGGGCATTTTTAAAGGTATTGTTTGTTTGCAATGGTATAAAAACCAGTGCATCCAACCAGCATGGTTGCATGACTGACTCTGTGAGTCAGTGCTGTACAAAGACCCAGAAAGCCTTTGTCTGCTTCCCAAGATGCTCACAACTGATGAGACAGACTGTCCTCTCATTATGCATCCAAAGCAAGTTGAAGAGAAGCTGAAATGGAAGCTGGAGGAACAGCAGAGTGCTGAATAGGCAGCTGAAAGAAGCAGCTCTGCCATTCATCCTTGCTTTGGCTGAACCTGACTGCTGACAATATAACTGTTTCAGATGCTATAAATTGAAACAATAGGAAATGAAGAAAACATTTTAGGACACCAGAAGCTTGTCCTCCTCACTTTTGATTTCAAATACTTCTCTAGCATCTCAGAGTCATGCACACAGTATGAAGGTGAAAGTATTGCAGTCAGAAGCCTTTTAGCGAGCAGTTTGATCTGTATCCAGTTTATCATCTTCCCTTGTTTTTTATTAACAAAACATTATGGTTTAGGAAACATATGAGCAGGGGCATGGATAGTCTCCAATCCTAGAGCAAGATGCATGCTGGTCAGTCAAGGATCCCTGCCAACCATCCACAGGCAGTGTTGCTGGCTGGTGTTTTTGCTTTTCTTTTATTGCTACAGTCACAGCTTCATATTTATTGTCATAACTTTCATGCCATTGAAAGACACTTTCATATAATGCTGCTGAATTTGAATGACTGCAATTGTTTTCACCTCAGTTTGTGCTGTTAAGTTTAGGAATAATTAACATCTCTGTTCCTTAGGTTTCCTCCAGATGCCTGCTATTAAACCATTCTCCCATCTGGAACAGTATATCATAACCAGTGGCCACTTACTGTCATGATAGGACACTGTGGAAGCTCTCCTTTCTTGCTTTCTTCTCTAGTGACAAAGCAGTTGCTGGCGAGATGGCAATATTAAGTGCTGGGTGGTGGCACAATAATGCCGGTAAGTATTTCTTTTCATGTTTTGTTAATATTTGCTAGCAGGTAATTAACCTGTAATTAATTAAGGGCTGTGAAGACTGATCAAAGGGCACTGTGGTAAGCTAAAGCTTCTTGAATATATCTGCTGTCTTTCCACACTGCTTTTTCCACACTGAATTGCAACTCTGCAGAGGCATATGATGCAGACAGCAAATCCTCCCTTGCTAAGTGTGCCCCAAAGGTGCATCTGCAGTGAGTGAGAGAAGGCACAGGCAGAACTCCTAATCTAAACCTTCCTCTCAAATACTTGCTGGGAATCCCCTCCACTTCTGTTTTTGGGGAGATAATCTGTAAATAAACTAGGCAAACTCTGACAACGCATTCCATATGCAAAAAGCTCCTAAGTTTTTGTTTATATTTTCCTTCTCCAAGTAGCTAAGAAGCTATACTTGCAAATGAGCTATGTATTAATAAATTATGCTTGCAAGAATGAGTTGGAATAAAGGAAAAAAAAAGAACCCTATCCTTTCCAAACCTTTGTCAAAATTTTGTCAAAATTTTGTTTTAATGGCAGTTTTGCAGGCAACTCTAGTGGTTAGTGATAGATGAAAAGAAAACTTGTTACTAAGGAAATTTAGGAAATCGCTTTGTCATGCCTCTCTGAGCAAGATATTATTATTATCAAAGATTCCTTGGCAAGACCTTTCTTTCTAATATCTTCTTTTTGTTTGTTTGTTTGTTTTTCTTTTTGTTTTTAATATAGTTTCTCTTCTTTAAAACAGAACAAAATTTATGATTTGAAGAAATGATACTTTTTTTTAAGCACTCTGACTCTTCTCAAAGCAACATTGGATGTCTCAAACAAAGAGTGAACTTTTAGGGCAACCTGACTGTTAGAAGGGAACTGAATATATCCTCCCAATTTAACAACGCTAAAGTTGATGCTACCTAATGTATTTGCTTCTTAAAGAGAGAATGTACTTGAACAAAATTTTGTATTTCTTATTTTGTTTTAAAAACATAAAGTTCATTCTAGAGTCTTGTTACTTTTGCTGTCATACTGAAATTAACGTTCTGTCTGCTGAAGCCTATATTTTACTGAAATTCCCAATCTTATAACAAATCTGGCTTATGACAAGGCACAGAAACCCTTCCATCAGCTTTAGGACAAGGCAGATGAGACTCCTTACAATTAAGCAAAGGAGAACCCACTCAGCCACATGTGCTTACTGAATTTGACATCTCCAGATCTGCAGAGTCTGGTTGACCAAGAAGAATTTTCTCAGTGGTGACTCCAAACTTTCTGAATTGATTCCCTGCAAAACAGGAGAAAGCACAAAGTTAGCCACTTTTAGGAACAGTTATAACAGTTATAACAGTTGTTACAAAATGTCAGTCTTTTGTACAACCTTTTTTAGCTAACTGATTTTATGTCCCAGGTGAGGGGCAGCAAGAAAGTGTAGGATGTTCTCTTTCTTACTGGAATGTTGAATGTGTCATCTTGTGGATAGCCCTGACACCATGGAGATGAGCATCAGATAAATAAAACCAAGGAAGTAACAGTGGGATGAAAATAAAAGAACAATTTAGTAAAGCATATTGTTAGATTTGCTATTTTTGTAGCTGAGCTCTTTGGAGAAAGAAATCCATCTTTACATTGTCACAAGCTTAAAGATTAATGTATCTTTTTAATTTGATTAAAATCCAAGACTTTTGTCAAGGTATGCCAGTAAAGAAGTGTGAGACAAATCCTATTGTCAAATATGAATCATGTTCCTATAGAAACTGATACTAAAGAACAAACAGGATACAGAAGTCAAGCTTGGGATGGGATTTGCAGGAAGGACAATATTACAGATGGGCAAGAAAAAGTCTCTGGTGAAATATTTTCAGTTTCTTTAGGAAGGTATGAATAACTTTGGTTTTACACTCAGTTTCTTTGGGGGGAAGATGGCATCATTTTTTTGGTTTTAATCATGCCTAATTTTTTTCTTTTCAAGAACACATTGGTCGGAAGCTAGACTTGTACATAGAGAAGCATCCTGTGAACTACAGCCCATATTCATAGCCTAGAAGAGCAATTTGTCTGCTGCCCTGTGCTGCTGCTGTAGGATTATCATATTGTATCAGCTGGTGAGTTACAGCTCTTTAATGCCTTAACCTTATCTCCAGGACATTTATGAAAACATGTTTGGATCATCATATCCTACAAGAAGCTTTATTACTGTAATCTATACTATAACTGGTATTCAACATTTTATTAGAATGCAGAATGATATTTTTTGATCACCAAAAATTAATAATTTTTTGCAATTCAATCATTGAACCATTTAAAAAATGTTTCTATAAATAGAGGTCTATCTATCCAATAAAGATTATCAAACATGGGGCTCTGTGAGCACTTAAATATTTCAGTTTTGGGTGTAGAACGTTTGATAGCAATGAAATTGAAATGTGTGCTCCTTGCCTTTTTCCTCAAGAGATATAAAAATTGCTCTTCCTTCCTGATGGCAAATCAAATGTTTGAGGATTTAACGTTTGATCAGGACAAAAAGTAGGAGAGTAGCCCTATTTTTTTCTCTGTAGAAGTAACTCTCCATTTAGAAGGGACATATATAAAAGTATCTCTTTGTTACAATATAGACGTAAGAAATCTTTAAAAGACTAATTAAAAAAAAAAAATTAACACTAACACTCACGCTCTACATTGCCTGATTTTTAGAGATACAAAGTTGCATGGGGTTACTTTCTGGCTTGGTCTGAGAACAGACGTTGACAACTCCTTGCACTGTCCTGCAGCCACTGCAGTGTCATTTCTCTGGAGTCACAACAGTGCTCATGGTGTGTATGAAGTACCTTGGGCTGAAAGGTGCTGGAGCTTTATGCCCTAATGTACAGAGAAACAACATGAAGTACAGAAATGTCTGTGCCTTCAGGATAGCCCTCAAGGAATTATGTCAGCTTTTTAATAATTAATAGGAATGAGGCTTAACTGAGATGGCACTTTTATAACTGTAGCTAGTGAAAAGAGGAAAGGAAATGTGTCTCTTCATAAGGAAGAGACACATTTTACACAGAGCAACACCGTACAAAGTCCCGGACTTCATCTGAGGCATTATTATCTTACTGACATGGTTTGCATCTGAAAGGCAGCACTACCAGAGTGCTGATGCCAGTCACACAGTTTACTGCCTGTGGTTTATGTTCACACAGTTCCTTCTTCATTATTTCACTGAAGCAGCCAAGCTTCAAAGCTGTGGACTGTGTAGGACCATTTAAATTAGCTTTTAGTTTCCTAATCATTCTTATAATAAAAAACTTAGAAAAAAGCCATACAAACATGAAGAGTCTTTGTGGTTCCAATGTTGGGATAGGCTGGTAGCTCACTGAATATGAATTCCCAATCTGCAAACTTCCAAGTTGCCAGAATTACCTCTGAAATATCAAGAAATACTGAGAATACACTTCTACACTGAAATCAATGGGAACTGTAGATGCTTCAGAGTGTCACAGGATTTGGTTTGAGATTACATTACAAAAAGCAGAAGGGAAAAAGTGACTCTTTTTCACAGAAAAGTTGCTGTAATCCTATAATGGAAAGAAGTACAGAGACTGCTGAAAGACCAGGTGTTAAAGACTCTTTAAAATTTGTCCATAATAGCTTCTTCCAAGATTTTCCTGGAAAGCTGCAAAAGCTCACTATGTTGACGCCAAATAAGATGCAAGATAAAAAAAAATCTGCTTTAAAATACCAGCAGGAAAATATAAAACTCAAATGTATTGTTTTTACTTAGCTGTCAGACTCACGAAGTCCTCAATATTCACTAGAAGTTGCTGTCTCTGCCATTTAGCACCCTCATTTCCATTCAGGGGAAAGGGAAAAAATTAGAACAACTTCAAAAATAAAAATGCTGCTCTGTATTAGGAAGATGCGTGGGTGATGATGCATTCAAGAGGCCATCCAAACTGGTGGTCATGGTCTTAAAAGTGAATGTGCCACAAACCTCTGTGAAGGTCATACTCTTCTCATTGTCCTTATTAACAGCTTCAAAGTATAGAGACTTGAACATCTAAATTCAGACATATCTGCTTGAAAACGCTCTGCTTTCCAGATATCCTGATGATCCTGTTCAGACAATATACAAGGTCATATTTTGCTATAGCCATATCTTTGTCCTTGTGTGCAGCATCTGTGTTGTATTCACTTGTTCAGGCACTTCTAGTGTCAGCACCCCCTCCTCTGCCTACCCACAACTAGTCTTTTAAAATGTTCATACAATGGAACATCCAAGACTTCCCTGGGGAGTGGTTTTCCAAAGATTTAACAGATTTCACAATTTCATGGCATTTCTCATTGAAGCTACTATTAATTACCAGAGAAAAATAGAAAAAGGCTGGGAAGAAAGTTTAATGTTATTTGAAAACTGATGAAGTGAACACAGAAATAAACAGATAGTATTAAGTATACATGCCAAAGGTTATAGTCATGTATTATATGGCATTGAAGAGTTGAAATCTAAAATTATCTCCACCTGGAGGATGGAACTTCAGCAACTCAACTTTGGCGAGACTAATAACTTGTGAATCTCACCCCCGGCAGCAGGGGCAGCTTCATTATTTCGTTCCTCAGGTTGTGTATTTCACCATCTTTGGCTGAACACCTCAACACTTGAGATCACAGCCTTTCCATTTTAAGATTTTTTTTTTTTTCTTCCCTGCAGAGCATCAAAATTTGAACACTGGGATAAAGGATGAAAACTTCTGGCTACACATAGCTAAGAAGAGCCTAGCTGCCTGACTGTGAGTGGAAATGTGGAAAAACAAGATACCCATTGATGTTGTGCTGTTCCTGGGATCCTCATCGGGGGCATTTGGGACAGTGCCCTGCAGTACAGCACCTCATGCTTCCCTTGCCTGGACTGTGCCTCTTCCTCTGTCTGATTTCCCTGCACAGAAAAGCAAAAGGTCTTTTCAGCTATTTTTCTATAAACAGCAGCTGAAGATTTATCTGATTATTTTATTTAGCAGTACATGTTTCCAATTATATACAGCGTGCTGGAGCCCGGCAGACACTGTGAGTAGGGGTTTTGTTGGTTTTTTTATCCCACTCTTATTTTCTGTTTATATATATCAATGCAAAGGTACCCTTTCACAGATTATTTTTTTTCCCCACCCCATCTTAATGTGTATCAAAATCAAATGCTCTCAGTGTAAAATTGCCCTTTGGACACAAAACGTCAAATTCATGCTGCTTTCTGTGACTTCAGTGGTCCTTTGTGTGTGTGGCAGGGTACAAAATTAAGCTGGCCTGTTAATATTAAAGGCAATGTCATTTTAGTTTCTACAGGGCTGCTTTTCACCCAGATGTTCTTTGGGGTAATTATGTATTTTCCTACAGTCTAGATGTACCTGCATATGTTGCTGTAGTTTTACTGTATGATCTTGGCCAAATCCACACAGCTTCTGTCTTTGTTTCCCTTCTTTTTATTTCTTTACTGCACAAGGCTGTATAGAGAGCATTTGCTCTACAAATTGTGAATCACTCTATTGATGGAAGTCATGCAAATTATTTAGATAAGGGATAGCTTTTATATGCAGTGACATATAATTTAATTTTAATATATATATATTACTAACCTTTTCAGTACAGATGTATGTAGAAACACAAATTTTGAACAAATTTTAGTATTTCATTTGAACAAATTTTTGTATTTCATGCTAAATTCTACAGCATTCCACCAAACAATACTGGCATCCTATCAGATGAATGGAGTTGTTACCAGTGTAAAACAGTTACATTAATGCTGTATATTTTACCTGCTTATTTCAAAGATTAAACAGAAATGAAAGTGTGAGGATAAATTGCTCTGAATCTTCAGGTGACTTTGGATCCAAAGTTGAAAACTAATTTAAACTTTGCAAATGCCCCTGACTTAACAGCTAGTTGAGAGGAAATGCCAGATACATTTCCACCTCTCCCCCCATACACATACAACACATGCATTGTACACCTCAGTACTGGACAGGCAACTTGCAAGCATGTTTTAATTGTTTATATGAAGAAACCTTGTCCAATGTAATTTTTTTTTTTCCCCTTTTTGCATTTTGCTTTTGGAACTCCTTCATGTTTACATTGTCATCCGGAGCATGATATTCCAGAAGAATGATATCATTATTTATACTTTGCTCTCAGAAATCTGTTTAATATAATCGTGACTTTTTCGGTTTAAGGTAAACACTAGCATTTGATGAAAGCTCAGTCCTTTACCTCCTCCCTTGGTAGCTGTTTGTTAAGGTCTGCTATGGAGCAGTGGTCAAATTAAGAAAGTGGTGTTATTTCAACAAAGCCAGAGACCTTCTTTTGCTTGTAAATATTAGTATATCCTGCAAGCACTGGTGAGTGCTGCCAGCCATCCTGTCACTTAAACAGAGTCAAGACTGATGGAGGCCAAGTTTCTGTCAAGATCTGAAACTCAATGCATTAGCTCAGGAGCTCAGTGTAGACATGCATACATTTTTATTTTCACATCTACTCTTTTTATGTCAACAAACTTTATGGGTGCTGGTTTCTGTCACACTCCAAAA
Source organism: Todiramphus chloris collaris (assembly GCA_025345505.1). Lineage (NCBI taxonomy): Eukaryota > Metazoa > Chordata > Aves > Coraciiformes > Alcedinidae > Todiramphus > Todiramphus chloris. The sequence continues at coordinate 3,653,944 of JANVCC010000019.1, read as the reverse complement.
TAATTAACCCTGAAAGAAACATTTTATTTAATGTTTTAAGAAGTCAGGATTTTGTAACAGAGTAAAAAAAAGCCAGGTCATGAGCTGACATCATGTAAAACAGCCAAGTGGCAGGACATTTAATAGATGGGTGGCCCAGAAAGCCACAGAAAATGTACATGCATAACACCTAAATTAGAGCTATCATGAAGATTCAGATGTGTTACAGATACACTCTCCCTTCAGACAAAACAGGTAGGGTGAAATCATGAAAAAATATGGAGCAACAATAAGCAAGTGGTGATTTACAAGTGAGTTACTGTGTATATACATGGAGCTGTTGTTAATGTAAGTGATGGTTCATAAATATGCTACCAAGAGTTGGTGTATTTAATTAACTTTCTGTGATCAAAGTAAGCATGTTTTTTTTCTGTTGGAAATAGAGAAAAAAAAAAAAAAGTACAACATAAATCAGGGCTAATTCCTCAGCCTTAGAATTTCACTGGTTTCAGGTATGTTCAGTTCATACAATACTTCATGTCTTCGCATTCTACTCTCCTCTCAGTCCTCACTATCCCCCTAAGTTTTCTTCCTTTGGTCTTGACATTTTACCTTGCATGACATCAAAAAGACTTCTTTTTCCCATCTACCTAATGCTTCATTTCTTCTTTTTTCAATTCTGATTCTGAGGCCGTTCTCGTTGATTGCTTCCCTTTGCTTATTAATTGGGAGCTTTCTTTGCTATTTATGCCACAGTACAAATTTGTCAGGCTTGAAGAAAAAACATTCTAGCATACAGGTCCTTCAGGAATAACCCACAAAATTAGCTGGTGGCTTATTTAAAAACCAGTTTAAGTTCCCAGTCTTGAATTTTCCTTTACATTTTTTAAAACTGTGAAAAAAAAGGGAGTGGATTAATCTAGACTCTTCATTTCCACCAAAAATATTTTTTAAGCCCAGAAATAACCCAACAGTTTATGTTTTTAATAGAATATCAAGCTCCTCACAGTAATTCTGTGATAAATAAAAGAAACTATTTTTGAACACACAGCACACCCCCCACCCCAGAAGACAGTAGGCTGAATACCTGCCCTGGCTTAAATATCGGCCTGCATTTTGTGGAGAGATGGAAAAACACAGCTTTAATGCAAAATGATGCCATGTTTAGAAGGAAAGTGTTTAAATGTCACCAGTTTTAGACCAGCTGATGAAGTTCTGGGGTTTACACTAAAACACTCCCCTTTATCTGGTGTTATGCCCAGTAAAGCCCTGATGTTTCCAAACAACCAGGAAAACTTGCCCTTAGATTTCACATTTACCATAACATGGAGAAAATCTGGAGAAACAATTGGGAGTTGGGAAGTGATTTTTCGTATCTCAGGCCCAGTCCTTTCAAAGATGTGTGCAGAGGCTTCTCCTCATGATGTTGGGAGTGTCTCATGAAAGTCAGAGAGATCAGTCACGTTGAGCACATGCAGAAGTGTTTGCAGGAACACCACCCTGATGGCAAAGTCTAATAAAAAATAAAGCTTTTCCCATATATTAGAGAATTCTCCTAGGAACGTGACTTCCAGCTATCCCTTTTAAATTGTATTATTAACAGTGTGCTTCTAATTGACAACTAAGCAAATCAAGTGTTACTGCATATAAACAGGACTCTGGGACTTTTAATAAGGTCTTCACTGCATGATTGATCTTAGAATAGAAATTACTTTGGTTTCTGCTCCCATTGATAAAAGTGACAGTAGTATGGAACAAAAACTGTTTGCATACCCTCAGTTTGTAAGTGAAGTGAAGTTAGTGGGAAGTGACCTTCGATGAGGCAAGGGGGAAGGACTTGAAGGTCTCCACTGAATAGGAAGGCTAGCTTTTACTTACATGTCATTCCTTGACTTGTCTTATATGATGACAAACCTAGCTGTGACACCTTCCATTTTCAAAAATCTAAGGGAAGTATTTGCAGCACTGGTGTTATCAGTGAGGCAAGAAATCATGCCAGTGCCATTCATTAAGTGGATAGAATACATGCCAAGAGTTACAAAAAATACCCAAATGCTGAACTTTTCCCTAGCACAAAGAAATGATAATCTGGGAATATAACTATCACCAGATAGACTTTGTATTTTTTCCTCTATATCTCATGTTCTATGTAACAGTTCAATTCCTTTATATCTGCAAGGGAAAAGCATATTTTGTTTTCTTTTCATATGCAGCTGATTTCCCTTGATTGTAAAAAAAAAAAAAAAATTGAACAAGGCTTTCTTTAGCAAATCATTCTTTCAAAACCCCCTCAGATCAACACTCCCTCCTCCTTTCCTCCTTGGAACTAAAATCAGCTACCACTAACTTATCCTGTATTCTCCATTTCACAAATGTTTCCTTGTTTTTTTCTCTTCTCATCTTCCTATGACAAATATTCCACAGTAGGCAGATTCCTGACCTGCAATACAGAATGTTGCTAAAAGAAACATTGCTGTCAGATGCCCGCATCAAATCCAATAAGCCATATCCTGCTTCATGTTGACAGTTGCATTTTTTTTTCCTAATGCACATTTTAGCCTTGCTTGACCATCAACCATATGGCAAGTTTGTCCTGTGGGTAAGTTTATTATTAACAGCTTGCAGCTGGAGATAAAATAACTACATGTAACTGTGACATTGCACTAATTGATCGAGACATCTCCAAAACAAGATGCAGAAAGTGGCCATAGCAAACAGCTTTAGATTAATGTTTGGGGAGCAATAAGGCAAACAAACACCTCTGTCACGCACAAAGTATCTTAAAAACTGAAAGTGTCCTACTTGGGGCTTCAGTAAAAGGAATTAATTTCAAACAGACTTCTTTTGATGGGAAAAAGACATTATTTCAGCAAAAGTTAAGCCTTCACACGAGAAACTCAGGCAATTAAATCACCAAATCTGCTGGATGCCTTCAGTCCATACTTTCCCTTCTAATCCTGCTGTCATTGCAGAGAGTGACTGAGGTTTAAGAACAGCATGTGTAACATTAATCTATCACTTCGCATTAAGGTCAGAGTGCTAGATTTTTGATAGGAGGGAGAAAAAACAACCTTAATAGGGATTAGGTAGAAGTTAGATGGCTACTGTTCAGGGGTTACTAGTAAATAAGCTGCAGAATATGAATTACTTGCCTTCTATGTGTTTCCTGGTAAATTTATTTCTCAGATATGTTTGCCAAGCTTGATTAAATGGTCTTGAAATGAATGGAACAAACCAAGTGAATTCAGTGGTTTAGTGTTGCATCTTTGTAAGCTGAAGCTGTCAAACTTAACAAGGTGTTGTCAAGAGCAGAGCACTTGTCAAACAACCTGCAGACGCCAAGATTTAAAAGACAAAGCTCTTCAAACTCCTAATTTAATGAAGAGGTTAGTTAAAGCTTATGCGGGAATGAAAAGTGCATGTGAGGAAGAAAATATGATGACTCCATGCAAAGTATCAGATAACTATCACTGGGCTTGGACTTAAGCCAAAATTAAAAATGCTTTGTTGGCATGTCAAGACAGCAAAGCATATTTTGCAAATTCTGTGTCAGTTGAGCAGATTGGATAAAGCATGAGCAAAACAGTCCCTGGTGCTTTCTTGGTTTAATGCTTGGAGTGAGGTGACCTGTAATCACAGCATGGTGAAGAACATGAAGAACATTTTATCTGCTGTATTAAGGTTTTGCTTCACAAATGCTGACAAAACAGACTTCATTTTGCACATGGCAATCCACTTTTTGCAGCTCCTTGGCAAATGCATTGTGTAAGAAGGAATTATGGTTTGTGCACAAACTGATCCCTGTGAGTAGCTGTCAGGATATTGCCATTTGCAGTAGGATGGGTGCATTTTAGTTTCATGGTATCTTTTCCCTTCCCTAGCTGGATGATATAATTCTTGTAAACAGCTGGAAGGCCAGGCTGACCTCAGGGACTGCAGTTCTCCTGTAGAGATATGGAAGAGCTTGAAGCATTTTGGTATGGTCTTAATCTTTCCCAAAGTGAAATTTCCATAAGGGAAACCTCAGTTTGGAAGGGTCATCACTGACCTTAACAGAGAGGTATAGCATAAGAATGCCTGCATTTGGAAGAAGTTGCCAAAGCAGTTTATGATTTTTTAGGAATATAGTTCTAAACATTGTTCATATAGGCATCTTCTAAAGGAAGATGAAGTATAAACATGCCTGGATTGCACACTGGATGTTACAGATGTTATATTATTAGAAGAAGCCATGCCAGTCATTCTTACTTATTTATAATAAGTCATTATTTTCTTCTAACAGAAAGTGACCAGGCAATCCAAAGCACTCTAAGAACTGTGGTTCATTATTGATTCTAGTCTATGGGTGCTTAGTAGCCCTGGGTGTCCCCCTGGGATCTTGTACATGTCTATGCATTAATAAATATCCATGTCCAGTGGCAGACATCCGAGATTTTGTATGGAGTTATTTTGTTAATATCCTTGCACACACTTTTTCTCATAAACTTCACCAGGTCTTCATGAGCTCAGGTGCTGAAAAAGCTTTTTTTATTTTAAAATCAGGGAAAATATTTGACAGAAGGAGTTTAATAAATCTCTTACCCATATGATACCAGACAACAGCCTTGATAAAGATCAGGGCAAGGAAAAGCTCTAATGTATTTTTTTTCCACGGGAACAATAAAGTACAATAACAAGTGGGTTTTTTTTTTAATTAATGGTTTATTGTACAAATTTCACATTGGAAAGGTATATTACTCAAGTTGTGTGTCATCACCTGCTGAAGTACATGGTTAAATTTGGATTTTCTGGTGAAAGATTTGCAATGCAAGACTTCATGAAAGCTGAGATTTTTCAGGGCAAAAGTTTAAATCCATCACTGTAGTTGCAGGAACCTCTGAAATGCAAACACGTAACAGTGAGGCCTGTCCAGCTCTGTGGGATGAAGCTGATTCAGCTGAAAGATTGGTGGGGTCTAGAGGGCTATGTAAGGACTTTAAGGCAAGTATACATTACCAAGAAATATCATAGTGCAGGTATATTTCTGCAAACAAGGAAGCATCATCAACATATGTATGTGTGTATATGAGATACAAGATGCTATTTTTGTAAAGAAAATAGAAGATGGAGGCAAGCAATAAAGTGAGCACTGCTATGTACTAATGGTTTTAATTGATGATTGAAACATCAGTACTCTTGGTGAGGGCAGATAGATGCACAGATGTATGTAGTTTAAATGTCTGTATGTCTTTTCATGCACCTAACAGTCAGTATCAGTGGAAGTTGAACATCTGGTCAATGATTCAGGAATGTTTCTGAGGGGAATGAGAAGGTTGAACCACAGCTTATTGTTGTACAGGCATCTCGGGAAGCCCTGCATAGTCTGTCAAGAGTATTACCAGATGAAGGGTCTAAATTCTGCACCCAACTCTCTGCTTTCTGAACACGCTGTGTTTGCAATCAACTGAAAAGTAGAGATGTGTCTTGTGGAAGGACACTATTGTGTCTGAATAGATGCAGTCCTCATTTTGCAGCCCAGCAGAAATGTGGAGATGGATGTTGCTATTTAATACAATGGACAGTGCTATTTAATACAGTCTGTAATGGGTCTCTGGGCACTGTGAGGGGAGCAGGGAGTCTGCCCAGATCCAGGATCAGACCGCAGCACTCACTAGCAAATCCTGGCCATTCTAGCTTTATCTTGAATGATCCAACTAATACTTTCGATGGATTATGTGGTCTAAGGGGGCAAATTATGTCATTTAGGGTGGAATATGGGAAATGATAGGCTTCTGTTGTACTCTTACATAAAACAGAGAAGCTCCAAGGCAAAGCACAAGTAAGAAACTTGTGGGGTGACCCACATACAAAAGGTTCATTTCTAACACCCAAGACATTAATTTTCCCATGGGGATGGAGAGGTGCGAAGGAACATCTACCATCATCTTCCAGTGGCACTTCACCACACACGTCCCCTGGTGTGGGTAGGAAACTGGTAAACAAGACTCAGTCAGTGAAGTACTTGCAGGACCCCCAGGAAGTGCCCTGCCTCCTTACTCATGGCTTCAGCATCTTGTCACGGCTGCATATCCTGCATATGAATTAGAGGGAGTGAAGATGTGTGCACACAAACTCCTGTTGTATCAGGTTAAGGAAAGACCATGTCAATAATCTTGTAAACCCTGGTGCCTTAGAGGTTTTGGTGTGAATTTTGGATGCTGCACCTTTTGCTAGAGTTGGTCCCAGGGTAGCTGATGTGTGAGTGTACATAGGCTGGCAGCTCATTACCTTCAGTAGGGCAATTGTCAAGTGACATAATTTCCAGTAGTTTCAGCAGAAGCTCATGCTCAGCTCAGCCTACCTGTTATGCAGTTGCTTTGGGTTATATTTGATAAGTAGCCACCTGAGTGCCAGGTTTTTGGGAAGGGGTGGAGTGACTGTCAGCCATAGATGTTTTCCAAGAAAACTGTTCACTCACTGTTTATATACTTAGCGTCCCTGCTACCTGCAGTTGTATATACTAGTGGAGATATTTTTCAAACAGCTTTTAAAATAAAAATACCATTCTTTTGTCACAGAAACTTTTACGCTGAAGGGATAAATTCACCTGGACCAAACAGCCTAGCTGAACAGGTAATGGTGTGGTCAGAGACATACCCTAAGATTTCTGAAAATCTTTGTATTTACTCAGACCTAACTCTTGCAGAGTTCATCATCTTGCAGAGATGATGAACATCTGCATCTTGAAGATGTTCCATAGCTGCTAAGGAAGATACATAGCTGGCCCACAGGCACCTGCTGCATGGTGCCCCAACCTTGACCATGCCCACTGACAGTCTCTGATGCCTTAATAACCTCACTGCCAAAGCATGACTGGACAGACATACACATTTTTACCATCATTATTTTACCTTTATTTGTCCTTGATATTAGTAGTCCTTTCGTGTTGGTGCCTTTTCCCCATTGATGCAAAAGAATGGAGCATTCACCTAAAGTCTTCTTTCTTTCTATTTTGGAATAATGAGAAACGATTTATCATGCTGATCATCTCCAGCAGCCCTCTGACAAAAACACACTCACATCTCTGTAGCTGCCAGTGTCAATAGCATATTTGTCACAGCTCTGCTTCAAAAGCTTTTGGTGAGATCCAGATGTTCTAGGAAAACATGATTCCTGCAAAATGTCTGTGGGCTTAAGAGCAGACTTTGATAGGAAAACGAGGTAGTGTAACTTCATGACATGGCTCCCAAGATTTCGTTTGTCTTTCCTCACTCTGTGTGAGGTTAGGGGAGAAGTATGGTGCCAGATGAGAACCTGGTGACAAGACATCTTCCTGGTACATATTTCACTTTTTCCTCCATTTCTCTCTTGTTGCTTGTGTTGCCTGTGGTGATTGCAGTTACTACAGTCAGGGTTTTGTCAGCAGCACTGCAGTAGCATCCTCTGCAGCTTTATTGCTTGTTGCATCTGTAAAGCTGTGAAATATCCACTTAGAAGACTGTATTGACACAGAAACTGCTGCCTACCCCTTTACTGAAAAATACTCTGGCACTAAGTAGAGGATGAGTAGGATCCATAAACTAATGTAGAATAGTCCATAGTGGGATGTTGTTAAACTCTATAGGGTGGCATTGAAAATGCTGTAGAAAAGGTTTTAATAAATTTTCTATAAAAATGGAGTTGTTTAGCATGAGTGAATACCTTGGGGGGTTACACAGAAACCTTTGAACCTTCAGGTTATATCCAACAAATCCAAATATAGTAGCAATCAAAAGCATATATGTGCATTTGATTGCTCAGAACCAACTACCTGTTGTGCAAGTAACCCCTGCACTTACAGAACAGACACTGTGAGGCAAAGGCTCTACAGGTACCTCTTTCTAGCACTCAGTTGTCAAATGATGGCATCTTCAGAAATGTGGGGACCTGTTTATAACTTCCTTTGAGGATGTCTGAGGTGAGAGGGAGCTAATGGTTTCTTTGAGCTGCACAAACCCACTGTGCATCAACATGACTGCACGTGGCATGTTATCTAACATATGTGACTTGTTAGATCCTAGTTTGCTTATTCTGAGCATCCAGTGAGGTCTAGTTTTATAAGAAAAACTACATAAAATACAAATCACACACACACACAAAAGAACTTGCATTGGTTTTTTCCTTTATATATTTATACATTGTATTATTCGTTTCCTTTTTTTTTCTTCCCTCAAGTAAAAATCTCACTAATTAGGTGTGAATGGATCTTGTTTTTAAGTAGACCCTCAAAATATAACTAAAGAGCCTTAATAAAAAGATTTTGTCAGCTTCTTTCCACTAAAAGCAGCTTTCGAATTGGCTTTTAAACACCAGAGCTGAGTTTTAGGGCTTTAGGAAATTGTGTATAAACAGTCTGGCACAATGCCGTGTAACATGAAGAAGGGAGGACTTCTCTGGTTCACTGCAAACGTCACAGATAACAATCACACTCTCTATCACTAGGGCACTATGACTGCATGAAAGATATTCGGATGTGTAGAAAATCAACATCTGCTCTTGCACCTACATATCTGTACACATACATGCAGCAAGTAGACAATGAGTGGTTTAATCCGGCCTACGTGAGCAATTCATATTTGGCTTCATTGGAAACATCATTTAAGGTGTGGGACAGGTTCCAAGAGTTATGTATAAGTGCTTTCAAGCCCTTTGCAGAGCAGAAAATATTCTACCAAAATAACTTGCGCTCATTACAGAGAAGGCACCATGAGGCAATGTCCCGTCTGCTTGCGGTTAAATCTGCCACTGCTGTTATTACTACTATTATTTTTCAGAAAAGATAAGCATGACTAAAATCTGGGTGTCACAAAGTCAAGATACATAAGGGCCAACTATGCAATAATCCTTTCAGCCACAAAAACCAAGCAAACCACCTCCAAGTCTTTTTGAGGCTTGAGGTTTATTACAGTTTTTTTGCAAGTGAAATTTTTAAAGCAAGGAAAATATCCTTCTAATTATCTGATTTACCTTGAGGCATTTGGCTTTCCATTATATGATGGGGTCACAGGCTTTTCCTTAGGAAACAAAACCCAGCCAAACAAAAACACCACAAAACAAACAAATTATGAATTGAGGGAAAAATAACTTTGTGTACTGTTCATTAATTTCTGTGGGCACTGAGCACACGCTCATTCCCTTTACACAAACAGAAGACTTTTTATGCTGTACCAGAGCGGTCCAGTCTAGAACTTGCAAGAACAGTCAGTCTTTCAACACTCGTGTGACTTAAAGTAAAACTGCCTTTAAAAACAAATATACTTCCCCCCTCCCTTTTCCTTCTCAGGATTCAAACCATTCTGCCCCTTTTTACATTTCACCACTGTGCTATTACGCATCCAGCCTCCCACCAGCAACATCACCCCCTTCATGCAAGTGACTAATGAAAATCCCAGACTGCTTCCTTAGCGGTTATCAGATTCATATTTCTTTGGGTTAAACTATTATTCTAAACTTAAAATTCAGCATCAAGCTTTGCTTCTGTTTTTTTTTTTTGCTGGCAGTTTTATAGCTTGACCAAACTTCATGTTGGATAGTGTTTTGGTTGGCTGCCATATTTACCCTGGCTGTTAATCAGGATTTTTGCTGTTTTGGAGTCAGGGTAAGGTGGAAGGAGTGGTTATGTTTAACTCTGTTAACAGAAGTGGCCATGCTTACTGTCAGGAGCAAGTGTCTGAACTTTGTAACTACAAATTCCTTAATGACGTGTTACATTTCAAAGTAGAGTTGGACTTGGGGGGGGGGGAATCTAAACTGATAAACAAGAACAGCCACCTTCCGCCCAGACCTCTAGTCTCCCACAAACTATTTTTAATGATGCTATTATTTATTCTCAAATAATGTTTTTCTCTGCTTTTAATAATAAAGCAGAAAAAATATTTTAATTTATTTTCTCTGTGTGGCGGTTTGCTGGATGAATTTCTGACTACTTGCAGATCAGAGCAATTCCTGATATAAGCTTATTGGTCAATGAAGAAAGCAATGGCATTGATCTAAGGAGAAGCCCTCCTACTGAACTAGATGTATTTTTTTTTAGGGAAATAGGGAAAGCTTTTCCTAAATTTTCTATTTTGCAATAGCCTGCTTTCCTGTGGCTTCTGTGAAGTAGCACTGCACACCTTTTCTTCTCCAGGTATTAACTGAATCAAGATATATTTGATTAATCATAGTGCCTTTTTTTTCCTCACCCCAAGGAAGACCACCCTGGCTCTGTCTTGCTTTTTTCAGACATTTCTCCCACAGCTTCTGTGGTTTCTCATCACTGGTCTCTGCACTTCTTCTGTGCCAGGGACTGGCAGTGTCAGGGGAAGATGCAGAGAAGCCAAAAAGGCCAAACATGCAGCTACCCATCCTCAGGGTGCCTCCTTGGTGCACACCCTGGTGAAGAGACCTGGATGTCTCAGGGGATGGGGCGCACTATGGATTTTTGTCTACCTTGCTACCCTTTCACAGGGCTTCTGTGTGCATCTCCCACAGCACTCGCTCAAGGCTTCCCAGCAGTGCAGGCACCTGTCGGTGTTTCCATCCTGAGGAAGAGGAGCTGAGAGAAGGCAGGGAAGAAGCAGAGCTGGGATGGAGGTCCCAAGGCAGGACAGCCAGGCTGAGTGATCAGGAGAGATGTGGAGGGATAATTTCTATGCCTGGCAAATGAATGGTCCCCTTTTCCTGTGTTCCTGGCAGCGACCACTTAGCCATCCCTTCCAGTCCTCTGCTCTTCCAGTACCGGGCACATGCCAATCCTGTGGGGAAACTGAGGTCATTTTATTGGGTATCTTCTGTTTTGGCAGTCCTCACCTCTGCCAGGTTTCTGTGTCATTTAGAGTGTGTAGACGTCTCACTTAGCTTCACTTGCAAGGCTTTTCTTTTGGAGCATCCTCCTAACTCTTTACCATGACAGGTCCAAAGGTGGATGGAAGCCATCTCAATACAATTTTGAGTTACATCTTAAGACTAGTCTAAGAAGAGCAACCATCTGGCAACCGCCAACTGCCTGACTGAGGTCCCTGGACTGCAGGGGGAAGGGATGGTGGTGGCCCCACATGGCTATCCACAGTCTTTGCAGGTGCCCCTGCAGATTTCCCTGCCCACCCTGAGCCACGTCTCCCCCCTGCAACTGGAAGGGGAAGGTGAGCAGTGGCACGGGGCAGCAGAGGGGAAGAAGGCTCAGAGAGGAGTATTCCAAGGAAGCATGGAGGATTTTGACATATGGTTGAGCTGGACAAATATTTCACTTTGGTACTCGTTTTTGGTTTGCTTTTGTGTCAGATGGTGAAACACAGACTCTTGCCTGGCTTGCTCATTTGTAAGAGCCCAATAACTGATACACACTCCTTTCCTCCCCAGACTGCAGTCTAGCAATGTCCCCTTTTACAGATTAATTTAGGGCCTGTGAATCAACCCTAAGCCTGACCCGAGCTGACCACCCACTCTGAAGATGTTTATATTTTCAACCCCAGGCATCTTAGTAATAGCTCACTGGCAGGCTGTGGCTTGCTTCAGGGGGGCTGCTCTTCACGGAGGTTTGAGCAAATAACCACCATTCCAGTGGTGTCCGTCTTCATTCCAATGATTTAATCACAAGTAGCTGAGCTTCCATCTGTTCAAGTTAGATAATCGCAGAAGCCTGAGACATAAAATTCCTTCCCCTCCTTCTTCACAGAATTATTCCTATAAGGGACTCAGTGTTTTAGGAAAGGAAACATTTCTCTTGATTAGTAGTCATTTTTTGTTTAATATGAATTCACAGAAAAACCTAGAAAGACTCACTAACCTAGGGTAAAATTTATTTTTCATTTGTATTATCTGTAGCAATTACTAAGGCAATAAAATATTGATTGAAGAATAAAAAAGAAATGTTTAAATTCATAGTTGAGTGCAGAGAAATATTTATATAACAACTGTGAAATGCTGGTTATATCATACTGAATATAGTATTGCTTGGACAGCTTGAAAATTCCAGGACTTCATCCATTCATTGCCACAAACAACTCCGGATTTCAGTAGTGTATTCTAAGGGCTATTTTTCATGAGTTTGCTTGGCTACAGTAAAATTAAAAGTCTCATTTATTCACTGTAATACTTGAAGCTGATTGTTATATTAGGAATCAGCTGCCCAGTATGCAAGTACTTTCTCTTAACTAGTGTTTAGAAAAGGGCAGATATCCAGCAATGCAATGTTATCCTTCTGAACTCACCCTGCTAACTTTATAGGGAATTTTGCCTTTGATTCTTTGGGACTCAGTAGGGCCTTTCACTCAGGAGAGTCAAGGACTAAAGGGAGATCAGACAGCAAGATAAGGAGCCAGACCCTTTTGTCATGTCCCCCCTCCCCACACACAAATTTGGTGTAACTCCAAGAATTACCAGGCTGCTGATAGCTTTCACATTCTGACTCCTAATAAAATCCTGACTCTCTATTTTATTTTAATTATTCTTGATCCCTTAAATGTAAAATCCCTTCTCCAAATGTTCACTGAAGCGGCTACTATTAAGTCTTTATCAGTTCTGAGCATTTCAGCCTCTTGTATGCAGAAATTTCTCGATCTGACAGAATAAGAAATGCATTTACATGGCCTAAGCTCTTAAATTGTCCCTTTCAATTAATGCCCCATCATGGAGCAATCTGGAAACCATTACTCAGTAACTCTTCATTATAATTGCTTGCAGCTGAATATCCAGGCCTTGGTAATATAAGAATAAAAGAAAACTCAGTTAGTAACAAGTGCAATTGATTCCATTCAGAATTCCCTGGTGCTTTGCCATGTTTGGCCTGCATGAGAGGAAACAAGAGGATTTTTTTTCTCTCTCTCTCTCTTTTTCTTTTTTTTTTTTTTTCTTTCAGGGCCAGGAAATGAATTGGCAGACATAAGATGGTCTGTGTGCTGCTTGCCTTCATTTTTCAGCTGGTCCTTGTTAAAAATGAGACGGTGGGGCTCCTACTTTCTTTTTCTTTTTTTTTTTTAAGTAGAGGGCTTTTCTGCTAACAGATAAAACTACAATACCTTAATTTGCTGCATGCTAACAGCAACTAGAAACAGCCACCTTCAGTGCTCTTTTCATAATCAGACCTGAAACTTTCTCCAGTTAATTCTAGGATTCCTTGGTAGAAGATTTATTTTCCTCCTTGATCCCAGCTTTATGAATATTAAAGCAATTCTGAAAGTGAACCTCTCCTGCTTTTCACACCCCCCCCCCCCCCCCCCCCCCCCCCCCCATGCCCACACAGAAACATGGGGGGCAGCAGGCCCCAAATATACGCCCATCTTGTCCACCTCGCAGAGATGAGTCCAAGGGCTATAAGTCAGGAGTGATGGAGACTTCAAACTACGTAGCATTATCTATGGAAGAATTCAAGTGGTTCCCTTCAGAGAGCATTCTGGCAGTCGGAGATGTGGTACTGACGTTCTATCGCATGCCCAGTCCTGGGGTGGGTTGCTTCCCATTAACTTCTCGGAGTGTGTCCAGGCTCTTGTGAACATCCAGACCCTTCACTTCTCCAGACCCATGGTTACTCCAGAGACATCAAATCCACAGTAAATGCCACCTACCACGAAGTCAGGATAGCTTTCTAAAAATATGAAACAGTAAAGAGGATTAGTAACAATTTCTGAGCCTCCAGGCCATACAAAATGCATTTAACAGCTATGCAACATGGTACCATATGAAGTTCAACTCTGGTGCTTCACTTTTTTGCTGGTGGTGCTTCAGGTCCAGTCAGGATTTTCCAGCAACCCTCCACAGAGCTGTTTTCTCTACAGGGCCAGTAGCATCCAGCAATGATTATGGGGTTGCTGGTAGGAGATCCCACCTGCTGCTCCAGGCAGAAAGAGATCCTGGTGCCTGGAGCAACTCATCCCTGTGTCTACACTTTGGTGTTGGGAGCTACCTTTTTCACAATCATCTCACATTGCTGCAATGCAAATAATACCATTAATAAGGTGTTGGGGTGGTTCTGATCTCTATCCAGACGACCTGGATTTCTCAAATGGACCCTTTGAAAGTGGATCTCAACAAATAATGGTGGTGTGTCTGGAGCAGATGCTACGTGTGCACACCAGCTGGATGGGTTGGTAGGTGTTGTGCATCAATGTGGTGATATCCCCTCCCAAGCACAGGGAAAGGCTGATGGTGCTGCACAGCGAGAGCTGACTCTGTGGTACCACCCAGCAGCAAACAGTGTTAACAGATGGTTGTTGCTCTTGCACTGGCAGCTGCCAGAACTACTTCAGAGATGGTGGCAGCATCAACAGCAAAGCCAGGAAGCCAAATGATCTCCATCTGACTCCTTAAGTAGCCACAGAAGAGATGTGTGTAGCTACAAATTCTCACCTCCAGCAAAGCAGATGGAAAATATAATTTTTACAATTGTTTAATTAAAAAAAATCCTAAACAATAATTTCAACTTTTCTCTTTAAAATGCTTGTGGAAAACCAAAGGAATTTTTTGTTTTTTTTTACAGCAGGGAAACAGATATTTCATTCTAGAAAGCTGGTTTTGCTAAGAAGTTATCAAAATTCCTTAAATTTCTTTGCAAAAGAAAGATTGTCTTTTCTTCCTTTTTTTTTTTTTTTTTTTTGCCTTACTCCAAACAAACAGAAGCATGGAAAGCAATGTTTTTCCTTGAAAGGTGAAGGTATTATTTTTTGCCCTTATGGACTTTACTGTTGTGGTAGGCCTGACTGCAGCTCAATATTATGTTTTCACACTGTTTTTCTAGATGCTTCTTCTAAAGTGTTGACAGTTAGATAGATGGGCTAATTTGGGAATTGACTTCCCTGGAAGTCTTTTAGACTTGATGAGGCCCAAAGCTCACCGCAGAAGCTTCCCATCTACACAGCAGGATCTAAACCTAATTACTCCTTACAGCTATATTGCACTTCCCGAGACTTCGCTGGGGTGGGATACATAGGTCTGTACCTGGAAAAAGCCTTGGGACCTGGGAATGTCCAACACCATGGCACTATGCAGAATATACTCCACTTTGTGTTCTCCATCATTCTGGTTTGGTTGAATACCTCTGGTTAATCTGTCTCATTCACCATACGTTCAAGGCTCATTGTGACAGTATGTGAGGTACTCGAGGGTGAAAAAGAGTATCACTTTTTCCATTTTTAAGGAGAGGCTGTAAGATCAACAAGCTGATGTGTAAGAGTTAGTGGGTAACAACGCAGAGGAACCAATCTGTTCCTGGAAGGAATTTTCCAAGCAAAAGGTTTTGATGCCGGAGGATGCACAAAATCAGAGGTGCTACATGAATCCGACATGGATTACTCAGTCACAGGCACAAACTCAAAAATGTCTCTTTTACCTTGTGAATTTCACTAGGAAGCGAAGAACTATGCACCTGAGCAAGTTTGTAGGACTGGTTTGTAACAAAGTATAAATCAAACCCACATCACTCTCTGTACTTTAAAACCTGTAGCCTGATAATTTTTATTTCCATAAAAGCCATGCAAGATAAGATGATTCTCAAAATAGTGTCTATAAACAAAAGTAATGTTAGGGTTAACCATAAACATAACTCCCAAGACATCACCGACTAATCTTTGGTGATTTCATGCATCTAGGAGCAGATCCTCCTGGAAACACTGCTAAGGCACATGGGAAATAAGGAGCTGATTAGTGACAGCCAACATGGCTCCACTAAGGGTATACTATATCTGACAAATTTGGCTGCTTTCTATGATGGGGTTACAGTGTTGGTGGATAAGGGGAAGTGCAACTGACATCATCTACCTGGACTTGTGCAAAGCATTTGACACTGTCCCACGTGACATTCTTGTCTCTAAATTGGAGAGATTTGGATGTGATGGATGGACCACTTGGTGCATAAGGGATTGGCTGGATGGTCGCACTCAAAGAATTGCAGTCAACAGCAAAATGCCCAAGTAGAAACCAGTGACAAGTGGCATTCCTCATGGGTCAGTAGTGGGACTGGGGCTGTTTAACGTCTTTTTCAGTGACATGGACAGTGGGATTGAGTGCACCCTCAGGAAGTTTACTGACAACATCCAGATGTTGGAGGGAAGGGATGCCATTCAGAGGGACCAGGCTTGATAGGTGGGCCTGTGCAAACATCATGAATTCAACAAAGCCAAGTTGAGAGACACAAAAATAATCAGAGGCCTGGAACATCTCTTCCATAAAGAAAGGCTGAGAGGTTGGGGTTGTTCAGCCTGGAACCACAGAGACTTTATTGTGGCCTATAAGAAAGATGAGGACAGTCTTTTTAGCAGGGTCTGTTGTGACAGGACAAGGCACGATGGTTTTAAACTAAAAGAGGGGAGATTTAGACTAGACAGAAGGAAGAAATGTTTTACAGTGAAGGTGATGAAACACTGGAACTGTTTGCCCAGACAAGTGGAAGGTGCCCCATCCCTGGTGACATTCAAGGCCAGGCTGGACAGGGCTCTGAGCAACCTGATCTATTTGAAGATGTCCCTGCTCACTGCAGGGCAGTTGGGCTAGATGATATTTAAATCTCCCTTCCAACCCAACCCAAACCATTCTACAATTCTGTGATTCTAAGTGCAAGATCCTGCACATGGGTAGGGGAAATTCCAAGCACAAATACAGGCTGGGCAGAGAATGGATTTGGAGCAGCCCTGAGGAGAAGGACTTTGGGGTGATGGTTGACGAGAAGCTCAACATGACCTGGCAATGTGTGAGTGCAGCCCAGAAGGCCAACTGTATCCTGGGCTGCATCAAAAGAAGTGTGTCTAGCAAGTCGAGGGAGGTGATTCTGCCCCTGTACTCTGCCCTCATGAGGTATCACCGTGAGTACCATGTCCAGCTCTGGGAAACCCAACATAAGAAGGACATGGACCTGTTGGAGTGGGTCCAGAGGAGGATGACAAAGATGTTCAGAGGGCTGGAGCATCTCCCCTCTGAAGATAGGCTAAGAAAGTTGGGGTAGAGCAGCCTTTCAGTACCTAAAGTAAGGCCACAAGAAAGCTGGAGGGGAATTTTTTTACAAGGGCATGTAGTGATAGATTACACGAGGTAATGGCTTTAAACTGAAAGACGGCAGCTTTGGATTTGATGTGAGGAAGAAATTCTTTGTGATGAGGGTGATGAGGTACTGTAACAGGTTGCCCAGAGATTTTGTGGATGCCCATCCCTGGAAGTGTTCAAGGCCGGGTTGGGTGGGGCTTTGAGTAATCTGGTCTAATGGAAGGTGTTCCTGCCTATGGCAGGAGGATTGGAACTAGATGATCTTTAAGGTCTCTTCTAATCCAAACCATTCTGTGATTCTATGATTCTATTTTGAGCCATGATGAAATAAAAGGTTCTGCCTCAGAGCCAGATAGTTTATTATCTGCTCCAAGCGTAGACTGCACAGCGCCCGTCCTTTACGTAATTGCTTCTCACACCAAATGTCCATCTTATTGTTACTGCGGGTGAGTAAGGTGTTGTCTACTACTGCCATCAGGTCTACAAAGAAGGCTGAGCCTCCTGAGAGCAAAAAGTAGCATTTCCCAGGCAAAATCCTTCACTGCAAAGCCATTGCTGTAGAGGGTCCTTCTAGCTGCTCATGAGACAGTGGTGATACTTCTGATCATGTAATACCACATTATACACCCTCTTCCAGCTCCTTCCAGCTCCTCCATTATTTAACCCCATGCAACTACTGCATGTGTGGCTTTTCCATATTACCCACTGTCTTGAGCAGGAGACTTGTTTGGAAGATCTCAGCCCTCAATAGTCATTGTCTTTTTTCTCAGCACTGCAGTTATCTATTTATCTGTCACTGTCTTGGGAGAGCTGAAAGAAAAAGAATGAAAATACATTCAGTTGGGGACAAGTCTGAAGTTACATTATCATAGTCCAAGATAAAGGAAAAGCTTTGAGGCTTATTTTTATCACCACTTTATCCATGCTGTGTTCTCATTGCCTCCTAGGTCTTCAATTTTTGTGACTCAGCATAGGTCTCAAGAAGAGAATTTGAAGCTCCATTGAATACCACCAGCTGAACATTGTCCAGAATATCTAAAACCTCTAAATTACTAACAGATCTTTTGTGAAAGTGGTGGAATTATCAACATGACATTGCTTCTCTGTAATGAAGGAGACATTGGGGGCCTTTGAAGGACATCAGTACTGTTATTCTTCAGTTATATTCCTCAGCACTTTACAGTCTGGAGATAAGAGACTGCAAATTCTTGAAAGACTCCAAGCAAAGTGGAAACATAAAAATTCTTGATTGAAACTCTTGGGGAAGGAGTCAAACTCTTTCTTGAAAATGTTAATATTTTTAAAAACTGAAAAGCAATTTCCAATTAGATTGAAAAAATTTCCCCACTAAATTAGTACTTTTTACATTCCTCTACCACTTTTATTGTTAACAAAACCTGAATATGAAATATCCTTAAAGTTCCAGCTCATACATTTTTCTGTCAAACTATGGAAAAGCTCAAATTTGTATGCTAATCTTGTGCAACATGACTCACATCCCTTGAGACTGGAAAGCTGGGTCAGATGCCTTGGAGAGGTCAGAACCATTAAGCATATACATAGACGTCCATATGACTATTTTTTAAGTTAAAAAAAAGACAACCCTGAAACCTTTCCTCTTGTTTTTGTGCAGGTCTCTTGATCTTGGTCAGAAGTAGCCAGTGCAGAAATATCCTTTTACTAGATTGGCCCCTTGCTTCTGATCATGTGGCCTCCCAGTGACAAGCTCTAATCACAGTAATGATGGCCATGGCAGAGCTCCATTAACTTGGGTCATTGAGGCTTGAACTTTCCGACATTGACTCATCCCAGTCATCTCGTGCTGAAGTATTTGTAAGAGTTTGGACACTCTTAGTTGGTTACACAAGAATGATAAATGGTTTATTTTAAAGTTTGCTTGGAAAGCTTCAGTACAGGCCCTGAGCAGAAGTTCAGATGTATCTTGCCTTTCCACTCCATCCATCTGTCCTCGCGGTAGGGACTTAGGATGTGAGAGGCCATGGCTCAAAATATTCCTCTTGTAGTTGAATAAATGATCTTGAAAAGCAATACAGATTTTATGGGTGTGATTAAGAGAGACTCTGTAGCTTGGCATTTACCCTTCTTTTCTACATCCTAAACAGGCAGACATGGGCCTGAACAGTACCTTCCTATATTTTGCGTGAGAGACTTACCCACATTTATTTGCATGATTACTGAATATAAATGGACTGCCTCCCATTTTCTGTCCAATTCTGCAAATGTCACTGAAATCCCTTTGTGAAGGTAGCTCCTCCTTCCCAAATTCCCTTTGCTTTTACTAAAAAAGCTTTAAAAAACCCCATTTTCTTGGATGCAAAACATTTTTTGATTAGTTGAAGAAGGAAATGTTTTCCTTACTAGGTCTAAAAGAAACAAGTTCTCTCTTTCCAGTTTAGCCGCCACCACATTTAAAACAATTGATGATTTGTACAGCTCTTGTGAAAACCATTGTCTCTGCAGCAGCTCATGACAATTTCCATGACAATACTGTACATTAATATGCATTATGGGTACAGCCTTACACCGCAATGTAGGACACTTTTACAATGATCCCTGACTACATCACATGTGGCTGTAGCAAACAATGAATCTAATGCTGCACTTGTAAAAGATTTATGATTCAGAGAACAGAAGATAAATGATTCCAGTGCCTGAATGCTTTAAGAGCAAGTTCCTTTAGCTCATATGGTTAAAATTGATCTTTCCATTGTCTCTTGTATGGAATGACCAAAACTAATGATGTTAGGTAATCAATATGAAAAGCCGTGCATAAAGAATTAAACCAAGAAATAATGGATTGCTGTGTCAAAGGCCTCCAGACAGTAAGGAATCAGTGCTGCCTGGAGATGTCAAAAAGACATCCAGACCTTTGGGTATTTCACTTCAGCCTGTACTCACACCTAGAACAGAGAAGCTTCTTTTTCTTTAGAAACAAAAATGTAAGGAGAGCAAGCCAAAAATAAGACTACATTATCAGACACATGGCCTCCCAATAACCTGTAACCTTTGAGACTTATTGGTACTCAGATAACCTGCAAAAGAGGAGAAGAAGGCTTTGAAGGCCAAGGAAGAGAATGGAAAGGGAGCTGGAATAAAAAAGGGAGCTCTGTATGTTATCTGCAGTCCTGGAGTCTGCTCAGTACCTCAATCTCTCCAGGATTTCTTCATTTGCTTTGTAGAGTCCCTTCAGATTATACAAGTGGAAACAAAGTACTAAAACTCTAAATAGCAGGATCCATGAAATCTGATTTCCAGTGTCTCTGTAGTTTGTGTTTGGAGTCTTTGCTGTCTAACAAGCTATGAAACTTTTCTCCAGTTATGGTTGGGGTATTCATAAGAGTGCTCTCCTTGCGGATCTGCTAATTTCTAGTAACTGTGAGTACCTTTTCTGCCAGTATGGGAACCACTGGCATGTGCCTCCTCTACATGTCTGACTATTTAATGAAATTTGCACAATTTCACGTCTTTGAGATCCCTACTGCCTTGTCAAATTTAGTTAAAATCAGTTGCTAAGTTCATGGAAGGAGGGGAGAGAGAAGGCACTGACTCATGGATGCTCTGGTATTGTACATCATTGCAGAGATTCCATTTTCTTAGGAAATCAGAGGGCAGTTGCTAAGTAGCAAGCCCTTCTTTGTGGATTTTTATTATTGATGTTCCTCAGACATGGCTTGAAGAACACTTTGGTTGGAGCCTGTCTTGTGCAGCACATAGTGTTAACCTGAGTAGTAGCCACAGCAGGTGGTAGCAGAGCTCATGGTCAGACAGCTAGTCTCTTTCTGCTCTCCTTCCCATCTAAAATGACGCCCACTGCAGAAAAATGGCTCATTCCTGCTCTGTAATATGCAGAAACAGGATATGGTTCTGCACATGATATGGTTCTGCACACATTACTTTCTGCTACATAGCTCTTGCTGTTTACTCTCCCTAAATTTTTCACACATCATGTTATTTTCAGGACTTTCATTTGTCTCTTGCTTCTTTTCTCATCTTTTCATTTTTCACAGACCTTTCCTCACTTCTCAAATAGGGGTTTTCTGTTGCATCTCTTCAAAGTCATTTAATAAGTCTTGGTCTTGAATCAGAGTGAGACTGAAGTTACTAAGTGATTCCCCACTTTTAACTCAGTCTGACTGGAGAGAGAAAGATGGGGAAAAGGGAGAAAAAGCTGTGATGCGAAATAATTTTTGAAATTTTTTATTTGCTTCTTTGAGTATTACAGTATAGAAAAAGTTTCAGTTTCCACTCCAGTCTTCTAGGAAGGATTTGTATTGATGTCTCCCATGAGTCTCATCAGTTCCTAACATCCAGACATAACAGCCACAAGCAGAGGCTTGGAGATGAGCTGGCACAGTCTCTTTTCCACCAGAAGGAGTACGCATTTCTGTGAATGACAATTTGGCTCCATCCATGCTAAAGAATATACCATTCTTTTCCTGAACTGTTGCACTGAGGAGATAGACTGAATCTAGGACCCAGCTCCTGGGGTCTGGATCCTCATGTGCCATTGGAAGCCCCTTGTGAAATTCAAAGACTCACAACAACTTGGGACTGTTCAGCTTTGCTTCCCAAATTGTGAATTCCAGATAGTGAATTCCCAGAAAAGGAATCACTCAAGGCCATTCCAGAAGGTGAAGTAATTAACTTTTAAGGGATTTCAGCTCTGAAGAACTAGGGGCACTGTCAATGGCAAGCTCTGCACCTCATGCCCACTACTCATTTTAGTATTTGAAATGCAACTCACCTCCAGGCATGGATGAAAAACTTGGAGGCAGGGAGCAAACACACTGCAGAAGATGTACTTATGTGAAGACTAGCTTGCTCCTGGGATGCACGTGTGCATTATAAAGGAGCCTCTCTATGTGCTCTGGTGCACCCAGGCTGCTTCAGCAACAGGTGGGGGTGAAAAGGGGGACCTTGGGGTCCCCCACTGCTGTGTTGCTCACAGCTCATCTTTTCTTTTCTGTGAATGACTTAGGGATGACCATCACTGATGGAGGGAATAGTTCCACCCTAGAGGTGTGAGGCAGGAGAGCAGGAGTAATGCCTTTGGGGTCTCAGCACAGAGTAAAGGCTGAAAGCCAAGGTACTGGAGCCTTTTAGCCTGGGTTCTATTGACTGTCCTGATCCCTCTGAGGTCCTGAGTTTTGCTGCCTGGCAATCATGTCACTGTCATAGAACCATAGAATAGTTTCAGCTGGAAGAGACCTTCAAGATCATCAAGTCCAACCTTATTCCTAGCCATATCAAAAACCACTAAACCATAGAATCATAGAATCATTATTGTTGGAAAGGACCTCCAGGGTCATCAAGTCCAACCTTTGTCCTAGCATTTCTCTAACCACTACACCATATCCTCAAGCTCCACATCTAATCATTCTTTAAACACCTCCAGGGATGGTGACTCCATCACCTCCCTGGGCAGCCTGTTCCAGTGCCTAACCACTCTCTCAGTGAAGAATTTCCTTCTAATATCTAATCTAAACCTCCCCTGACACAACTTGAGTCCATTCCCCCTCGTCCTATCGTTACTAATTTGAGAGAAGAGACCAACACCAGCCTCTCTACAACCTCCTTTTAGGTAGTTGTAGAGGACAATAAGGTCTCCTCTCAGCCTCCTCTTCTCTAGACTAAACAAACCCAGTTCCCTCAGCCGCTCCTCACAGGCCATGCTTTCCAGCCCTTTCACCAGATTTGGTGCCCTCCTCTGCACTCGCTCCAGCACCTCAATGTCCCTCCTGTGCTGTGGTGCCCAAAACTGGACACAGTACTCAAGGTGCGGTCTCACAAGTGCCCAGTATAGGGGTACCATCACCTCCCTACTCCTACTGGTCACACCGTTTCTGATCCAGGCCAGGATGCCATTGGCCTTCTTGGCCACCTGGGCACACTGCTGGCTCATGTTCAGCCGGCTACTGACCAGCACCCCCAGGTCCTTTTCCGTGTCCCTCAGCACAACATCTACCTTTCTCTTAAACACCTCCAGGGCTGGTGACTCCACCACCTCCCTGGGCAGGCCATTCCAATGCCTGACAACCCTTTCTGTAAAGAAATGCTTCCTGATATCCAGCCAGAACCTCCTCTGGTTCAACTTCAGGCCATTTCCTCTTGTTCTGTCACTTGTCACCAGGGAGAACAGACCAACTCCCACCTCGGTACAACTTTCCTTCAGGTAGTTGTAGAGGGCAATAAGGTCTCCCCTCAGCCTTCTTTTCTCAAGGCTAAACAGCCCCAGATTCTTCAGCCTTTCTTTATAATACACATGCTCCAAACCCTTTACTAGCTTTGTAGCCTGCCTCTGTACCCTTTCCAGCACCCCCATCCTCCACATCCACTCCTCATCCGTTCATGAGGAAGGACTTCAATTCTTTTTGTTCTACCTCAATGTTTTTTCCCCTACCTATATCCCATTATCTTGAATTTAGCCCCAGTCTTGCTCCATTTAACCCAGTGTTAGAGGTTCAGACCTTAAATATTTATTCACTTAATGTAGCCAAAAGCAGCCAATAGCAATTAAAGGCCTGACCTCTAACACCCTGCTGAAGCAACCGACCAAAGTTAGAGGCTCATCATCACACAAGAAATCTGAGGTAATTAGACCCCCTCCAACCCCTGATTCCCTCCCCCTGCTCCCTGCCCCAAATACTCTGTAAAATAATACCATGGCACTAAATTAGACCTCATTACCTATTGAGTCACTTGATCCAGACCTCCCTTACATAGTAATGAGTACTGATTTATTGTGATCATTATTTGGGCATTACAGGTCACTAAATAACATGCTCTGCCCACACATGTCTTCTGAGCTAATAAATATCCTTATAGGAAATATTTTTGAGTGAACTAGCCTTCAGGTTGGTTCAGTAACTTAAGTCACATTAATTTTCTTAATGCATTTCGTGCTTTGATAGGAAAGCCACAGGGATGTAAGCAGAAAAGGAGGCACAGAAAAATCCCTAAACACAGTTTTTCTCAAGCTGGGATTTCTATATGGAAACCGGGGAAGTGGTGCAGAGAGAGGTCAGTGGGGAAGATCAGAAACAATGTTAGAAAATTTATATTTAAAATTAACCAGTCCCCCTAGGGCTTGATCCAAAGCTCAATGAAGTAATGGAATGAATCCCATTGAGCTTAATGGACCTTGGGCCACATCCAGGTGTGCCTGCAAGTATAAGAGTATGTGCATCACTTGTGCACAAACATACACTATTATATACGTCTTATAAACTTCAGAGCAAATTAAAATAATCCAAAAATTTGCTCCAGGAACCAAGTGACATTGGAGTTTCTGAAATTTTACACCATCTCCCTTGCTAGTGTAGGTATTGTAGAAAGCTGGGGAAAATTTGACAGAGCTGAAATGATATTGTTTGTTATATGTGTCTAGGTAAGATTTTCAAAGGACCCATCGACTTCAATTAAAAGGTGAATAAAGCAAGTCCATGGATAGTTCTGAAATATGCAGGTATATATTTCCAAAATAGAGAACAGAAGATTAGAAAAGGAAAAAGAAAGAGGATTCATTACTCAAGAAAGATAGAGAAGAAAGGGATTAAAACCCCACTCTACTAGCCATCACACGAAATGTTTTATTGGCTTACTCCTATCAAATGCTATAACACATTTTCATTATTTATAGAAATAATTCTGGATTAGGTTGCAATAAAGAAATTGGGCTGGACTGTTTTAAAAATTACAGAAATTAGATGAAATCAGGCTCTTTGAATTATCCATGAGCATTGGGTTAATATAATCAATACTTCAGCCATTACAGGTTGATGTTACATCTCAAGACAATTTTCTAACTTAATAAGATTAGAAATAATAAACTGGTATTATTTCTTTGCGAATTGGGGCCTCTGACCTAGTAATTTAATGGCTTCATTATTACAGACGTGGAATGTAGAAAGATCCAGCACACTCCCTATTATCACAACTGTGCTTTGTCCATATATGTGACTTTAAAAAAAAACAAAGTAAAAACTTAGTAAACAATTTCAAAGGGTGGCAGTGGATACTTTTCACTAGACATGGCATGATACACCAGGTCATGCGTGTTACTTTATTTTCGATCCATTGCACTGTAACAGTATAGCAATTATGCTCTCACATTTAAAAAAAGAGTGTAAAAGAGCTCCTTTTATGTATTTTTGGAAAGACAACACTGGCAAAGCTTTCAGTGCTTTGTACTCCTCCTGGTTTTTGGTGGCTGCTACTCAGGCATGTTTACTTTGCAATAGGGAAGGGAAATAGTCTCTAGCTTATAGATACAGGGGTCCAAGTCTGTCTTTTCCACAGACTTCCTCACTTCTGGGGCTGAATGTGAGCCCCATGGAGGCCAGCATTGACAACTTTCCTGGTGCCAGGACACCCAGGATTTCACTCTTCCATCAGTTTCTGATCCAGAGAGTGGGAACTTGGTAGAGAGTTTTCTTTCTCCTGCTATGCAACTGCTTTGTCTATTCAAGTCAAGAATGGAGGTTTCAATTTGCCACACGCATCTCCAAGCACCAGCGATTACTGATCCCAGCTAATGCCTTGCTGGGATGTAAACAGTTGTGACGAGCCTCATGCAGTGAGGCATTGGCCAAATGCACCCACAGTGTCTTTTACTTCCTCCCATTGTGAAGCTTAGGTGAAAACACCAAGAATTCAGCAGTCTGGTAGAAATCTGAAGGACACCCATGCATACAGTGGTGTGCACAAGGGAAATGCTGCCCCAGTAAGCACAAAGGCTTCAAACAGAAACCCAAACCTGGGGCCAGGGTGCCCACAGGATCTGAAGCTGCTTTTCAGAAGGCGGGATGTAAGGCAAGGTATAGCTTTTCCTCAGCAACAACATTCAGAAGTTGAAATCCTTATCTTTCATTCCCTTTTCTCCTCCCTGTGCAAGACACACTTCAATCCTACCTGATAGAAAATAGTTCTGCTTCAGCATGCATCTGCAGTGCAGAGATGCTGGCAAATAGCGTTTATTTTGCTCCTTATCTTCTCTTTGCAACACTTCTAACTCACCGTTTTTTAGAAAAATAGGAGTGCTTATTCAGAAGGCTGCTAATTCAGTTATCTCTGACTGTTAGAGTTCCCCATTTGGTCATTTCTAAATCTCTGGGCTAAGCTCATTCACATACATACATCTGTTATAGCAAATGCTTTCTCTAAGCTTTAAGGGAAACATAACGCAGGATGATAAAACCTCAAGGAAAATAACAGACTCAGACAATCACCTCCCTGAACTTCCACTTGAGATATGTCTGTTGTTAGATGAATTTCTGTGCCTCTGCATCCACCTGTAACTGGCAGGTTCACAAGGGAACCTTGTGAGCAAGGGAGTCAGAACAGGGACACATGAATACCGGTCGTCCTTTCATCACTGTTTAAGAATGAGGGAAACATCTCTGAATTCCTCTTTGGAAGTGAGTGGAGGGAGTTACAACAAAGTTACCTGTCCTTCAGAATTAAAGATATAGCTTTTTAATATTTTGTACTGAAATAATCTAATTTGGGCTTAATCTTAAGCCTGGCAACAGTAGTCATGAGACCAGCATACATGTGCTAATGGATCCACTGTGCTCCCAGACCACTGCATTGTCCTAATTCCACAAGTGGGAAAAATGAGTCCTTAAGAGGCTTGCTCAGGGACACCTGCAGCCATCAGGGAAGCAGAGAAATACATCATTCCTGTATCTTGGCAAGGAGAGATGATGCACGTGCTTCCCATTTCATCTGCTGTGTTTCTTTTGCCGAATTGCGGGCCAGCTGGTCTTTGATGTCCATCGCTAACTGAAGGTAACATGGGTCAGCAGGGGGCAGTGGCTTCAGATACCTAATGAGAAGGTCTTGACTGGCAGTGCTTTTGCTCAACTGTATAATTGTTTGACTAGTTCTTTGCTTTTAATGGATTAAAAAGTATTTTGCTATTGCAATAAAAGAACACTTTGATGGTGGAAATACTTTTTTCAGTAGCCAGAAAAACATAAGATATATGTATGTATAAATACATGTGTATGTATAGAAAAAAAATTTGCTTTCAGCATTGAATTAACCCTAAGATAGAAGGCATTTATATGACCTGCGGTACCAATGTTAGCTTTGTGGAAACGCTATTTTTCTGTCTCCCACAAATGTGTTGGCATTTTTTATGACTCTGTATATTTCCTGTTACCCTGGATGCATAACCTGTGCCCGTTTAGAAACATGGAGCTGGAAAAAGCCACAGATGCCGCAAGCTCAAAGCAGCAACGGGGTATTTTGCCTGCGACACATGCTTTAGACAGCATATACAATGCCCCCTCCTTGAGCAACTGCAACCAGTCTCTGGTTAATGTCTCCAAAACAGCCTGTTAAGACTGTTACTACAAATTAGAGTCTGGATCATTCTAAAACGAAAATAGACTTCTTTCATCTTCCAGATGGCTGTCTGATTGGGAACTGGGCAGGATCACATTTCAGGTTGTGACTTAATGATTCAGGACAATATTTATGGTTATTACCTGACAGAGGGCAGTGAGGAAAATTAAAGCACAGACCCATGCTTCATTTATGACAAAAACCAAATTCATGACAGTTCTGTATATTAGAGGTGGCATCTTTTGCTCGGGGCAAAGTCCGAGCATAGCTCCACTGCTGAGCCAGACCTGCCAGGGCTGCTGCAAGAACCCGGCCAGGCCAGCTTCACCATCCCTGCTTTGATATATGTGCTATCATCAGAAACAATCTGGTGCTTCCCTTGGAGGAGGTCTTAGGCAAGCAAGATACAAATATGACTGAGAGCTTTCAGAGGGGAAAAATAACGCAATTATACAGCATATTTGTTCGATGGCTGCAGTTGTCTGAAATATTATTCTTTGGGGCACATTTTTGACATAATTATTGCCACAGGATAATCCCTTCTGGAGAAAACGTGGAGTAATTATGCATGCCAGTTGTAGATATGATTCTGCATGTGATTTTCCCTGCAAACAATGCTCTTTGTGATACCAGCCCGTGGGGGTGCAGTGCAGTTTGAAGCAATGGGCAATGGTGTTCGGGTAAATCAAATTTAAGCCACAGCTCTGCTGGCTCTTTCCTGAAGGAAAGAAATTTATTAGTGTTCCTCTCCTGGTTAATCTTTTGCTTTGCATATGGAACAGACTGGCAGGTTTTTTTTTTATTGTCAGCTGCTAAAAAAATAAATAGCCCTTATGAAAGTGTCTGCAACCCACAGCTTTGGGCTTCCTGTAAATTGACTTCAGACTGCAGGATTTCTTAATAAAACAAACAATTCTGAGAGATGAGAGGTAGCTGTTGAAAAAAAAATAATTTGGGAAGATGGCTATCCTTTCCATCGCTTAAGCTAATTTTATCCCTAGGCTAAAATAAGCTCTTTGAATTTGCAGATAGTGATACAAGGAATATTGTTTCAATTAAGAGTGTCTTATTTTAGGGGAGAATATTCTGTCCACATCTGTTAAATATTACTCCAAATCAATCAAAATATTTATTATTTAAGAAACATTTTTCCCTGAGGAGAGGTGCTTCTCAGTTATTCTTTGAGCCGGACATTTCTCCTCCTTTTATGCCCTTTTGCTGTGCCCTCACCCTGACAAACACTGCATTCAGCAGCACCTGGCCTGCACCATGGCACCCTAGAAAGAGTCCCTGGCTGCTCCTTCCCCAGCCCAGCTCTGCTCCTTCTTGTGCTAGTGTATCAGAGGACCACCAGGCAGATCTGCTCATTGATGTTTACTACTAGCTATTTTGATTTATGGTGGGATTTGCAGACCTGCCCCAGGGAGAGAAAACCATGGGGTGTGAGGTATTCCAATCCCCTCACATAGCACAGAAATATTAGTCACAACCTTCCACAGAAAAAGACAAATTACGAATGTGCAATATGGCTGGGTGCTTGTTTTGTTGTTGCATTTTGGAGGCAGAGAATTACATAATGACTGTTTCTTTTGTAGAATGAGATGTAGCTTTATCCCGTTATAAAAAAAAAATAGTTTGAGCACTGAGACTATGAGGGCAATTTATCTGTTTCCCTCTGAGTCTTCAACCAAGCCTGTGGTCATGAGGTAGCAGGCTTGGCCCTCAGCTTTTACCTACATTTCAATTGGATCAGGCTTATCTTGAGGGGCTGTGTGAAGATCTGAGCAACGTCCTTGCCAAAACCCCCAGTCTCAGCCCAAATGTGCATGACCTTTATAAAATCCCTATGATGGGTCTCTCTGGTACATGAACATCCCATGGAGGCACATTAGCTGTCAGCTTTGTGACAAGGGTTGATCTCTGCCACCCCTTTACATCTCTTTTTCACACTTCATGCCCCTCTGAACACTTCATGGTCATCCCATCTGCACCAAGGCTGCATCCCTGGCTCTGTGAAGGGCCAGGCTCACCTTAGCACAGCATCTCCAGCAGCAGCTGCCTCACGTTCAGTCCTTTCTGCAGCCATCATCTAACAAGAGTCAGGCACTTTATACACTTGCTTAATTATGTAGTGGTGAGCACCTCACTAAAAATGGAGCTGCAGTGTACAATTAAAGAAAAAATGTATAAACTATCTGGTGTCAGTATCTGTACCTCAACATGAAATTACACGAGGAACAGGAGACTGTTGTCTGAAAAATCCATTTTCTTGTCATTTTTATGGCTTTGTTAGATAATAAAATCAAGAGAAAGATGACTAGAATAACAATAGTATCTCTTCCTGGGTGAAAGATAGGCGGAGGAGGAGGAATGCAGAGATGGATGTATGAAATCTCTTGTCTATGTAAACAATCTACATACATTTGCATTTGCATGTAATCACTGATATAAAATGTTGTCTTCATTAACATTAGGAGCTAGAGATATATGTAACTCTCCCAGCCCTAACCTAGCTGCTTCTTCTAAAATAAGGACTAGTGACTCTTAAACCCATCAAGCAGCCTTAATTCTCCTCATTTGACTGTATTATTTCAAGTGCCTGAAGATTTACTAAGGAGCGGTTGACATTAATGAGAGCTGAACATCCAGATCCAGAGGAGAATAAGCCCAAATTAGGTTTCATTGGAATAAATAAGGGACGTGTCACCATATGCTGAGACAAAAAGCAGGATGATATTAAGAACAAGTTTTGGGGAAATATCTATGGATCATAGTTTGCCCAGTTCTGCTATGGAACTTGATGGAGTTTACCCAGTCTGACTGTTCATCCATAACCCACGCTGTGAAAGACAGTTGAGTTTTGCATTGCTCTGCCATAGGAGGGGGGTGCAAAGACACCAACTGGATACTGATTTCATCTCTGTCTCTCACAGAGAGTTGCAGATCTGTCAGTTTTGCGGATAGTTAAGATCGTCAGATTTGCCCCCAGCTTCTGCAGCTTCTGCTTCCAATCCAGCCATTCCCCAGGAGACTGATGTGGTACCACTACCCTTTACACCTTGCAATATATTGTCATTGCTGATAATAAGATACAAAGCTACCAAAAAACCCCTGTAAGGATAAGTATATAAATATATATTTTACTGTGGAGATTTAACTATATAGATTTCCGTATTGAAATACACTGTTAGAGGGGATGTCTCATTTATCTTTATGGAAAAAAACCCCAAATATCTCAACATCACCTAGAGCTTTCTTTCACAATATGTAGCTTCTACAAATGAATGGTGTAACCAATCCAGTAAATTCTGCTGCTCTTCTGACAAGGCTTTTTGTATTGCAAAACTGACTGGTCTGATGCTCTTATGAGCCAGATATTCCATAGCATTTCAAACCAGCATTTTCTTTTTAATTAAAAAAAAAAAATTGAATGCAAGGTTTGAAACAGCTATACAACTTCTCAGAATGACTGTGGTAATGAGTTGACTGCAGGAGTCAATCAGGGCAGATGACTTTCACAGAAAAACTTGATGTCTTTCAGATTTTCAAAGAAAAATAAGCCAATGACAAAAGCATAGCAGCTGTGAGCACACGAAGGAAATTAGTTATAGCAGATTTGTAATTAAGCATTGGAAACTGATCAAAAACATTATCCTGTTAGTTTATACCACAGCTTCTATCTACTACAAAATCAATTACACAAAAAATAAACTACACATGCTCTGAAGTTTTCTCATATGAATGTATCCTATCCAGTCTTGGGATTGCAAAGTATGTTTGTTTTCTCAATAAAATATGCAATGCATAGAGCAAGAAAAAACTGAGATGAAAAGGGAAACAGAAAAAAAAAGGTTGGCAGAATAATTGACTCTACCAGAACCGCACTTTCCTAAAGAAACAATATTTGTGCAATGAGATAAGCAACAAGGGTTCTCTTTTGGTGTATGCAATTTTCCATTTTCCTTTGCTGAGTGCATTGTGTTAACACGACAAATTGCTATTAAATGATAGAAATCATTTAACAATAATAAAGCAAAAGAATGTAATAAAAACTGAGAAATTTGAAGGAATTGTATACAAAGAAAAAGTTGGGCAAAAGTTTGTCTTTTGAAAATCACATGTTATTCCCATTAACTGTAACATGAGATGGATGGCTGAACAAAATAGGGGCTATGTGAGCTGGGATTTTCTTAGAAGATTTGGGCCTGGGTTAGCACATGTTTTATACCAACAGAGCTGTTTCAGTTAAGAAAACAAAAATAAACCCTGGCAGGTTGCAGACACCCATCCTTTCCTGGTGCAAGCAGCGTACCCCCCCCCCCCCCCCCCTTTTCAGGCTGGTCCCACCGCCCCTCTGCAAGGCATCCCCCCTTGGGCTGCAGCAGCGGGGCAGTTAGTGCTGCTGTGGGAAGTTTTTTCTCACTCTGACTTTATCAATGGGATGTTATAGAGATCTGTAGGATTTATGAGATCAAAAAGGCTGTATTTCATAGCAGGGGTGAGAGTAATACATTTCAAGTAGGTCAGCAAAAGAGGTCTTTCATTGGCTTTGCACAAAAGGTTTGGCTGGTAAAAATGTGCCTGAATGTGAGACAAGTATTTGGAAGCCCATGAAAACCCCAGCTCTGATGTGTAGTGTTCCCAAAGTGCTCAGTGAAGGTTGTCTAACCAAACTGGCTGTTTGCCTTTGCCATCTGCCCCCTGTTCCCTCCTGCGGCTGCTGGGAGCAACTGCTGCCCCTCATGGCACCAGTGACATGACCCTCTTCAATCTGGCCAAAATTTGTACATCCAAAGATGAACTGGCATGGTGATGCAGCCAGGAGCAGCTGCAGCCACGAGGCCTTCATGTATCATGGTTAGACAATAGTGTGCTAAACCTTTCCCCTGGCACTAAGTGCCCTGAGCAGCACTACTGCAAACCGACAACTCTGTTTGAAGTCAGCACCTCCAAAATTCAAGCTGTAATTTAAGGGCTGCAGAGTGAATATAAAAACCTAACTTCAGGCTCTTCGCTTTATAACTCTTGGCACAAGATCCTGAGACAAAAAGCAGAGCAGAAGCAGAAAGTATTGCTGCTATTACTGTGCCATGTGCACCAGAAAAATATATCAATATGTGAATACACAGAACTGAGAGGAGGGAGACAGAGATGATGTGCTTTTAATATATCCGAAGCACCAGAAAATCTTTCATGAGCAGGAATGAGACAGAGTTCATGAAAAGGTAAACCCCAGAATAAATTATGACGCTCATTCCATTAGAGGTATATATTAAATACCATATGTAGGTACAGCTCGATTTTCTTTCTCCTTTTGCATTTTTGATTTTTGTTTTTGTTTGTTTGTGGGGTTTTTTTTTCCCCAGAAAATGTTTAACTAGTGGCAGATATCTCTTCATTCTAGGTTATACTCTCTCATGTCATATTTATAGAGGTGTAAGACATCTGACTTGAAAAACATAAAATGTTTTGTGGTTTTTTTTTAATATATATGAAACAGAAACAACAAGGTTGACTCAGTGCAGGGGTATCTTGAGTGAAGCCAGTACAGTTACACCACTAAGCAACTTGTCTCATTATTTTTATTAACACATATGCCTGTATTGTACTTAGCCACTATACCGCAAGGGCAAACACATGCACATTCATTGTGTGTACAGTGGAA
Organism: Todiramphus chloris collaris; assembly: GCA_025345505.1. Lineage (NCBI taxonomy): Eukaryota > Metazoa > Chordata > Aves > Coraciiformes > Alcedinidae > Todiramphus > Todiramphus chloris. The sequence continues at coordinate 3,620,961 of JANVCC010000019.1, read as the reverse complement.
ACTCACTAACGCAAACATTTGGGTTTGTATCACTATTTGGGTAAGCCAAAATATTATTATTAAATAATCTAGTTTTTCCATGAACATGAATGTTTGGGTCAGAAGACAGAAAAAAAAACCCCAGTATTTTTCAAGTCCTGCATATTAAATAGAAAGAGTCCTGTGCAGGCAATTGTATGAGCAAGATGCAGCAGTAGGATTGTGTTTAGGTAACCATCATCAGACAACCTCATGTCCCAGACTGGGTTTGACTGATGGATACCACAGCCCCACCTCTGAAAAAAAAGACTTATATTAAACAATGAAAACCTGCCCAAGTCTCGCTCACTTTCTAACTTACCATTCTGGGCAACCATTGGGATAAAACCAAATGGTCTGGTGTGGTATTTCAATTCATGGAACTGCTGCTTTGTGTGATGGACACCTTATGAGCAACAGCTGGTACCTGGCATATTGAGGTGTACAAAGAACAGGTGCAGGACAGGTTCGTGGGTGGAGATGGGACCTAAAAGAACATGATAAAAAAACCTGAGCCTTTCCTGGATGTGTGAAGGAGAAACTAAGCCTTTATAAAAATAAAAGACCAGGAGGTATTTTTCGGTTAGGTGTGTCTAATCCCTTGCTACTGCAGGCAGACACACCATACGGCCTTTGGAAGCTTCTTAAGAGAAGAAGGGGATTGAGAACAGGAGGTTGCACAGTGGCCTGAATTGGGGTGGAGGCTCAGCCTCAGCTAACTGACTTGGTGAGGAGAATGGGAGAGAAAGATGGAGTGGCAAAATGGAAGGTGCTTAAATACAATGAAAACACTTGGAAATGGGAGTGGTATTTTTTCCTTTTGCTGTAAAACCTCTCCCCCTCCACATCAAAGGTGAACTGTAATGCAGAGGACAAATATCTGTGACATTTGCAACTGAAGATGACCAGTGTGCCAGCTGTCTTTTCCACAGCTCCTCCATACTTCTTGATAATCACAAACAACTGGCAGAAGGACCTTAGGAGTGCACAGAGCAATGCCTGGGCTTTGTGGTATTTAGCTTTATATTTTCTCATGCCACCCCTTCTGCAGTGGATCCATACTGGTCCTTCCCCATGACCTGCTACCGCGGGCCCATCCTTCCAAAGGCAGAAAGAACAGCAGATAGCAAAGCCCAGAAGAGATCCAGAGTGATGCATCGTGGACGACTTCACCTAGCTGCAGGCATATTTTATAGCTGCCAAATTTCCCTGGTGCATTTCTTCCAACCTCTCACTCTGTACAATGTTGGAGAAGTCATGAAAGGTCAGGAAAATGGTCCCAAATCATGTGGAAGTGAGGAATTTGGAGTGAGCCAGATGGAAGAAGAGTTTCTTTGATTTATTATGGACTGTTGGGCAGATAAGAGTGTGCAAGAGATAAGGTGGGAAAGATCTTTTAACCCCTTATCTGCCTTTTGGCACTGAGCATATTTCAAGGTAGATAGGTGGCCTCCAAAAGGTTAAGTTTTGTCAACAGCTGCCACATCCTACACAATCTTCCCATATGCCTTCATGCTCTCTTTGTCTGGGAATAGGAAACAACTGTTGCTACGGGGAGGTAAAAGGTGGTGTTAATCACTTGGACATCATTCCATAGAGCAAAGGCATATTATGATTTATTCTCACCAGTCAAGAATTTGCCCCTTGATAATAGCAATTGCAATGCAAATTCCCAGGTAAGCAGGAAAGCTCTCATGGTGCAGGCAAGTGTGAATATGGACTTTTGTGTGCCTTGAAGCTCTAAGCATTTGGAAAGTGTATCTGGTAATTTACTTTATTTTTCTGTGTTTATAAACACACATCTTCATTATTCAAGTTTCCACTTTTGAGTGAATTTATGATGATAGCCCATCTGCAGGACTTCCAGGGCTTTTTTTTTTTGTAGAGATATTGCCTATAAGGTTTCAAGAAGTCACTGGTGATTGCAGCATAAATATTAAGCAGGTTGAATCTGCCAAAAGCATCACACAGCATGCAGTGATGTGACTTGCAGAATTTTGCTGTCTGATGAAGCTTATGGAAAATTCCCTTAATAGATTTATTTATGGCAACAGATTAAACCAGACTCCGAGCAGACTGCACTCCAAAGGTTCAAGAAAAAAATTTCTAATTTATTATGGATTTCTTTCTTTTTTGTTATCACATTTCAGTCACGTTTTCACTCTTGATAAGCAACTGGTTCCCTCCTTGGGGAGTATGGGGAGGTAGTTCCTGTCTTGAAATTCTTAGAAGGACAGATAGATTGCTGGAGTATAAGTTTTTTAAAGGAGCCTTACTATAAATACTTCAGGCACAATGCACACTGGTTCTAATTTTTTTCCCACTCTGTTCCTCTTCTGTTGGAAATACAGAATCTTTTTTCAGTTTTTTCCAATTTTATTCTGCCTCATGTTTGCGATGGGTATAAGAGCTCTTGGGCTTCCAATCTCCAGCTTGAGAAGAGTCCAGGCTTCTGGGTACACAGCAAGCAAGGGTTCCTGGAGACGGGAGACAGCGGCAGACCTCCTGTTTGAATTCCTGCGGTTGGCCAGAGCGAAGTCAGTGCAGTGTTCTGTTGAGAGCCAGCTTTGGAGAAAGGCAGCAACAAAGTGTGAAATACTGCCAACAAGCAAGAAGGTCAACATTTCCCCCCCCCCCCACCTTTTATTTTTTCTTCTTTTCTGTTTACTAATTCATCTTTGAAGGAGGAAAATATGACTGTTTAAAGAGTTTCTTTGCAAAGGCAGTATGTGCCGAAAAGCAACTGCAAGGAACCCCTCTGAGATGAGATATCAGTCTTATATCGAGCTGCCAGTTGAGATTATCTGGAGTGGACATCCTGAGAGACCAGCAGGAATTCTTTTCCACCAAAGACTGATGGAGGCTTCCCATTCAAATGTTTTAAAAGCTGTAGAGAATTAAAAATAGAAGTCCTGCATAAGGGGGAGAGACTCCTTTGGGGGGTACTTTGTTTGCTTTGGTTTATATCTCCCTGGGTTGGAATGCAGTAAAAAAAATGAAGAAATTAGAGTCTTGCAAAGAAATGTAACCTCATACAAAACTGAAGGGCAAGGAACTCAGTTTGTGTTCTGTTTTTTTAATCAGTTCTGTTTATAGTAGGAAAGAAATATCCCCTTCTTGAATTCAGTGCATGCAGCTTTTCTTAGCTTTTCCCTCTTTAGGTAAACATTAAAGGAAATATGTCTTCAATAATTTATTATTAAGAGAGCAACTAATGGTAAATGCAGGTGTACATGGGCATAGTGCTGTTATATACGCCAACATATATAAAGGAGTGGCAGTTTTCTCATGGAGTGTTTTCCTGATAGCATGCATCCAAGCAAGCAAAGCCACACAGAAATGGCACTCAATGAAGGGAAGAAACATGGAGGAAGGGGGGTTCAAAACCCTGAGCTGCCTCATTACAATAGACTGTTCTGACGCCCTTATGTAGCCTCCAGAGATACTGTCTATTTCTTTGGAAGGGAGAATACATAGTAATAGGGCTCTTAATTACATTGGAATGAAATACCTTTCGTATATACTTTCTGTTTATGTTTTTGTTCTTCAAGGACACAGTCTGCAGCTAATGGACAGTACTCTCAGACATCTAAAAGACCTACCCTTAGCTCTGACATATATGCCTCATGTTTAAAACACTATTTATTTTAAATTTATAAGGAATAGGGATCTGCTTGATCTTTCTTTCTTTTCTAGGTTTAATTCTTTTGTGCCATCAATGTTTTTAGAGGCAGGATGAGTATTTTCTGTGCTTTTGTGGATTGATCTTCCAGTCTCCAGGGACAAATTTTGCTACCATGAGCATGAAATTTGTAGCGGTACCTCAGAAACTGTCTCTTCCATGATGCAACCCAGTGAGCAGGGGTGCAGGCAGGCAATGGCAAAGCAAAAATTGCATCTGCATTTGAGACTCATTTTTCCAATCACCAGTTTCCACATGAACTTACTGTTGTTCTGTATATTTTATAAAATATAAGAAGTCTAATATCATCCCCTTGAGATTCTTTTCAGATGTTGGTCAATGTTCCCAGAAGTGCTCTCCTTTGGCAAGGCTGTGGCATAAGGCTGTTAGAGCGCTCCTTCTACAGCCTTTGTTGGATGCTCTGCCTGAAGCCCCCAGTGGGGACCTTCTGCTCCATCTCCACAATGCTCCTGGGCACGAGGTTCTGTGGCAAGGAGAGCTATTCCCTTGCAGGGACCACAGGTAGAGGAAGAAGGAGGGGACAAAGCAAAAGCTGAGACATTGGTGCCTGCTATTTTAGGTCATGACAGGTTGTGCTGTCCTTGGTTTCTCTAAAGAGGAGGTCCAAGCAGCCTGGCATGTGTGCACTGTGCAGCTTTCCAGGCATGCTTTGGGTAGAGTGAGGCAGAGCCCAAAGGTACAAGATACAGAACTGGCATCTATAGAGCAGCCATGGGGACCCCTTTGGCTACACAAAATATGGAAGACATCAGAGACCACTAACTCATTTTCCACAACCTCTGGCTTTCACACTCTGAATCTCATACATACAGATGGTTCTTACGGGTCATCAACCAATCCCGAGTTAAAAAGGGAGATGTGATTAGTACTGCACTGTTTAATGTATGCAGGCAACCCATTTCAACTCTAACAGTAAAGAAGAATGGCTCTAGCTACAGACACCCGCTACAATGGCAAATTGCTCACACCTGCTTATCGTGTGTGTAAAGCTCCGAAGAGGCAAAATGCTATATAATTGCTAGGCATCATCACAATTAATCATTTCCTGCATGGAAACTGAAATATGGTAAATATATTGGTTGCAACTGAATATTATCACCTGATGCAGACACGTCTCACCTCTCTTTGCTTGTTATGCTAACAAAGAAATGTGCATGATGCCGCCACCTCCTTTTCCTCAGCTGGTATATGAGAAGCTTGCATCTTTGTTTCTATGCTCTCATGATGTCCTCCTCTTCCTTGGTGTCACTATGGGCTGGTTTCACTATGGTCCTGGCTCAATTCACCCACACAGCCTAGCTGAGTTCAGTATGAGTGGGAATGCTTTTTAGTTTGTTTCATCTTTTTTGTATGCCCACGAGAAACTACTTGTCTTAGCTTTAGCTGATTTTTCTCAGAGGGAGGCAGGCTGCTAAATATTTGCTCATGTGTGTTGCCATTTGGTCATACCCTCTCTGGTAAGCAGAATGTGCTTTCCTGATTCATATCCAGCCCAGGGCTGTAGGAATCATGCCTTCAAATATTAAGATATCTAGACTCTGCTAATGCCAGTTTTCACAATATCACCTTGCAATGGCATCATGTGAAATCACTGGCATATGTTGGTCTAGACCTGGGCTCAAACCTGTACTTTGTCTTTCTTATATTCAGCTGCATCTTTTTGCACAGTCCTAGCAAGATTATTCCCAAAAGTTAGAGGATTTGAGCTATAGAAAAGGTCCCATCTTGTGTATGGAAAATAGGAAAAAAGAGCAGTATGTTTTTTTCCTTGTTAAGCTTTCTAAGGTAGTTCAGGTTACACAGAGATGCAAGGATTCTGCTTTACAAAATCACACCTGGCTTTTAATGCTTTAGATGTGTGTGGTCACCTCTGCAGGCCAGTTCTGTTGGAATAAGAACAGCCCTTGACATCCTTAGCCAGGTATAGATGGGTATATGGATACACAAGGGAAAAGCAACAGAGAATTAGATTTCCCAACCCAGCAGCTTGCTAAAGTGAATGTAACAGCTTTATGGTTGATCAAACAGAGTTTTCATATCAATTTATCCAGGTCAGTGAAATAAATTTTGCCCCTTAGCTGACATTTGCAGTGTTTTCCAGGAGTAGTAACTATATCAGCCACTGAACTGCATCACTTTAACTATACCGATACGTTACAGCAGCACTAGTTTTATTGAACAAAACATGACTAACTGGTTAGCATTTTGAGAAATGACCACTGCTTTATCATTTTATTCCCAGTTTGGGATTTTCCTGATCATTTACCATTCTCTACCCATGGCCGCTGCATCTGATTGCGATCTGAATCCCAACCTGTGTGTATGATGTTCACCAGCATCCAGCTGAGGGGTGGAAGGGACCACTGCAGGCAGATGAAAGGAATGATAATCGTACATTATTTTTTATCAACTGTGCTTACAAGGCAATACTAGCAGCCCTGGTTTATGCTATAAAAGCTTTGCCAGCAAAAGAAGCAAAGCCCCCCTTGTGGAGATACAGCTTATATTGGCAAAAGGAATTTTTCTGCTTGCATATTTAGACCACCTCTTGGGATGACTTAATTTACACTGGCAAAAGGCAGCCTTTTGCTGGTTTCATTGTTTACCACATGTTTGTTTGCTGGGTGGTTTTTTTCACCTCCTTTTCATCCTGGATTACTGCAGGATTCCCCAATGCTAATTAAATTATTTTAGCCTTCAGACAAAACACACACATTCATTCTCCAGAGGTAATTCTTATTGTTAGAGCATATGGAGTTCCCAAAAGGTAGGACAAGAAAAGTTTCCTATCCTTAAGGCAAGAGACTCACAGGGAAATGTGCTATCTGCAGTCATCTGCAGGAGCCCAAGGAGGAGATTGCAATTGGATTCAAAACCCACTGAAACAAATGCCATTTGACTTCAACACATTTCAGCTATGGGCTTTGCTGACTGAAAGAGAAAAGCTCCACACCAGTTCTGCACTGCCCTGCTGCATTTATTCTCCAGGGGCTTCACAGGGTGAGAGCTGCTGTACAGCTCTGCTACACTTTATTCTCACTGCCCCTATTCTGCAGAGCTCAGTGAAACACAGACAGATGATGAGAAGGATTTCTGCTGAACGGAATAACCTTGGGATGTGACTTTTCACACTGCTCTGCTACCTGGTGTATGAGTCTCTTACAGAGATAGTAATGAGCTGTGGGTAGACATGAACTTCAGGAAACCTGTGACATAATTGATGGATAAAAATGGAGCAATGCAGGAATTTTTAAAACTTTCTGCTGTACCATATATCCTGTTTTGCTTATTGAATTCCTCTGCAACTTCTTTCCCTATGGTCCCTATCCTTCTGTCAGTCTGCCTGACCTGTGAGGGTATAGAAACCTGCCCTCATTTCCTACCGAAAGAGCAGGAAGGGCAAAGAACAGGAGGAGGAACAGGCTAGTCTATAAAATGAGAGAACATCTCCACAGGTGACAATGTTTCAGAAGATACGTATATTATTGAGATAATTAGCAACTTCATTACCTTCCTGAACAGCACAAATATATATATATATATGAAGAAATCCTAGAGATCTGGTTTTTTTAATAAGCAGTACTTACTCCTACCTTCCACACAGATACACATATTATCACCTACGCTGTGTATTATCACCGCAAGCTGATACCTAAGGCTCAGTTGTACTTTTCCAGCTCAAGTCATACAAAGATATGTAAAATGTCCCAAACCCAACTGGTACTGCACTTATTAAGGCTGTCACTAAGTTGATGATGACTCTTGAAATAGTTTTTCCACATTTTCTGACTGTTGCTGAGGGGATATGTTAAGGCCCAGAGGAAATGAAGGCCAGCACACTGCAAAGCTTAGTGCATCCTGGCAGATTTGATGGGCTTAGCAGTGTTCTCTGACACTGAGAACTGGGATGAAAATTGGACAACTTTTGCCTTCAAAAAAGGGTGATTACATTTAAGCTGCCTTTTCAGAATTATCTCAGACCTATGCCCAGGTATTTTATGTGAAAATGAAATTTGGATGGGGAGTGCAATAACATTTCAATAATACAGGCAGTGGTGGTTCATAATGAGCACTGTCAGCCAGACATTGCCTGCAAGTCCTCAGTGGGCTTAGGTGTCCTGAGGGGCCAGAACCTACTGCACCTCTCTGGAGAAGTTGTTACATTGAAAAAAACAGCCTATCTGTCCAGAAAAGTCCTCTTCTGCCTGCCCATCTGATGAACAACATCAGGGATAGATTGGTTTACTCAGGAATAAGAAAAAAATACAAGGAGTGTGTGCCGACTTTCAGCAGGGAGAGGTTTTCTGAAATCCTGCTTTTTTCTGGTGTTCTTTGTGTCCAGGGGAAGGTTGGAAAGACAGAAGGAGTGAGTCAGGACAATCTCAGCTAAGTAAATTTTCAAGGAAAGAGAAGCATAGTTGAGCTGCACTGAGACTGTCATCTTCAGTTGCTCGACCCCACATGCTTGTTGTAGCATCTAAGGTGAGTTCCCAGCCAGAGCTGCCAGATGAAAAAATTCAACAGAGAGAGGAGCTTCATCTTAGGCAGCAATTGTAGACAGTTTGAATGCAGTCAGCATGATTCAGCTTCAGTTCCATTTTATGAGATCTGGACCTCACTCCCAGATGAAAAGATATATGTGTCGGTCATGACATGAAACTATGTCACTTGTTAGCAAGGCAGGAATTAGCTGAGATTAAAACTAGTATGAGCAAAAAAGAAAACATTCATAGAATGAGTATAGGAAGCATACAGACAAGACAGAAAACATTGAGATGGCAAAGGCATGTGATTGGTGTTGAGTGGATTCTGGCTTCCTTTGCAAGAGTGGTGCTAAAAATCAGGTGACTAACCAGTTCCCACCCAATAGGTTTTATGGGTTTTGGTTTTTTTTAATGAAGTAGACATTGTTCCATTCTACAGTGTTTTGTGCCACACAGCATGGTAAAGGGCAGATTTGCTTTAAAAAGGCAATATTCGATGTTTTCACTGTGCAGATAATATTTCACTCAAAGCACGTCAGTGGAGATGAATCTGTGGTGACAGTTTTCCTAACAAAGCAGCTGCAGAATCTAGCTCAGTTAAATCATATAGTTGTGCTGTATATTTGTATATGTGCATATACACACACATATGTACATACACACAGACAGGCACACACATACATTCATCTAAATATATATATAACAAAATATAAATATATATACTACTCCTTCTCTTGTCCACTCACATACAAGAAGCACAGGGGATGAACTGTGTTTGGTCAGGAAGGGTGACACTCTGGCTGGACCACGGATGTGCCCTTCCAGTAGCCTCCTTGTGAGAGAGACCCCTTTGTTCCAAGCCTGCATGAAGACGCTTTCTGTATGTTCCTGTCAATGAAACTGGGATATGTGCCCTCTTTATTCATGTTTCTTTTTCCGTGTTTGTCTCTTGTTTAAATTTTAGACAGTGAACTTGTCAGAACTGGGCCCCTAAACTAATTTCTCTTGAGTTAGTCAGTATGTTTGGACCATATGTAAATATTTATCTAGAGCAATCAAAATGAACCGCTATTAATGCAGAAGCCTAATGTGATAAACTGTAGTTTGTTCCCTTTCTGTTTACCTATTCGAATAAGCTCTTTCTTGTTTAAGCAATATTTTGTATTGTTTTGTTTCTTGGTTTGTTTAAGATTTTTTCACTACAGCATGGATGTGTGACTTCAAGGATTACGTCTGGTTCAGGATGCAAAGTAAATCTTCTGGGAGGTGCCCTGGCAAGAGAGCAGTCAGGAAAGAAGGAGATCTTAGGGGTCCACCCAATTTAGGAATGGACAGAGACAGCCTCTGGGGAGTCACAATAACTTGGAGATTCACTGGGGTAGCATGACAGAGGGAATTTATGCATCAAAGTCCTGTGGTACCCAGGTCTGGGGAAAGATACACAGTGCCTCTTTCCCAGATCTTGCCTAGAAGCACAGCTACTAGCACTGAGGAGGTGCTTACCAGTGTGACAAAGTGATACCATAGAGAAAAACAAGGACCAAAGAGAAAGCTGAGCCAGACTCTGCTTTTACCCTAGTTCTACCTGTATAAGACTGCTAGTGTTGTCCAAGGCACATCACAGCTCTGGGCCACATTTTCCTAACTTGCAGAGATTAAGATGGTATTTATCTGCTTTTATATCTATACCAGGAAAAAGCCTATTCCTGGATTTTTGTCCTAAGCAGTATACAACTGAGTGCCACACTCTTTATAGACCAAGGTTAGCTGCCAGAATAAGCTCCTAGAAAGAAATCTAATTAAAACTGTCATCTCCAGCCATATTGTAAATTACCCATTTGTATGTGGCAGGAGGAAGTGCTTTCACAAGTGTCTGCTGTGTGTTCCTTAGTAAGGCATCAGCAAAGTCTGGCAACCACCTACTTTAATGTAATTTTAATGTAGCTATCTACTGTAATGCAAATCCCTAAAATAATATCATGATAATAGTTCAAACAGTTAAACACTTATTGTAAGCTGTAGGATTTAGAATCATTACTGCAGTATCATTTTTTAAAGATATTATGTCTCCTCTGTGGGATTTTCAGGTTCATATTAAGCTTCTAACACATATTAGCCATGACTACTTCATTACATCCATTTATCGAGTGACCTCAGACACGTCAGCTGCCAGCTCCACCTTTGCTCAGCTCAGAACAATAGGTTGTGTGTTATTTAAGAGAGTGAGAGATTTTTGGAAAATGATGCTGTGCCTCGCAGTCATATTTAAGGCACATACCTTTGCAGGAGGCATGGATGTGTTTTCCAGCTGTTTTCCTCCTTTCAGAATTCCTCCTGGCTGGGAAAGATTTAAAGCCCAGCAGATTCGCCCTGCCTAAGTAGGGCAGGAAGGAGGGAGTGAAGTGGTGTATGGAGATACCATCACCATGGAATCAGAAAGACCATCTGCACAACAAATTCTCTTCTTTCCTGGACTGAAAACTGAGGAACACATTTTGCAGAGAGTATAGGTATTCAGTTCTGTGGCCACTTCCCCTCTGTAGGCTTTTGGGACATCTTTCAATTTTCATGAAATGTTATATCAGAATCACTATTGACTCTGTCATCAAGTCGTCAACATACTGAGAAAAGTGTTTTCCCTTGTGAAGAAGTTGGGTGATGTGATTTCTCAAATAGTTTTGATTAAGAGATGGATAAGATTCCCATTACAGTTGTTACAAACATGGGAAAACTGAAATATGTGAATGACAGGGACAGTCTTCTTTTTGACAACATTGTTTTGATTAAAAAAAAAAAAAAAAGAAAAAGAAAGAGACGTTATATTTTAAAAATTCTGGTGGACAGAAGACTGTGAGAGATTTTTCCCTGTAGGAGTTCTGTGTAGGGAAATGCATCAGGAAAAACATGTGGGCAGAGCATCCTGCATTGATTGTTCTGTGGTACATAGCTGCAAGGAACTTAAAGAGCACCCAGTCCAGTCCTTTAGAAGCTGTCAGGGAGCTACACATGTGTCTGGACAGGCCAGAAAGGAAAAACACAACCTCAGAACTTCCAGTAATCCAGGAGGCAATCAGTACCTATAGCATGCACTATAAGGATGCTTCTTTTCACCTACCATATGGATAGGTGAGTTACTCAGATTTGGGTTTACACTGGTTTTCCCCATGGAGTTAATAAGACAATACTCTCTTACCACTGGGAATATCCGTCAAAATATGTTTCAGTTTATGTAATGGTCCATCTGCCAGTAAAAGAAGCGATGTAAAAACACAGAGGTCAGGGGCAGATCTATTATAGAAGGACAGCATATGGCAACACAACCATTAGATGAGCAACTCATACTCTTGAGAATGCTTTAGGACTGGCAAGGGGTTAAGGCAAATGTTGGTTCATTGCTAAATTCAAGACTCAAAATGAAAGAATGCAAATGCCTTGTATGAGCATGTTTTAAAATAACACTTTTAAACAGCCGTAGGGACTCTGTGCAAGAGAGACTGAAAAGTTTTGAATAATACATGCAAGATAATTTCCAAAATCACCCTTTAACTAGTACCACATTCTTTTCACTGTCTCCATATTCATGATTCACTGTTTGCTAATCCTGATGCATAAGGAATGAAGATAGCCCCTGTGGATAAGACCTAATGGACACCATCCTGGAATAATATACAGAACTCAACATCCAGACATGTGTCTTCAATTTAAAATAATTCAGCAATCATGTTCAACCAGAACCTGATTACACAAAATGGGACTTTTTAACTCCCAGACTTGGATCAAATTTTAAGGCCAGAAGAAAAAAAAAGTGCTATGTTTATACATTCCAGATACTGTGGTTGAGTTATCTGCACACAAATTTAACTGTTTCTTTGAGCCTCTTACCAGCTCATCTGCAACTATTTTAAATGCTTTTGCTTTACCTGCCCTTTGTAGTTCCTCGGTGAGTTTTCCAGCATTCCAGAATTGTGATGAATGGATTTCCTGGATCTGGAACTTAATTACAAATGAAGCTGAGTGACCATGCTTCATTATAGTAAATTGTAGAGGTTTTTTAACCAGCAACTGCTACATTTTTGTTCTTTTTCTTTCCATAAATGCTGAAGAGACAAAGGACCCTGACTCAAAACCAGTAATAGCAAGCCTCAGCAAACTGCCAAACAGTTTCTCCCTTTGTGAAAGTGGTGGCTTCACTTTTTTCCATGGTTCCCTACTTTCTGTGTCAGCTGCCATTCATGGTAGTATACAGGAGGTTATTAGTGTCTTCTCCTGTCTATAACAGAAAGGGAAGTAAGATCTGAGCCTTTAGATTGTCTGGCCCTGAGATGGCGTTGAAGAAAGTCACAGAAATATAAAGTGTTTCGTAAACAGAAATATGATTTGGGTGCTGGTTTAATACCTCTGACATCTATTTGTTACTGCTATAAGCCAGCTTTATTGCAGGAGACAATGCCACTAAAATCACCAAGAATCCCATAAAGGTGCCCACAGCTATGGTCTCTTATGACTGGAGATGAAATGGCTAAGACAGAGGTGCAGAGGTCCTAGTCTTGCTTCTTTCCCCCTTTTTTTTATAAAAACCCAGATAAAACCCAGAACAAACACCTGGCTTGAGATTCACTGTCGTGACCAATTTTTCACTAATACCAGACCTCTTCTGGTCAAAGACTTATTTGGCATACCTTTTAAAAATGAGTGAGATGTGATACAGGGAAGAGCTGGGAACACTGCCCTTGCAAGGGGTATTCTCTGTGTGTATTATTCAGGTGTGGGTACTTCTGGGAGATACCCTTAGGTACCATCTTTGAGAAGGCTGCCTGTTTATGGGGGGGCTAGATTTCAAAGAGAGCTGTCCAATGCCTAAACATTGGCTACTGCTAAAGACCTACGCATACAGAGTGCCTCTTACCTCAGGCCCTCCTGCAAGCATACCTTTGCAGCCCTCTTTGCTCTGACTCTGTGAGTTCTTCTAATTGACCTCTGTGAGACACTCAGCTTTCATACTCAAAGAGCTAAGTTTTCTGTGCTGGTGAATCTACTCAAAAGCTTAAAAATCATAATGTAATTTAGACAATAAGTAAGAAGGCAAGTTAAATATTTTAATTTGGTTTTTATTCATGCAATTTTAAAGCCTGTTTAATGATACCTGAAGATGTATATCATAGAGATTGAAAGTCAAAGGTTACTAACATCACTTTTGCTCTATTTTGGAGTCTTTCACTTAAGCCATTTCTTAGGACTGTACTTGCTCTCTGTGTGGAAAAACATCATTAACAGCATGATGAGAGGTGCCTTTTGCTCTGTCCCCAAGTGCTCTGCAACATGATGATCCCAAGTCAAGGGCAAGAAAGCCCAGTCAGTAATCTGTTGGCATCTGAAGGGTTTGATAACAGAGCTGCATGGGAAAATGTTCTCCCCAGACCCTGTGAATATTTTCACAGGGATTTTTTCCAATAACCAGGACTAAAAGTTAAAACCAGGGGAGAAAAACCTCAACATGATTACAGACAGAAAAAAATAATTCTTTTATTAAGATCAATTAATAAAGCCCATGTTTGTTTATTTCCAAATTTGAATGTTAATATTTTTTAAGATAAACCTTTTTCAACACCATACATTTTTGAAACAAGAAATATTCTTTTGAAACAGAAAATTAATTTATTGTTCCAAAATCACAGACATGGGATACATTGTTCATTTCAAAACATTTTCTTTTCCTTTCCCCTTCCCAAAAAACACTCTTCAACTGGGGGATCGATCCAAATGGAAAATTGTTCCAGGTTTAACAGAGACATTTTTTTTTTCCGGATCAACTCTTTTATCAAAAAAACCCCAGTGGGGATGAAGCCAATACTGGGAATGGAATGGTATATTCTATTTTGGTGGAGTTTTGTATAAAACCCTCAAAAATGGATTATGCTTCCAGTCCTCTCCGCACCACTGGCTCATGCAGCCCTGAGGATGAAACTTGCTTGGCAAATCTCAGGCATGTGTCCTGTTGACAGTGCTGTCCCACATCTGTGGTACATCAGATTAAGAACTACAACATTCTTACTTTCTTTGTCCTGTCCCTGTCCTAAGAGGAAGATCCCAGCCAAAGAAACCAACTCACTTAGTTTATAGGTATATGTAAAAGGACAAACTGCCCCCCCATGTTCTCTACCCTCCTTTTCATTCCAGATGCCAAGTTCTGACCCAGCCAGCCCTGTTTTTGCACTAGTTAACAGAAATGTCTGATATAAACATTTCTGATGCTGACCTCTCCCAGGTCTCCGCTAAGATGACTGCTTCTCTCTCAAAGCCAACCTCGACTTAATGCTTCAGCATGAGAGCACAGGCCAGCGCTGAGCAATGAATGTCACCACAGTCTTTCTGGCCTGGACAGGAGCCTAATGAGTACACAGTGGTGAGATCATGAGCTAGGGAGGGGTTGGCTTTGACAGCTGAAAATCTTGAAAATCTCTGGCAAATACATCCCACTGAGAAAACAAATTACTTTCTTCTAGGAAGATATCTACACCATCAAACCACCTGCAAAGGCACAGGTAGTGCTGTTAGTTATTGACAGTAACAGGAATTGTTTGTGGTGAGTATTACCAGGAAATTAGTACCAGAACAAAGTGTCAGAGATGCAGTATGTTATTTGGGCAGGAACCATTTCACATTCCAGCTCTTTAGGTGTTCCTTGTTGCTATATTCCCTTAAGGACACCAAGACTCTGTTGGGCTAGATCACCAGTCATTTGCTTCACTTTGTCACAGCTAAGAAGTGATGGTGATGATGATGATACTGTAGGGCATGCTGCCATTTCCTGAGGGTGAACTTCTGTATCAGCCTGTGAACCAACCTTACAACTGCATTTTTTTAGAGGTTAACCATAACATAAATTGCTTTGGGATTTAGGCCTAAAGACTCTGGTTGCTACTTAAGCACTTCAGTTTGAAGGAGATGCTCATGCCTCAGATGTCTTCATAATGACTCTTTCTAGGTTTGTCCAGCAATAGAGCACACTTTCAAAGTCTTTCTGAGTGGTCAGCCGCTCCCACAGTGAAGAAGAGGACAATTTCCCCTTGTGCTGGCTGTGTTTACTGTGCGTGGCTGCAGCTGTGCCCCTCTGTGCAGCTCCCTGTGGGGACAGGGCACTCTGAGAAAGCTGGGTCCAGAGGTGCAGCCTGGAAAAGCACTAAGTCACTTAAATAGCGACAACACTATAGCAGTATGGGAGACGTCTGCAGGCATAAGGCACAGACAGAGTAAAGGCCCCTCAGGAGTAATCAAAGTCATTCTCTTAAATCAAGTTGCATTCGAGAAGAGAAAACTAACAGTGGCTACAAATGAACACAACTCCATAGCAGCAAATAGGAAACACCAGTCCCACTGTCTTGTTTCATCTTGAGTGGGATTGAAATTGTTGCTATTAGTGCTTATTGTTACCTTACTAATAATAACCAGACCACTTAATAGTGCAGTTGTGTAGAAGAGATGCAGTTGTTGGCGAGGCTGTTGCAGTGATAGGGGCTGTATAAACACCAGACAAAATGACAGTCCCTGTCTCAAAGAGCTTACAACACTGGCACTAACATCTTCATTTATGCTCTGAAAATCAATGGACATGGACTTCCCAGGGTCCATGAAGAAGTCTCCTCACCTCCTCTGCCTCTCTCTTCCCCTAGCACTGCTGTGCTCCCACACTATGCTTTCCCAGAGAGTAAATCAGCACAGAGAGTCCCTTCACAGCACTGTCCTTGCTCGTGTCCTCCAAAACACCATGACAAAACTTTGCTTTCCCTGACCTCTCCCTGCTTCTCCTTTTCCAGCCTGACCAAAACTAGCAGCCCTGTTCTGCAGGCTTGTTGTGCCTCACAGACCTTACCGACACACACATTGGCTTTCCAGGAGAGATCCAACATCGCCACTTGCCACGTCACCTCCAGGCACTGTAGTATTTGTAACAGTAGAAGGACAGGCCTCTCCCAGACCACCTTCACATGACCACTGCAGCAGTTCATTCATGCAAGTAGGCTCTGCAGTTGCTTCATTCCTTCAGGTGAAGATTTGAAGAAGTGGCTGAACAGCACCAGAAAGAAAGGTCTTTCTTAGCTCCCATGCTTATCAGGAGAATTTAACTAGATTTTTTTTCCTCCTGGTTACTGGTTTTATCTGATTGTTCCTATCTGCTGGCCATTCCTCAAAATTCAACATAGTGATGTCACTCCTCTGCAATCTGCACAATCAGAGCAACCGAGAAACTGAGAGGGGCCTGGCACATGTGTCTGTGCCAAAGGGATGGAGTCTATGGGCTTTGTGTTTGTGTTCATGTTGTATGGCATTCAAGAGAGCTTGTCTGTGAAAGACAGGATTTGCCACAGGAAAAGAGTCCAGTCGCCCTGTGGGAATGGTATGCTGCCTTTTCTGTTGTTGCACTGAGCATCAGAGGATCTTGGTGGCAGCAGCACTTTGAACTCTCATTTGGGCTTGCAGAGCTTTATGCAAATTAAATAATTTTTTGTACTCCTCCACTCCTGCAGGATCTGAGATGTCCCAATAGCAAATAAATATAATGTAAATTGGAAAAGTCTTGTTCAGCAGCAGCCTGTGGCCAAAAAGCAGCCAAAGCATAGTACATAGCAAACCTTGACCTTTTTGTTAGAGTCTACCACATCTCTTCACTTGCAACAAGCTTTGTTCCCTTCTGTAAGACACAATTCTTTCCAGACCTAATGTTCCCTCTCTGGTGGCAACTGATCTGTCCCCAGGCTTCTGAACCCACACATTCATCTGAACAGAAATGCCAAGTCACCCTCAATTCTCCTTTCATACAGTCTAAATGGCATTCATATTGTCTGTTAAAAATCCTAAGCAAGCTCAAGAAAGTCCACCAAAGACTAAAAACTCTAGAAGATAATCCTTTTTGCATATGCAGGGCCTCATCAAAGAAGTTAATTTCTTTGATGGAGTTTTTTAAGCCCTTTTACCATCATGAAAGAGTGATTTAAGGACACTAAGAGTAGATCAATTAAAAAGCAAAATTTCTTCCATTTCAAAGCTCATAGGTAAAGGCAGTGCCTTTTATTAAATACTGGAAAAATGTTTACAAACTTGCAGGCATCCGAGATGTCTCTCCATCATTCCTGGCAAAGAAGGAGCGAACAGTAAAAAATTGTTTTAAGGGCAGAGAATCCTGGCAGATCAATGTCCAGGTTTGAAATAGACTGTGTTAACCAGAACAGTGAAGAGGCTAATGAAAAACAGCCTTTTGCATTCCCAGGTTTTCTGCTCATATCCTTTGTCCTTCTTAGCTATGTTTCAAGCCAGGGTTTGGTGATAAAATCGCATGTGTTGTTCTCTGGTTCCAACACAAGTGGAGCACAACTGTACCCAGGCTGCTGGTTGGCCCTGGTCTACCTGGTTCTTCTGTCCTTGTTCACCATCCTTCCTCCAAAGAAGTGTGAGCATAAAGAAACCTCACATCTTGCCTTCTGAGAAGAGGTCAGAGATCTATATGATCTAATGTACCTTCCCCCTCAAAGCCCTCACTGGGCTGCTCTCTTCTTCTGTCTCAGTGTCTCGATGAAACTCCAGCTAGCTGAGTCCTGCCTGTCATGGGCCATGTAGCAGATGGAAACATGACTCTTTCCCACCTCTAACTGTGGGAAATCCACACCTGGAAGAAGCTACACCTGAAAAGCAGGCTCCAAGTGAGGATACTTGAAATAAAGATGTTTCTAACAACATATTCTGTTCTCAAAGGTTATTGTCCCCATGCTCTAAATGTCTCTGTGCTTTCTGATCATGACCAGACACAAGAAAAAGGTATGAAATGCTCCAAGTTCTCATTTTTACTTCATGGCAAACCTGAGAAGCTCTGGGTAAATGTAAAAGTCAAGGATTTTTGTGTGTCTTGTGTATAAAAAAGCAGTATTTCTGCACCTGTAAATTACAGAGTAATCTTTTGTAAGAGTGCATATCTAACCTGCAGAAAAGGGACAGTCCTGTCTCAAGAAAACCTTGCACTAGGCAGTGTTTTGGGGCCAGTTAATCAATATACATCTGGAGAAGACCTGAGCAGGGAAGGACTGGCTGAGGGATAATCCTAAATATGACCCAAATGGGTGCCACCCCAGAGGGATCTAGGTGGGATGGCTAAAGGGTGTCCCAGCTGCTTATAGGATGTACAGCAGTGAGAAATACCTGGGGAAGTAAAGCTGTCTAGGTGTACAGAGATGCGTCCTGGGGATGCAAGAGATGAAATATGAGACAGAAAATGGGCACGCAAGCCAGAGACACAGGGTGCCATAGAAGCTGTAGTGCCTAGGAAGTTAGGGGAGGTCACAAGGGTGGGTTGCTGCTGCTTCCAGGGACAGAGGAATGATGAGCTTTCTGTGGAGGGAGAAGGAAGTGCATTTCAATGTCAGGAGGAATCCTGGCAAGTCATCCCTGCTCCTCTGAAACAACCTTTTCTTCATAACATCTGAGACAGCAAATATTTTATGATGAGTTAAGGTCACCTCTGAAGTTTTGACCTCATTCCCTTTGAAACTGGTTAAGATTAAGCGATTTGGATGAACCTAGCAGATGGTGCAGTAAATGGGACAGGCCTCTCCACCCCCTCAGCCTCACAGACAAGGAACATGCTGTACTGGAAGCAAAGCAGGAGCCACAGTCCTCTGCTGTCTGTGGCTCTCGGTACAGAGAGAAACCCAATAGCCCCAAGGCTCCTTCATGTAGAGGTGGACATGAGCCCTCTTGGACACCCTTGGACACCCACTGCACTGGAATGAACACTGATCTGAAAACCTCATGCAGTCAGAGCATGCTTGCTACTTTTGTCTAGTGTTCTATGGCTTAAAGTTTAATTATGTGTGGGGGATTAAAGTTCTGAGCAGGTGCTGAAAGGAAATCACAATTTTTTACTCTCCTGTTTAAAAATTATGTCAGGAAAAAATAACCTTACATCAGCTTTAAGAGAGGATTCAGTGAATAGGAAGAAGAACAACAAAAAAGAGGGTGTAAAATAGCAGAGAAAGAAGCAGCATTGAAACAACAGCTCTGCCAGGCACAATGTGCTGGCCCAAGGCAACTGCAGACCCCAGGCTGCAGGAACAGCAGAAACTTGTTAATCTGAATGCATGTGTTAGTGGAGGGGCAAGTAACGATACTCATCTTTGAGGTCATTCAACAACCACTTTATAGTACTCAGAAGTTCACACATGAGGGACTACTAGAACCAGGTAAAAAGACAGCACCTTTCCCAAAGACGTTACGAATAAAAAAAAGGGCAACACGTAGAACAGTGGCATCCTGACCAGTGCAGGACTGATAAATCTCGAACAGCTTTGTGGCACAGACTACAGAGACAACTTTTCTTCCGTTCAGAAGAATGGAGCTATGGGAGCTAGCCATGCTTTTTCTTCACATGAGAATAGAGATGTCTGAAAACCACACAGAGTGTCTTATTGTTCCATAGTAGTTCAAAGGAAGCCCTAAATCTTTCAAACGCATGTAGACCTTGAGCAGTTTTGCTCTGAAGAAGTATGGCACATGGTTGAAATGTTGCAGTATAACCCAAGCAACTGACTCCAGAGCCCAGGAAATCCTGAAATGAACAGGAACTTAGCATTTCTGAAGAGGAAAGAAAAAAGGCTAAAAACTGATGTGGAGAACCAGAAATCAATTCAGAAATAGTTACCTGAAAATAGGTAGTATAAGCTTCATGACAGACATTGTTTACCGTCCTTCCTTGGACCAAATACAAAAGCCCTGGTGCAACTCTTGGATCAGGCATACGCTTGACACCTGAGCTAGGGTTTATCTTTCTCAGAGCACTACAGTTCAGTGAACCTAACTTGCCAACAAAAAAAAACATGTTCTGTCAATGCATTCTTCAATCTACATAAATGAAGTAACTTTTAATATATTAATTGATTAATATGAACAGAAGAGCATGTCTCTAATGGGCTCATAGGGTGTATTTACCTCATGCAATCCTCACAGCATATGAAGTGAAGCATATAAAATCCATAAAAGAAGTGGTCTCCTATTTGGAAATCATCCATCCAATGCCACAACACTAGAATTTTCCAAGTATCATGTTATGGACACTGTCCATTAACTTCTTGCTTGTCACCTCTTGGTATGCATATGTGTATCAAGCTTTCTCAGTGCACAAGAACTTTTCAGGGAAATCCTCATAAAAAAGAAAGAAAAAAAAAAAAAAGAACATCTTAGCTACTCAGATCTGGCAAAAGTTTCACATTACAGAAGTGATATTGATCTAAAAATCCTTATGTTATTATCCAAGTACTTTCCAATTGTTCCTGGAACTATTATAACATAACGACCATTGCCAGTTCCTTAGAGAAGGAAACTAGTTAAGGTTGCACAAATTAGCTGAAATTGAAATTCTGTGACATCTTCATGAAGAAAAAAAGGTCTTTTTCATAGCAAACAATTCAGAATTTCAGAGATTACGTCAGGTTGTACATGTCAGTGCAGTTGGGAGAATGGCTTTTCTGGTAATAATGTATTTCTAATTTTCACATAATAAGCCCCAAGAATTGATAACTAGAAAGACATTATAGTAATGGAGAAGTCTCTGTTACACCATTAATATAGGTTTTGAAGTTGTTTGAGAAATTGCTCTGCAAGAAATTTTCAAGGAAAAAAAGCTGGAGCAATGAGAAAGTGATGTAAGAACTGTTGAGTGTGGTACTCCCCTGTTGGGTGTCAGGACTTGTCCATATTCCTTCTTTCACAGGAGCAAAAGGACGCCTGTCAGGAGATTTTTTTTTTTTGTGAATGTCCTCTGGAGGTGCCTGTGGCAATTGTAAAACATCTGTGGCCACACACATACTGGCACCCCAGCCAGAAGTGAATCTGAAAGTGTCAGTGCTAACTGTGAAGACTTTTAGACCCTGGAGATCCAAAACATCCTTAGCCACAAACAAAGCACAAGGTGTGAGAGCAACTGGGACCAATATGACAAGAAGTCATAATATGATCTGAGGCAAGATGTGATGGTTTTATTCACCTCCAATGTCAAAAGGCAAATCACTGTCTTTGTAATTCATCATAAAGAGCACTGCCCTACTTGGGGTGAATTTTCTTGATTTCCGACTGTCATGTGTGCTACATCCCCAGGAGGCAGAAGCTGCTAGGCAACCACAGCTGGTCCTTAGCATACAATCGACCGATAGGCGCTGTTAGACAGCATCCATATGGTGTTCGAGTGAGACATCCCTCCAGCTGCACTGGAGGAGAGATTGCTTCTGAAGACCCTCCCAGGACCATGCAGTGGAATTTAAACCTTAAATAATTCAATGCCATGATTATTTTTCTCACTTCTGTTCAGTCCCCCAAATTTTATTACTCATGACACAACATTTACGACCCCTCTAAAATCCCAATTAAGAACTGTAATAAGAAATGACTATGTGCTAGTGCTGGTGATTTGTCTTTCCATATTTTAATAGCCTAGACAATACGTATATGTAACGTGGTCTACTTCTAAGTGAAATCAAACACAAACTCAAATGCAGGCCAGCACTGCCGACAGGTTACAGAAATTCTCTCAGCTTTAAAGAGGATCTGGAAGGAGGAGCTTTGTTTTACCATTTGCCAGTTCTGTGCTATCCTTGGGGGCATGATATATGGCTAAGTATTGTGTTATGATAGAACAACACAAATATAATTTAATAACTTGGGTGTCAAATGGCTAAGATTTATGGTCAAGGAGACTAAATGTTCACAGAGGATTGCTCCAGAGACACAGTCCTATTGGATTAAGAGAGAAAAACTGGCTAACACAACATTTTAGACAACACATCTCTGTGGGGCTGGAGGCTTTGGATAGCTTTTTGCACTGTATTAATATTTCCTCATTGCATTTCCAGAAACTCTCTTTCTAATTATAGTTTCCTGGGTTCAGTATGTGCAAATTAAAAGCACATTACTATTTTGTAACTACAGTGTATGAATCGTGTGCTGCTGTTCAAACGACAGGCTGTGGAATGGGCCAGATGCCGTTCCTTTCATCTTAGTGTCACTGCAAATGTTTGCATGAGCAGCTTGCAGGGTCTCAGACTTAGAAGAAGATCTGACTTATGATGAGTGGGCAGATGCTTTTTATTTTCCAGGAAAAAAAAAAAAAAGAAGAAAAAAAAAAGAAGATAGCTTGCTAAAACCTCTCCAAATCAGTAAGCTGGAGTCAGGGGGAGCTGAACAGGGATTTGTGAAGCACCACCAAACAGAGTTGAAAATTGCATGTCATGAGTCTGATCAAGAGCAAGGTCCCTCCCAGTTGCAGCAGCTGAAGTAGCTCAAACTTTTGAAAAATAAACTGTAGTTCATAAAGAAAGAGACCCTTCACTGCCTTTCACGGTGTCCCCAGTGATATGCCATCTTTTCTGGTGCCTGCCCTGGTTCCTTGCCTTCCTCTGTAGTGACCGGCACTTGGCCAGCCTCTTGTCCTGACAAGCAACAGACCTCTAGCTCTGCTGTGGCTGCAAATGTCTGTCTGACAGTCTCTTGAGATGGAGTAAGCAACTCTGCTGAAAGACACATTAACAGCACTCAAACACTTTGGAACTGGAAGAACCTGGGCTACTGAGGAAATGGGAAATGTACTCTGTCACCACCACGACAGCCACTCACCTTGTGCCGAGATGCTGTTTTCAACACGCCTTCCCACCTTGCTGTCAGACCCTGAGGAATGCACCTTTCTCATCCATTTGCTTTATACTCTAAACCCAAATGGTTCTTCCAAGGATGGCAGAGCTTTGCTCCCTAAAGGAGCATGCTGTGTGTTGCCGGTGCTGCACTCATGCATGTTGAAATGTCAACAACCTTCAGACAAAACACTTTATCTGTGTGAGATATCTGCAGAAGTGCCAGTTGTCTTTACTACAGTGGGCCGGGAAAGGTCTTTCCTGCCTCCAGTCACATGTGCAGAAGTCCCTTATAGTGTGTGGGGCTCAGTATTAAGGAGGCAAGGACCACACCCAGCATTGCTCCGTCCCTATCACCCTACAGCTGTTTCTTTGGTTCAACCTGCCCCAGTGGAGTCAGCCACAGGTTAGTAAAGTCATCTGCAGTTACGCTGAATAGGCCCAAACACACATAAAATAATCATGATACCAATGTACACATGACATCCCGTGTGCCATGTAGCTGAAATTTGGGTGAGGCACCTCAGTACAAGAGAGACCTCGAGGTGCTGGAGCGGGTGCAGAGGAGGGCAAAACTGGTCAAGGGACTGGAAAATAGATCATATGAGGATCGTTTGAAGGAGCTGGGCCTGTTTAGTTTGAGGAAGAGGAGGCTGAGGGGAGACCTCATCACTCTGTACCACTACCTGAAAGGACATTGTAGAGAGGCTGCTGCTGGTCTCTTCTCTCAGGTCATTAGGGACAGAACCAGAGGGAATGGCCTCAAGCTGAAACAAGGTAGGTTTGGACTAGACACTAGGAAAAAATTCTTCATGGAAAGGACAGTGAGATACTGGAATGGGCTGCCCAGGGAGGGGGTTGAGTCGTCATCCCTGGATGTGTTTAAACATTGCTTGGATGTGGTGTTGGGGGATGTGGTCTAGGGGTGAACTTGTAGAATAGGGCTAACAGTTGGACGCGATGATCCCAAGGGTCTTTTCCAACCTGGGTGATTCTGTGAAATAAGAATGCTAGTATTTCCAACTAGCATTTTTGGCAAGAGGCAGGCTCCCACGAAGTTTGAAGAAGGCCCCAAGGGTCCCAGTGCTTTTCCGCTATTAAAAGCTTGTGTTTCCCCCACTTGCCTTTCTCCTTTTCCTTATCTACCTTGCTCTGGTGGCCAGACTACAATATCCAGCCCAACCATGGATTGCCTTTGTAAGTGTGTCAATCACTCGCCATTCTCTGCTTCCCTGTCAGCAAAACAAGGGCAAGTGCAGAGTCCTGCACCTGGGGATGATTAACCCTGTGCACCAGTACAGGTTAGGGGTTGGCCTGATGGCTCCACAGAGAAGGACCTGGGAGTCCTGGTGGACAATAAGTTAACAAGGAGTCAGCAGTGTGCTCCTATAGCCAGGAAGCCGATGGTATCCTGGAATGCATTAAGTAGAGCGTGGCCAGCACATGAAGAGAGGTTCTTTTCCCCCTCTACTCGACCCTAGTGAGGGCACATCTGGAGTTTTGTGTCCACTTCTGGGCTCCCCAGTTCAAGAGAGACAGGGAATTACTGAAGACAGTCCAACAGAGGGCTACAAAGATAATTAGAGACTGGAGACCCTCTTTTTTTGAGGAAAGGCCGAGTGCTCTGGGGCTGTGTAGCCTGCAGAAGGGAAGACTGAGAGGGAATCTTATCAATGCTTATAAATATCTAAAGGGTGGATGTCAACAGGGTGGAGCCAGACTCCTTTTAGTGGTTCTCAGTGACAGGACAAGGAGCAATAGGCACGTACTACAACACAGGAGTTCCACCTAAAGATAAACTTCTTTACTTTGAAGGTGATGGAGCACTGGAACAGGCTCCCAGGGAGGTTGTGGAGTCTCCTTCCCTATAGACATTAAAAATCCATCGGAACATGTTCCTGTGCAACCTGCTCTAGGCGAACCTGCTCTGGTAGGGGGGGGTTAGACTAGGTGATCTTCAAAGGTCCCTTCCAAACCCTATCATTATGTGAAATCAGAGATGCCGCTTCCCTGTGGGATGTTCAGGAAGACAAATGCCATGCAGGGACATGAGGCAGCTGGCTCCTGTGGCACAAGGGGACCCATAAACACGCATTTGTGCCCAACTCTCTTACCTCCATCCTTTCCCTCTCTTGACATGTTGCTTCATCATCCCACTCATTACTGAGCCCTGAGCCCCAAGGGTCTTCATGATCTGGAAATTCCTCATCTCCGTTGCCTTTTGGTTTTCCCTGACCTTTGAAGAGCCTCCCTGACAGATCTGTAGCTTTGTCTGCAGGCAAGGCAGACAATAATTCACCTGCCCACCTTCACAAAGCATTTTGAGACCCTCACTTGAACAGTGTTATCTCAAAAGGCTGAGGGATGTAGAAGGCAAAGGGAGAAGAGGAGAAGGCAGGGTTTATGATGTATTTATTATTTCCAGCTCAAGCAAGCTTTCTGGTGGGGAGGGAAACCAAACAGGGCTTCCTTCCCATGCTGATGTAATTATTATGTTTATATTTGCAAAAATAATAAAAGGTTTGGCACACAAATTGGCCTAAGGCTTGAGCCAGGCTTAGGTTAGGGTTTTTTTTTCAGCCTATTTCCTAATCAGTTACTCTGTACCTCCATGGTCCTGTCTTGCCTGTGCTGATTTACTGGTCAGTTTTACTGCTGGTGTTGTAATACATATATATAATAGGGACTGTCATTTCTTGTTGGGATTTGAGGTAAGCTGTTGAGGTAAGCAGAACTTAGGCTACAGATAATACCTGCTTTTTTAAGCAGATGGTTTACCTGAATGTAATTAATGAAAAACTTGGACTGGAACCAGGTTTCCAAAAAGTGGTTGCACTGCTGGTGTAAAGTCTGGATTTGCCTGGTCAGTGGATTGGAAGAGTCACAGTAACCGGCCATGCCTGCTGCTGACCAGGAGAAGGGTGGCAGCCCGGTGGGTCCCCAGACATCCCTCAAGCTCCTAGAAGATGGTGCTTCTCTTGTAAAAGCGTGTCAGGATTCCCTTGTCCCAAACCTGCACCAAGCACACCTCACCCACATTAAAGGGATCAGGCTGTTGTCTTATGGATGCTGAGGGGCTTTAGAACCTTCATTATCGGGGCAGTGGGAAAGCGACTGTGGATGCACAGGCAGAGAGGAATAACAAAACCAACCCCAGCACTGCAGGAGCCCCCCAGTGCGCTGTTGCCAGGTTGGGACATTTACAGCTGTCACGATGCTTACCACACAGATTTCTAAGAGAACCGTGGCAAAGGAAAACCTGCAAAGAAACCTACAAACCAGAGGGAGAGCAAACAAAAACCAAAATCCTTCCGAGACCCAAAGTTGGTCAGCTTATTACCGGCTTGTAACACGCTTGCCGCAAACACAGGAGGCCGCTTTCTCCGCAGCCAGCGCCGCTTATCCCTCCGCCGCGCCCTCCCGTGCCGTTCCGTGCCGTGCCGTGCCGTGCCGTGCCGTGCCGTGCCGCGCCGCCGCCGTGCCGCCACCGGGGGGCGGTGTCTCCCCGCGCCGCCAGCAGGCGCCGGGCCGCCGCCAGGTGTCAGCGCGGAGCCGTCGCCGCCGCGCTGGGCTGCGGGGCTCCCGCTGCCCGCCCCCCACCTCCGCCGCGGGACTCCCCCTGCGCCGGGCTCCCCATACCGAGGGGCTCGCCCTGCGCCGGGGCTCCCTCTGCCGGCGGCGGGCTCAGCCCTCTGGTGCACCCACCTGCACCGCGGGCGTTTACTACCCCAACCACTCCGCGAAGTGCGGCTGGGAGACATTTATTGTTTTTCTTTATTTATTAGCTTAATCCTGCTGTCTGGCTGCGGGTTTCTGAAAGAGGCAGCAATTACGCTCTGATTTTAATTTGAGATGGAGTTTAAAAGTGCTGTCATTCTGACTGAGGAGTATGGATGTGTATGGCAGGTATAAAACAGGATTGCTGTCACCTGAATTCTAGGAAGTGAGAGAAGTAAATACATCTGCAAACAGAGAAGAAAAATGACTGTAGCTACAGCTACACAACAAGCTAGAACAACCGTGATAGATCAGGAACAGAGCCCGGACACCAGGACATACATACACTGCCTGGGTAACACTTGCACAGACCCTGAAACATGCTCAGGAGGAAGCCAGGCTGACAGGCGTAGGGGCTTCTGGCTTCAACGTTAGCAGAGGTCCTACTGAAGCTCCTCGGAACGGACAAAGGCAGGTTTTGGTCCACTGAGCAGTGAAAATTATGCATTTCCAGGTTAAGAAGGGTTTCAGAAGTATGGAGACAATGGAAGCACAAACAGATTACACCAAATATGCTGCAAGGGGTGATGAGATATTAAAAAGTATAAGCAAAAGGCTAGAAGTCAATGAGATATAGTCACCAAGAAGAAAACTCTGGGTGAGGAAAAGCTGATGATCTCTGTGACCCCAGGCAGAGTGGCTGCTTTCACCTGAAAGCAGGACAGCTGAGCAATCAGGGCCAGAACTCTGCCTTGCACCTTTGAAATCAGAAAGGCCCTATTTAGAGACATCATCACTTAGGGGACCCGTCTTTCTACATGGTATTTCTTCAGTAAAAATACCTGGTCTTTGAGAAGTTTTTCCTGTAATTAGTGGGCAGCTGATCTACCCAGAGAAAGGAGTAAAACTGCAATAAGAGATGGACATTAGAGATGCATTCAGGGAGACACCGAAATGCTGCCTGGGGTCTGGGGAGTGAAACCAGATCATCAGTTTGCCATTTGGACACCAGGTGGATGTACAGCCTCACCACAGCTGGGATGGAGACTGACCAGCCTGGTGTCTGAGGACTGTCATAGGTGAGGTGAGAGAAGCAGAACCATTCGTACCCCAGCACAGCTCTTCCTTCAGGAAATAAAAAAGCAATGACTCAGGCATTGATGAGACAGACAAGCAGACATCTACTGGAGAGGAGGAGCTCTTCACTGTTACTTTCATGATACCGCAGACACAGAAGAGGGCTGCCCACCATCCAGATCCAATGGACTCAGAGGCCATTTGGGTGCCATCTGGACTGGGATCAGCTGACATGTCATACCAGCACCTCCCGTGAGCTGGAGCTGGGCAGGATCTGGAGAGGAAGAGTCAGTACATCCTCTAACACTTATATGGCATGGTTAAAGAGCACAGATGTGGGAAGTGAGATGTTGGATGGGCTCATCTTAATGCACTGAGCATAGCAATGAAATAAATCACCTTCCTGGTCCTGTCTGGTTACAGGAGACCAACTGAGCTTGCTGTACAATGGGAGGTAGCAAGTGCAAGCAGGACCCTAGTAGGTCTAGCATCTCTTTCATGGATGACAATCGTATCAGCAGAGAAAGGGAAACTAAAGCAAGACTCAAGCTGGGCTCATCATACCAAGCTATGGCAGATGCTAAGGGGTATGAGACCAACCACAGACTACACACAGCAGAGGACATTAAGACCAAGCTCATCTGGGCATCTGGCAATTTCTGCTGAGCTCCGCTCTCCTTCTGAGACACACCCAGACTCATTCAGGAAATGCCTCAGTTGGTGGAAATGTCCAGATGCTCTGCACGTGCAGCGGATTACTGCAAAGCCATAAGGCAGCTGCTGCATGATGGGGTTAGCTAGAGGCCCCAGGTGGGCATCTGAAGGCATAAAGATTGCTTAAGCCAGGCACATACCGTAAAACATTGCTACTCTGTGGAGCAACATGAGGTAAAGGGTGATACTGGGAAAGGAAATCTAGCAGCATCACTGCTCTGAAGCCATCAGCCTGCAGCATTTGTGAGTAGAGATGATATGAGCACAGAAAAGGGAAATGTCTGGGCTGAGAATGACCCATTCCCTGTGCTTCTTTGATGGGGACATTTTTGCCAATTTGCCTTTGGCTCTTAGAGAAATGTGTCTTCTGACAACAAGCAGTGTGGTGAATAAGCTGCTGTGGACTGCACATGACATTAGCACGGAATGAGAGAAAATTACATTGTCTGTTGTCTCTACTGAGGCTTCACAAATCTGTTATGCAATAAAAAACACAATCTATCAACCTTCCTAAAAGCCCTTCTCAAAGGTAGTGCTAGACGGTCAAATCAGGCATCAAAACACAACAGGGTAATGGAGGCAGTAAAATGATTAGTACTTTTGGACTGGGACAACCATCAACTGCAAATGCAGCAGCAGATGAGTCAGTCCTGTCTACTGAGGGATGAGAACACAAGATGAGGTGGTTTTTGGTAAGTGCTAAGCAATTTCAGAACTGGTATCTTGGGAGGGATCATCTCATTGAACTCCACATCCAGACACTGAGCACCCATGTTAGTCACTGCAGATGTCAATACTGTCAGTGAACTGTAGGTCATTGTTTGCTCTATTTTAAAATACTTCTCTGAACAAGCTCAATGTGTTTTAAAATGATCTCTTTCCATTGCCTATGCAAGGATCTGCAAGGGGCTAGTTCATCTCTATAAAGTGCCACTGCAGTTGTCTAAATACCAGAGAGAAGGGCCCTCTCCTATGTGGTATGTCCATACTTCTCACATGGGGAAAAGACAGATGAAAAGAAGATCCAGTGGCTTGGCATGCCAGCCTGAAGAACAGCAGATCTGGGACAGTGCAGTGTGTGCAGAGTGAACAAAAGAACATAAAAGGAGCCTCTTGACTGCATCATAAGATATGAACCTGATCCTGAATAATCATCATGCTGCTAGTCATACTAATTTTTTAATCGATTTACAAGCACAAATGATACTGTCTGAAGGACACTCAGGCAAGGACTGAGAGTAAGATACTGCAGTGCCCTTGGGAAGGTCTGGCTGTCATGACTCAGACAATGGACCACAGAATTCCTCAGCAAAGCTCAAAACTGGTTCATTTTTGAATGGGTATTTGAACACAGAGTACCTGCAAAGCAATAGGAAGCTGGGAGCCAGAAAAGGCAAGACATTGCTAATCAGCGCAAAATAAGCAGGAAGGCAGCTCTGCTTAACAGTGTGGGAACACTGCAGCAGAGCCCCCAGAGATCAGATAACAACTGAGCACAAAGATGGGTGGGTCTGACAACCTCAGATATTTCCCTGAAGAGAAAGACCGTGTGTTACAGCTGAATAATGCCAGGTAGTGCCCAGAAACACTTAGGAAAATACTTGCACAGAGCTCCCAAGAGCCACATATTTAGGCTTATATTCACAACTGATAGGGGCAAGAAACAACAACCAAATAAGGACTCAAAATAATGGCCAGAGCCTATGCTGCAATATCACTCCTGATGTTCACGGGCTTAGACTAATGGTGAAAGGCCAACCAAGAAAGCAGTAAATAATAGGATGGGATGGCCAACACACTTGTGCTAATGGTCTAAAACCAGAGTGAGGAATAATGAGTACAGCCACTTACTGCTGTCCGTGGAAGCTTAAAAAGGCCACACATAGCAAGGGCCAAGAAGACACAGCTCAGCATCCCACCAGTCTGCCACAGAGATATATTGTTACAGCCTCAATCACAGCTTAGGTTTTAAGTGCCAGTTTGATCCTTTATATATCAGCCAACAAGCAAGAACCATGTCCACCTTCTTTGAGAGGTTCCTGGCCAAAACACAGGGAAGCAAGCTGTGTTGCTCAAAAGGATTTATGCTCTTACAAACACAGTATAGCTCTATACATCCCTTCTCTGTTACACATTTATATGCCTTGGCTGAAACACAAGAGTTTCTTCTGTAAAGATGTGGGATTTTGGTCAGAATTCACATGTTTGGTTGAAAAAATGCTGAAAGTGCTGATCCTGAAGTTCACTTGTCTCCATGTCTCAACAGTCACATGTTACCATCCATTCAAATGACAGAGAAGTCCAGTGAAAGATTCAGACCTATGGAAGACAAGTGGCCTTTCTCCTTTTCTATCCATTTCTACCTGCCTGTTCTCTTCCTTGGCCATGCCATTCTAACCCTCTGTCATTCAGGTTTTAGTCTGGTGAGCATCAGTTCAGCACATGGCAAGTAATGGGATTGCATGGCCAAGAATAGGACTAGTGAGGAAGAAAAGTGCAATCCTCTTTTGGCTAAAGTGAGTTATGTCAGCTCACAGCATCTCCTGAGGCCATACATACCCCTAATGCAGACTGTCTGGCCAAAGCCCAAAGTAGCAAAACACATAAACCTAAGCACAGGAATCATCCTTCTTCCCTTCAAAGCTCCTATGCTTTAAGTTCAGCATGTATACTCTGTTGGATAAAGACTTAAACCAGCAAAGCAGGGGGTTTGGATTACTAGTTTCAGTCGTAGCAGAAGGCTCAGTGCCGCAAGGGATCATTCAGCTCTCTATTCTTCTGAGATGCTCCCAATTCAGACTTCAATGTGTAAAGCCCTTTTGTAGAGAGGTTGTTCCTGTGGGTGTGAGATATATTGTGGTCTGTAAAGAGCTTTGGGTTCCTTTTAAGATGCTGTGAGACAATCTGTGAATTCCTTTACTTGCATTTGTGTGCAGTTACTCACGCATAGAGCCACTATAGTTGAAGGCTTGCCTATACTAGTGTGGGACTTACAGTCTCCAGCCCATTACAAAGGCCTTCTGGAGGCTGCAAAATGTTAAACATTCTCAGCACTTCTGGAGAAAAATGGCATTTTATGGGATTACCAAAACCAGGTGTTCTTCACTGCAAAACGCCTGTCCCTTTCCTTTGGCGCAGATTGATCTGTACTCAAGGGAAGCAGCAAGACTGACCCACACCATGGTTTCTGAGATGAACACTCCTAAGGTGTGCACAGCAGCGTGCACAGCACTGACTTTAGCCTAGGAAGTCTGTTGCATTAAGCGATGGAAGCAGACAAAGAGCTCCTTAGAAATGCCGTGGGTGACAATTGTCTGCGGTGGGTTCATTCATCCCAGGGTGGTACTGTATGTGGGAAGCGAGTGCTGGCTAACAATGCCACAGCTGCTTTCCCAACCCACACGCTGGTCATGTGTGGGTCCTCTTCAGCACAATAAAGAAGAGGGCTGCAGCATTAGTTGTCTTTCACTCCATTGAAAATGGCTACAAAGCATTAAAGTCTGGCTGAGTGGGAAGGCTCACTGAAGTCAGTGTGAGGGTGTTAAGAGACACGTTTTAAAGTAACTGGTTGGTCAGAGGGAGAATATTTGCAGATTGTTCTCTATCTGGAAGGGCAACATTAAAAGTGTTACACAATCAGAACTGTGTATGTGTAGCGCTTGTTGAGATGAGTGACTGAGAGGTCTATTTAATGCATAATTCAGTGGTTATTGTTATGCTATTATTACCATTTTTCTTCTTACTCCTTGTCCTTTGCACTTTTACATATGCATTTGATTTAAAATTCCAGGAATTATTTATGCAATTTCTGTTGGAGGAACTCTTGAAGGCTTCCTACACTGGTTATCAACTACCAGGGAATTTAGTCTTCTTCTCCTGGTTAAGCTGATTATGACAGAGCGAGTTGACTCTTCACAGAGCCCACAAAGAGCAGCATTTGATCTTATGTATACATACACATAAACATATATATACACCTATATGCTATATATACACAGACACAGTTTCTGCAGCTACACTCTCACTAAATGAAAGTTCCTTGGAGCAGAAAGTAACTTTCTTGTGTGTTTGGCAATGATATTGTATGTTTAGGGATATTTCACTGTCAATTATTCTTCCAAATACTACCAGCTTCCAGTGTAAATAGTGTATTAATAATGAAAAAAAGCAGTAGTATCAAGAAGATAGCGCATGATCACATCTTCTCTTTTTTTGTGTGTCTCTAATTTGTAGTATTCGGTCTAAGTCTGCAGGTCCTTCTCATAAGATTCACCTGCTAGTTTCAGGGCATGTTTTGTACACATTCTGCTGCAATCCGAGGCTCACTGTTTAGGGATGATTTGATGAGCTTATCAGCTCCAATCACTTGCACAATGGTGCTGCTGCACAAAAAGACTCTCTCCCAAATTAACTTCATGGTTATTTTCCCTCCTTCTATACTGTGAGCTCTAAAAATAAGAATAAATGGAATTCCCAGTTTCCAAAGTCAAAGACAGCGTGAATTGATGTTGCCCACCAAAATGCAGTGAGACTAAATCAATAACATCTGCAATAAGGCATAATGAAGACAAAATTATATCTCAGCTTTCCCGAACAGCTGCAAATCTATTTTTAATGATCCTCATTTTTGGCAGTCAGCTAAACAACTTTTAAAACGTCCTCGAAAAAGGATTGTTAAGTAGATCAGCAATGCAGAACACTGAAATGCCATTAATTGCAGCTTCTTCTGTGTGGTCTGTAGTACTTGGCACAAAACCACCCTCACTCTATAGCTAGACTTGAAAACATATGTGACACCCTAGGGTAGTTAGAAAAAAAAAAGAAGTGACTTTAAATAGGTGACTTATAGAATAATGTGGTGTGATTGCTACCACTGATTTGTACTTTTTTTAGGTAAGGTAGAGAAATTCTATCTGTTTTCACAGGCTTCATTCAGTGATACCTCTCTGTATGATGACAGCTTTGTACACTCATAACCAAGCTCCTGGGCTTGGCCTCGCAGGCGTTCGGCATAGCTTCTCTGTCTGAAAAGTCTGAAAGAGTCAGCTTTCTCCTAGCACTGATGGAGTTCATCACAGCAAGATTCAACATGGCATTTTAAACCTCAGTGTGATGTGTATTTTTCTTAAAATGCAGAGTATACAGTGACAGTGGAGGTGCTGAAAGAGTGTGGTGGACTGAGCAGTGTATTTGGTTATTCTTCATACTAAGTCACATAGGTCATGCCATCTAGGGTGAACAGTGTCTCCTGGTAAGGCAGAAGCAGGGGAAAAGGGCTTCCCCTTCCCAAGGGATCTGCTTGTGGTGATGCTATACAGTGAGAATCAGTGAGGTTACTATGGGGCTGTGATTATTACTCATCTTGCATGGTGATTGTAACAATACTGACCTGATTTGCTGAGCTTTGCTCTTCCTTATATCTAACGATGAAATTGCATTCATGTGTACCAGTTCTGTACCAGTTCAAAATTACTGTTCAAACCTCATCCCATTGCTCCACAAGCTGCATGGTTCTTCCCTAATGAACGTACAGTCCAGATATAGGTCTCCATGCTGCTGTTTGGAAGACTTCAGGGGATTTTTGAGGACAAATGTGGTTTCTTCAGTCAGCTCAATAACCTGGGAAATGCTGGTGGTGAGGGGTGACAACACCACACAGGGTGGGTATGACTGAGCGTGCTTCTCTCTAAACTAACACGTAAATGGTCACCAGAACCATTCAGCAGAACCTCACTTGTCTGTATCTACTGGTGATCTGGTACTCTGTTTTAAAATATGTGGTAAGTACTCAGACACTGGAAATACAAACCCAACCTCAAACGTCTTTCACATACATTTGTCCTTATGTCATCTATATTTACCCTCTGTCTCTGCTCAGTTGACCTAGCATCACACTTGAGGAGTTTTAGCACATC
The DNA here is from genome assembly GCA_025345505.1 of Todiramphus chloris collaris. NCBI lineage: Eukaryota > Metazoa > Chordata > Aves > Coraciiformes > Alcedinidae > Todiramphus > Todiramphus chloris. Next base: position 3,586,670 of record JANVCC010000019.1, on the reverse strand, counting down.
CCTTATACTGGTGTGCTATTAAGCACTTCCATGGTATTGTCAGTTTCACATTCAGTTGACCACAGTGGGCTTCTAGTCTTCTTATTTTCCTTGGATAAATGGTGCTTGGTTTCAGATTGTTAACGTAGAAAAAAACAAGGTCAGCAGGTCATCTAGCTGTACTTGCAGTGTACTGCTTTTTACACCAGAGAATGAGTCTGATCCTGATTTTCAAGTTTCCAATTCTTGCTTCCCACCACTTCAATGTCATTCTGCTCACATCTTGAGAAGTGCATTTCATGGTGCAGGGAGCACAGTGCTCCTGAAATGGCTTCTCAGTGGAAAAAGTACTGCATGTTTGTCTTCCATGTTTATCTTAAAAATCACAGCAGAATAAAAATACTCTTTGCAGGGTGGAAGAGAACATTAATCTCTGAAGCCTATTACTCTGAATCTTTGATGTCTTTGTCTCCTCTATCTCTAGATATCTAAGAGCTCTGTTTGTATGTTTGGAAAGCAGTTGCTATGGTCTAAGTTGATTAAGCAGGGTAAGAAGAGACCACACAGTGCTTTGTTATGATGATTTTACTTTTGCTCATGTTAAATGCAAGTTTTCCACAATTTGTTTAAGCAAAAAAGGCATAACTGTCTATAGTTGTCGTTTCTGAGTGACAAAACACCATAGCTTCCCACAGATGGGATATTTTTAATAGGCATTCAACAACTGATCTGGTTACCTAGCAGTTGAGTTCCTCTATCTGTCCTTGTTCCTCAGGTATTCCTTCAGGACAACTAGATGGGATTATTTGTTTGTTCTGAGGAGTACACAAATACTTTTCCATGCCCCCACAACCCACTCCCATATCAGTCTGAATCCTGGTTTGCTTTTGCATGTTTTCTATTCACCAGCAGCATGTTCCTCTGCAAACCTTTCACTATGTCTTTCCATTTCACAGTGAGTAAACACGACGCTGCCAGTTGTGATAATTTCAGTCTTTTTATAGGAAATTAAAAACATGCCCTGAAATTCCTGCACAGACATGCAACCATCTAACTGTAAGGTAAGCACGTTATGTATCAGGAGAATGATAACTGGAATATTCAGAAAGAAAGGAAAACAAAACTTTAAAGACATCAGTCTGCATATATGATCTCTCACAGAGGAGTGTTGCAAGATATAGTCCATGAATCAGAGGAGCATCCCATTGTCACTGGGGAATTTTAATGAAGAGAATGAAATTCTCATCATGTCTAAACCAGAAATTAACATGCATCACTTTTTTCTTCCCATGGCTCTTACTGCCAGCTTCAGCTATTTTGAAATATTTGGGGCCAAAGCAGGAGCAAATCTCTAGAGGGAAGAAAGCTATTAACATCGCCAATAGTTCACAACACATCTTTGTTTCTTGAAAGGCACAGACGCGGCAGGAGGTGCTTCGTGTGGCTACACGATGGCTGCATGACTTTGAAATAATGGCCCCTGGGGCCCTGAGCCTACAAACCATTTCTTATGTGACCGAGACACCCCTGGGCTGTGTCAGAGCTCCTTGCGAGAGGCAGGGCTCACTGGACACCATCCTCCTCCCTGGCACTGAGAGCTGCTGGGGTCAGTAGGAAGCCTCAGCAACCCAACCAGAATTCGGACCAGTCTGAGAAAAAGCATTTTACTAGATGGGCTATGCAGTCCAAGTGACTTTTTACTGATGGCTAGGTCTGTGGTCATGCTATCTGCCACATGGTCCTTTGTTATTTTTTGACAAAATTATCTCCAACAGACACTTCCCTGCTGCACCTGTGTTCAGAGCAGCTGAGAAGAGACAGGGGTTTTAGTGCAATGCAAGATCACCTGATTATAAAGAAAGGGTGGTCAAAAAAAAGGAACTCTTTCATTTAGTTCTTTTTCCAAAATTTCCTACCAAGTGTATGAACAACTCTGAGGTGATACAGGGGAACCAGGACAGTTAGCTATTTAATATCAGATTTGCTATTCAAGATCTGAGACCAGCAACCTGTCTCCAGTAACGCATGTACTCTATCTGGACACACCAGAGCAGTTGATTTCTTTAGTGCAGATAGTTACAAAGGGCACAGTTTCTGTGTATAATGTATTTGTATGTTAATTACTGTGAGTTTTCCCCCTGATTTTCCCTTGTAAGCAAAACATGTGGAAGTCTCGTTCATCAGGTCAAAATTAACAACATTAATATACTGCTCATTACAATCTGGTAAATAAAGAGGAGTGAGACATATGACATGGCCATTGCATATAGAAATTGATATGTAAGTGGTTCACAAAAAAAATGTCTGAAGAGGTTTTGTGCTAGAATATGTAGGATCATAACATTCTGTGTAGAAAATGGCTTCCTTTGTGTATTTCTATTTTATACCTGTATACAGGGGAGGCTCAAAACACTTGATTTAGTTCCTGCTCCCTATCAGATGATACTGTCTTATAAATTACTTTTCCCCACTCAAATTAAAAAGAAAAAAAGTCTTTTAAATTAAATATTTTACCTTAAAAGTCAATTCAGACTCTATGCCTGATCTTTGGTCCAGCTTCCAATTTTGGTTATTCCATATAATTATTTCCTTCAATTTTTAAATATTTCCTTTTTCTGCATGAGAGACACACATAATCAGTAAGGGAAACTAACTGAATACATGGATGACAGAAAATGATTAGAGGCAAAGTGGTGTCAAGTTAACACATGGTGCAAGCGTAACAACAGAAACCCATTGTTCAGCTGTAGTAGGAACACGATTGTGTGCGGTAGGCTACAAATGTTCACCATGACCAGGGAAAATGTGATTTTTAAAACGAAGTGTTGCTTTTAATTTAGTATACTCAAAATTTGCTTTACAGGACCTTTGATTTAGCTCTGTTTACCTATAATCCTAATAAAAAAATCAGGTACTTGGGTTTTACTTTGATTCTGGAGTCTGTGTTGGCAAACAAGACATATTTGTCCTTTTACAGCGTTTAATTTAGGGCAACCACTGAGATTTCATGTCAAAATAACATGCTAGTAACATGTCATCAAAACACCTGGTGTGTCTGGAATGGCCATGTAATCAAGCACCACATGATTTAAAACAAAATTAAAATAAAATAATTGCTGCTTAATACTGCCAAGATGAAGGTTAAATGTGATCTACCTAAGAGCTTGTGTGCTATTAAATAAGAATAAATTAAAACACAGTCCGGGATATCTGTGTTCCTTTATGTTTCTACTGGTAACCCTGTGGTTAAGTCAAGTAATGATTGATTTTGAGAGAATTATAGCTATTATAAACTGTAATCAGCAGAGGATGAGAATAATTACGCAGAGAAAGGGGAAAAAAGCTGAAACATGGCTGAGCAATATTCTGATTGATGGCAAAGTCATTTCCTGGCTGTTAATGACTGATTTTTCAACAGTCAGCACAAGCACTAACCCTGTGGGGGAAAAAGGAAAAGGAATGGTCATGTTATACAGAAAACTACTGTCCTCGAGTTACCGTTTTCATTAGGAATGGGTGAACAGTCTTGGAAAAAAACCTGCTGGCCATCATTCAGAACCATCATCTGTGTGACAAGACTGCAGCTTGGGGTAAGTGTGTTTGGAGAGGCAGTAAGTTGTACTTTTGGTTTACCCTGCAAAGTGAGCTTTCATCCCCTTCAAGCTCCTGTATCCCCAAGCCTTGCCCGAGCTCCCTGGGAAGAGCTGTGATGCTCCAGGGCACAAGCAGAGCAGAACAGCACGTACAACAGAAATCCTGTCCGAAATGTTCAGATTTGAAGAGTTTTCTCTTAATGAAAACTCAGTTGATCCATCAGTTGTCTTTGGAATTTTGATGTTTTCGGATGAGGCAAGTACCACTCTCAGATACTCAGCTTCAGGCTGGTCAGATGTTACCCCTTGTGTTCTGTCTGCAAGCTTCCCTCCTTGATAGCTCACATCTGCTCTCCTCCTGTCCTCAGACCTCTTTTGTTTTGCTCTCAGGAGAAAGGAATGATCCCTCCAGAAAAGCTAATTACCTGTCCCTCGTCACATTTCCACGTGCATTCACATGTGCTGGAGATATGCACACAGGCCACAGCATGTGAGCACCGTGGGAGGTGGGATGCTGAACGAAAAAACAATTGCTCTGATCTCACACACGTCTCTGAAGGAATGTCTGATGGGGTGCATGTGCACTTTCCAGTCCTAAAATAATTCTAATTTCTATTTTATGCTACATGAGGTCACGGAGTGGACAAGCCTACAGAACAGTGGGCTCTGGTTGACAGCCGTGTGCTCTCTAAACTGTGACACTTACAAAACAAGACTAATTTATCTTATCAGCCACAACCATAAAATAGGGTAAGGGACTGAAATAGATTAGAAACTATAAAACTGAGGGAAGGAAGACAGCTGCCATCCAGGAAGGGACAGACTCTGCCCTGTGGGGTTCTGCTGACTTTGAGGAAACTTGTAGCTCGTTCAGTGCTGACTCTGTGAAGTGCCTTCTGTCACAGAAACTCTCCAAACAGGTTTGAGAATCCAGAGAAGCTCCAGAAATACACTTTTTCAGATCCTCCCTTTCTCTCTTGGTGCAAAGATGATGTAGGTACCAGATTTCAAGAGCCAGACATACACCAAAGTGTACTGCTTGCCTGCAAACCTGCACCAAATGCTTCTACAAGAACGTTTCTATCTGACCAAGAAATTATGCCTACATAATGCGTAGCAGTTACAGCTGAAGTGTCATGGGAAAAATTGGGTAGTAGATTTCAATTAACTGCAAAAACCCAAAGTGTCTGGAGCTTGCAGTTCTGCTTCTGAACTGTGTAATACCATCTTGACAAGGGTGCTGTCACACTCATTTTAGTAAGGTTATACCAATTGGTGAAAACAGATGGAGTGGAGAATGCAGTTAGGAGCTGTACTGCCTCCCAACAGCAGGTCAGATGCATCTCAGCAACCAACAGTGACAGAAAAGAAGGCAGATCAGCAGAACAAACAATAGAAACATAAAGTGTCCGTAATTCAGACTTGATAGAATTGGGATTCTTCATTAGGGACAGTAAAAGAGACAAATAAACAGGCAGAAGGAGAAAGATGAACTACTTACAAGCAGTGTATACAGTGGGGTAATAAATCCTTCTACTGACTCATTTGTAGATTCAGTGAAGAGATTGCCACTTTCCTCTTCTTAACTCCTCAGGCAGTGCCTCTGAAATCTCCACTGTGCCACAGGACCCTGCAGAACACTATCCAAAGACAGGGCAGAAGATCTTCTATTTTCGTCCAAGCCAATTTACTAGTAACTTAAATCTCTGTTTAATAAACTCTCCTCTTTTGAGATGCTGGCAAAGATTTGGATGAATGTGATGGGATGCAGAATTCCTTTGTCTTTTTTTTTTTTTCTTCTCCTCATGCTCATTTTGTGGATATGATCTCAGGGTTAAATACTGAGCAATGTGTGAGTCACAGGCAACTTATTGAGTCCTGTGCTTTCAATAACTCTTTTTCCATTGAAGAATTCAGGCTAGGATTATTAGCATGAGGCATATTGCCTCCTGGTTATATATTGGTCCACACATTTTCTTTCCTGTTATGGAGTATATCTGTTGCAAGTGTTGCCTGAGATACTTGGAGGAAATCATGCCTAACTGGAAGCACATGGATAGTCCAGTTGGTTTCAGTTCCTGTGTTCAGTAAGTAGTATTTAAGCTTCCTGCTGAACCTGAGGAGTCAGCAAAGGTGAAAGGTGCCAGGCCAATACCAGTGGAGACTGCAGTTTTCTGATTGCAGGGAAGGCTAGAGAGCGCCTGTTTCCTATGCCATTCCTGGTGGCTGCAGCAAGGGACCAAGCTGGGTTCAGCTGGGCTCTCACCTTGTCCCCTCACTCCACATGAACTGGGAACAGGCATCTCTCTTTCTCATTTCCATGGCCTGCCTGTAAAATGAGTATACTGATACAGTCTGTGCCTCATGCCCTCAGACTGACAAATCATTGTGCTTTTCTGCCCTTCCCTTCATGATCAATGATGCCTCTCAAGCTTTCTTCCTTGTGACCCTGCTGAGACATGAGGAACCTGCCCAAGAGTCATGTTCTGACTCACACCTCTGGTGTGGTGGCACTGTGTACCGGGGTGCTGAGCTGCAGCTGAGGAGGTGCATGGAGGGCAGAGTAGGCAGAGGAAGGAGGTTATGGTGGCATTGTGGCAGGACACTGCTATAAGCTTGCTGCCTTTCAGTGAAGACGTTGGGACAACTGACAACTACAGTGGGAAATACTGACAGGCAGTGATTTTCACCAGATCCCCTGCCTCCTGCCTCATCAGGAGTATTCTTAATCATAATCCATTCCGTGCTTTTGTCCTGGACTAGCCATGTCCCTCATCTTGTTCCCAGCAGATGGCCAGCAAGGCATCTCCCTCTGTCCTTCAGCCATTTCCGGCATCCCTGGATTAACAGATGGGCTTCTTGGGACTGAACAGGTCTCAATGGATCTGGAAACATGGTCTACTCAGTCCACTTGGAAAATCATGAGCCTACACAGATATCCAGCCAAGGGCACAGGAACCTACAGTTACACCTCTTCTTTCCCTCTTCCTGCTTTGAAAACAGTGGCTTCATGTTGGCAAGCCTTGAGTGGAAAACATTTTACAAACCAGCCCCACGGGCTGTTTTCATCCAAAGGCATCTCTGAAAGCCAGAGGGTAGTTGAGGCTGCCAGCAAAGCTGCCAGGCATTGCCAGCTACCGTGGTGTTTTGCTATCATTCCACTTGTTGACTGAAAACTGGATCAAGACCCTTGCACACAAGTTCTATTTCCTGGGAAAGGGCAGCTTAATACTTGCACATCAAGTACAAGAGCAGCAAGCTTGCTGGTTTTTGCTTTCCTTTTTTCCTTCCCTTTGAAAGGAAATTGTGACTCACAGTTTCAACAATCTGAAACATAACAGCACTGATGGTCAGATCAACAAACAGGCTAACAGAAGGCCATGTGGAGTGGGGGTGGACTGACAGTCAAATGCCCTTGCCTGAGCAAAAGCAGCTAGTGAAAATGTTGTCCAGCCTCTTTGGATGTCAAATGTATTCACTGAGTAAATGAAGCAGCTGGGTTGTTCCTTTTCAGGAAATGGCACAGGAAAAAAGATCCTTACAGTAGGTGACAGGCAGAGAAGCTGTCACGGGGGAATGTACCACAGCTCTGCACTGAAGCCTAGCTTGCCAGAGCTGTAACTTCACCCCATGCATTCCACTACTGCTCAGATGTTCCTCCAGCTTGACCTGCTCTTCTCTTGCTCTCTGAGCAAGTTTCTTGCCAAGGTTTTCTCAACAGTGCTCTCAGACAACAAACAGCAGTTTGTTCTATTACACAGGGGCTTTTTCACCTCTAAAAAGGCTTTTATGTCACAAATGCAGCTTCCCACTGGCACTGTGCTTCAAGAGCAGGCATGGAAAAGTGAAGTCAGGAGATAACACACAGTGCAGTATAATAAAGACACCACCATAGAGATATTTTTGCATTTTTTTCAAAAGTGCCAAATAAATTCTGTTCTGTAAAAGTGACAAGAAACTAACTTAAACAAAAGGGAAGAAATTTTCAGCATGAGTCACTGCTCTATATATTCTGAAAACTGCAACAAGCAGCCCTCACAAAGCTGTATCCTTTTGGCAGCACACGGTTTAGTAAATAGTCTACAGCACGAGGCTGGGAAAGAAGGTACTAATATTTTTGTTTAGCGAGAGCACTAATGCAGTAGACAGGGTACTGCTGCCAGCTACAGGGATGGGGAATCATGAGCACCCATCCCATCCCTTCCCATGCCATTCTTCTGCTGTACTGGAAATTTGCTGTCTCATCTACCTTGCTGAGAGGTCAAGATTTTAGCCTAGTTTTCTCATGTTCTAGAACGTCTCATGGGAGACAGCCCATCTCTGTCTGATTGACCACAAGAAATGTTCACAAGCCCAGCAACAATTCAGGAGTCCAAAGAAAGCCCTAGTCAGTTCTCTGCTCATAGGATTCCACTTCACCTTTAACCCTTCATCCCCCAGTAGTCATAGGAAGTTTTATAAATACTATACTGAAAAGAAGCTTGGTTCTGCTATATTAAGATCTCTGGAGAATTTACTTTTTCTCAGATCCTTTAGTTACAGAGAAGTGGAGTCAGAGTGCCATGTCTGCAGTTTTAATTTTTGATGGCAAATGGCAGGATTGTTAGAACAATATTTCTTGCAAGTATGTTTGCACAATGAAAGCATCTAATAAGGCCAAAAGAAGCAGGGAAACTGCTCTTCTGTACAGCGTTGTACTTCTTCCTTTTTTGTGTTTGAGTGACAAAACACATAGTAAGTTACATCTGACTTGCTGAAATTTTACATATACGAGTTGGCTGGGAAATGCACTTTATCTGAACTTTGTGGCCAATGGCCAAGCTAAATAAACCCAATTAATATTAATTTCCGTTACCCCTTCCATACCTTCCCTGGTAAATAGAACCACCTCTGGGATTTCCAATGGTAAGTTACCCTTGCAGCATCTGGTTTAACTTGGCTACTATATCGACAAGATGTTTTTCCACTTTGAGTCTTTTTTCTCTTTCTTTGTAAACTTACAAAGCTTCAGAATCTTCACTGCATCCCTATAACTTTTCTTCCATAAGAGTGTTTTGGTCTCTCTTAGTTCATGCTTAGGCATAAAAGCAATATAATCTAGCTTGTGGGATGTGACTGAAATTGTAAATATTTGTTAACATTGGGGTGATGTGTGACTTGAATGGATATTAAGATATTTAGGAAATAAATCTGTGTTCCGAAGTAGAAAGAATAATTTATTACCCATACAACACAATAAACAAAGCTGTGCTACAGCCATGTCTCACCATTAGCTCTGGTACTTTCCAAGACTGTTCTTATCAGAGACTTCTAAGTATTTTTTTTTTTTAATTGAAGAGTTGTTTTCTAGGATGAGTCCTATGAATATAGACTATGATTATATTCTGTGTGAGGTTTGTTACCAAAACAGTTGGGAAAATGGTCACAGATATGAATTGTCTGTCCTATTCCCCCTGTTTTTCTCATAGAAATGTTCTAACCTGAGACTCCAAACTCTCTTTTGTCTCTGTGCACTGGGAGCAGGACCTGGCTTGCCTGATTTGGAAAGCAGTTTGTGCATTAGCAAATGTGCTTTCAGGATGGAGTTAGCATTGTAGTAACATGGATCAGGTTTATTCATCCATCTCTTCAGGACTGGCTGAGGTTGGGAGCCACAGGGCTTCCACTGTATGACATTCATCTCTGGGGCCACTTTGACAAGGCCGATCACTGTGTTACCACAGATGGGGCCAGGTGGCAACATGTGAGAGAATATTCTTGATGTTAGTGAAAGATTCCTGAAGTTAATGAGAAAAAAAAAAAAGAAGATGAAGGGGCAAAGCTGAAAAAGAGAGGAGAGAGGAGAAACTAATTCAGAAACCTCTTGTCCTTGTTGCTTCGTGTGACCTGTGGAGCTGAGACATAGAGATGTGATGTGACCGGCATGTGCCAGTACTTGGATGTGCTCTGAATAAACTTAGTCCCCATCAGGACACAGGAATGGTTTCAAAGGACACACCAAAGTCTGCCCCATCTGGTGGTCTGCCTATGAGTGCAGCCAAGTGTATGAGCACAGGGCGGACAAAACCTGGTTCTCTGGAGAGCACTGCCCAGCACCCCACTGTCTGCACAATCCATTGGTTTTCCCCTGTAGCTGCTTTTTCTAGACTCTTAGTTCATGGAAATGGCATATAGTAGAGTGTGGGTCTGATCAGAGTTTTCTTCTCAAGGGGAGACGCTGGTGACTTTGTTTAGCCTTGCTGAAAGTGGTTGAAATAAATCCATCAAAGCCACAAAGCCACTTCTTGTGCCAGAGCCCTGTGGTAAAATGTCTGCAGAGCTTTAAAAATGCAACACAGAAAATGGAAAGCTCTTGCCACATACTGAGCACTCCCTCAAGCCATTGACTGCTCCAGATCAAGTTAGAGAGAGATACATTTCATACTCATAACAGAGAACTAGAGAACTACATTGCTATAGAAGACGGCTGCATTTTCCACTGAGAGAATTTATGCTCTACCTAATAGCTGTGTCATGAAACCCTTTTGCAAACCACTCTGTCCAAACAGTGAAGGGCTTTTTTGCAGGACAGAGCATCTGCAGAAGCTGTCAAGAACTGATGTGCCTTTGCCTCAAGTCAAAGAGGAATGTATTGACTCTCAGTGTGATTAGGATGGACTTTTGCCCAGAACAGGAAGATTGGCTCTGAATGAAAATTGGTCTTCAGAAGTGGCTCTTCATTAATGATATTATTAATATTTTATTTTAATATAATTAGGGCTATGTTCTTAAATCATAATTGTCATCATTATGCTTCCCTTAAGTCAGCATAGCATTACTTTTAGTGATCTTAGTAGTGACGCAAAAGAGTTGTGAATCTCACCTGCCATGGATAGTGCCTTCTGTTTCTATATAATTTGGTTTTGATTGGAACAGAGATTGTCCTTGAGGTGCCACAGAAATGTAGTGCCTTGATCATAACAATTACCTGAGACTGAAAAACCATCTGGTTAAAATCAAGTCTTCTTATGTGCTTTATGTACATTCTTTAAAACATATTCTTCTTTCCCCTCATGAAAAATTAGAACATCTGACATGTTTAAGCATTTTTCTAGTCATACAATTTAACAATTTGTTTTTTAATAGCTGCACTGGGTGATGAACTATTTGAGCTAAGCCTGTGGTGACCATTTTCATGAAGCACTGGGATGCTGGCTAATGAACCTCTCTGTTCCAAGGACCTTGGGAGCCAGAGAAATGCTCACCAGGCAGGCCCAGAGAGTACACTGCTAGGAGTATTTTAATTCCTTGAAAGACAGCAGCATAGCAGGATGCTATGGAAAAGCTGACCTTCCTGTTTTGAGAAATAAGGATACCACAAGCAGTAAAAAAACCAGCTCTCTGTGTTCTCTTTCCCTCTCTAGTAATGTAGTAATGCTGCAAGGAAAAGCCTAGCCTTCAATTTAATGAGTCACTCATACATTTTTTACCCATGGCATCACCCTGAAGTGATCAGAAAATCATAACTGGGATGTGAACTCAAGGAGAAGCTGATGGACTTTTCACTGTGTCATAAGGAACAAGAAATGAGGTGACTCATGTCATCTCCCAGTCATCTCCCAGTGTGTATTTGTGTCCCATGCTGCACACTGGCTAGTCATCTTTCAAGTCGCTCCACAGCAGATCAAGCAGAAAGGAGACTACAGCCAGCATGTGAGAGCTAGTCTAGCTGGGGAGATCAGTAAAGGAATGACACATTTGAGTGACAAGACTAGTGAGGTGCCATAAGAGCCCAAGAAAGCACAGGTCAGTGATGAGTTATCTGCAATAAAACCAGCTATGGCATAACTCCACCATTACCTTTCCCTTCAAAAAATATGACCATTAGCCTTGTTCCAAAGTAAAAGAAAAGTAAAAAAAAAAGCCATTTTAATTTTCCCAGAGGAAAAAGATTATGAAAAAATCAGGATTCTTTCACTTCTGTGCTGTGATAACATCTGTGCTAGGAGATCAGCTTTCTAAGTGTGGCACTGTCAGCAGAAGATGATGCCAGCCACTTTGAGAAATGCCTGGTCAGGTTTCTATCATAACTCACTGTCTTGTAAATATGTTTAATTTCTGGTTTAGCAGTGTCTATCTTCTAGAAGAAATACAGAGATTTACACATTTATCCTTCACAGAAGTCATAATGCTTCTGGAGTTTATGGACAGGCATTACAAATACCTCCCTCCAAGACTCACTTGTTGTAAGTTCAGTGTCATCTGACAGCAGAAGACATTAATCACTACAGAGAAGGGCAGGCTAATGTTTCTAAGCCAGGCAGGGCTTGTATCTGCTTCCCAAATAGCTTACCCTAACAGTTCTTTTTATTGAGATTGATTCCCCGTATTTTGCTAGTTTGGGGATATAGTCCATTTATATTTATCTTGTACTGTAAAGCTAATAATTGACATTGTTACTGTAGTTATTTTATGGGCCAATTTCTTACTACCCAAGGGTGCTTTTATTACTCCCCTCTTGGCCTTTCCTTTAGAGTACCGAAAGTATACAGCATGGAGAGAAATGTTTCGCAAACTTTGTAACAAAATTCACTGGCTGATTAGTATTTCTTCCTTTATATCACTCTTGTGTTACTCTAACTCTGCCTAGAAAGCTAACCATCCACGCAACTTGGAGGCTAGCCTGAAGGCATCTCTGCTTTAATTTTATGCTGTCAATATCCCCTGTATGAAATAAAGAACAGCCAAAATGCCTCATCCCACTGATATTTGGTCACAGAAACCTTACACAGAGGGCTAGGAGGGAGCAAGGTTGGCCACTGCACCCACTCTCGTCCTGCTAAGGAAATTTCCCATGCTGCATATACTTCCCTGAGAAAGTTACTCCTGGTAGAGTGGAGTAAATATGGCAATGGAGAACTGTGTGAGGAAGGATCAGATGAAACGCTATTTCTTCATCTTTGCAATCAATCGAGCTTCATTTAATCCCTGCAAAACACGATATCCATAATTTGGGCTTGATAATAAGCTATCAGAGAACTTAATGGCTTTTCTCTGAGGCTGAGTCTTGCATAGGTACATATGAGCATTCGTACCTTCAATTTGTTATGGAAGATGACCGATTTACAGACTGAAATTTTCATCCAGAAAATTAGGAACCTTCCCTGACAATGAGGAAAAATATCGTAAAGTCAGTCTCTCATTTCAGTTTTGACAGTGAGTCTGTGGACTGATGGCATCCATACTACTTGTATTACTCTGAACTTGTCTTCAAACACAGGATCCAGTGGAGACTGACACATACCTCCATTATTGCCAGTTAGCGCAGGATACTGTGAATGATGAACCAATTGCCTGGGCCCCTAGGCTTCTCCAGCAAGTGAACAGATTGTGCCAGTCAGAAAAGACTTCATATTTCAGGGCCAGGAGAGGTCACTAGATCACCAAGTCTGACTTCTTGAATAACACAGGCCGTAAGTTTTACTCTGTTACTTCATACTATCTCACTTCTCACAGATGGATGACTAGGCAAGAAGATGGAAAACCAAAGGGAAACAAATCTGTCTTCAAAGATACGAAACTACTATAGTCTTGTGTACCTTGACACAGGAGCACACTGACTCTGATCAACCTATATCAGCTGCACAGCCTAGTGGAGCAGCACATGTGGTAAGCCTGTCAGGGTCTATGTAATCGTCAAAAAGATGCTGCTAGTCTGGGATGAAAATGGTCTGTCTGCAGAGTATCAAAACCCTGTCAAAGCTGAAGTGTCATTACGGCTGTCAGTGATGGCATTTTACAGGCAGCCTCCCCTGGGTATGAAATTGGTCCTAGCCTGGGAATAGGACCTGGGAGAAGGTTGCCTCTGTAGCCTGTGATAATTTCAGGGACCTGTGCACGCACTATGAATGGATTCTCACTGCTATGTATATCAAACAATTTAATTTCTTGAGAATAATATTTGTATGGTCCCTAATACTTTGTGGCATTTAAGAAAAACAGTGATTGTCACAGATGTCCATAGACCATGTCTCAGTCTCCTGAATGGCAGTGGGTGTCTGAGGAGTAGCACTGTAAACCAGTGTCCTTGAGAGTGGAGCTGGGAAAACAACATTCATCTGTAGAAGGTAAGTTGGGCTGTTGGTGGCTGTTCCAAACTCTTCCACTGTTCAGACAAATATTAGGCAGCCAAGGAGTGAGTGTCATCGCACTCTAGGGACACTTCAAGCCTGCATGGACCAAAGAGGAACTGAGGGACCTGTGGATCCAGTCTGATGTCCAGTAGATGAGTTTGATCAGATTGGAGATTTTATCTCATGATGAACCTCCATTCTTACTGAGAAACTTTGATTCTGCTACTCTTCCAGGAAGTGATTTCCTTCGATGAGATTTCATCTGGAGTCACTCATCCCTTAGATAAATTCACAAAATCCAATTAGCATAATTTTTAAATATGACCATTTCTTTCCTTAACATATTTGTATTTATTTGTTTATACATTTCCTCCAAATAATTTTTCTTAGATGAGAACCTAAAACTGGCTTTAATGAGAGCTAGAGCACTCTTCTTCAAGTGCCAAAAATAAGTATTTTTTGCTTCAGGTCTAATTTGGGTACTGGGAAAATATTTTAAATTGCTGAATTTCTTCAGTGGCTTTAAATTACTCTGTAATAAGCAGTACATAATCTATATTCTTGCCTAAAAGAAGGCATTCTATTCACATTCTTATAATCTGGATTCTCAATTTTTTTCAAAGGTATCAATAAGAAGAAAGAAAAGTTTTAGAGTATCTAAATCAGAGTAACCTGATGGAAGATGTCCATCTTTCAGTGGGTTGATAGTGGACTAATTTTCTTATCTGTGGTTCAGGCACAGGCTATAAATCCAAGGTGATATAATGGCATAGTTCCTAAAGGAATCACACTTTTTCCATTTGTACCTTGCAATAAAATCACTAAGTTTTCCCTGTGAATTTTGCTGTCCCTGGGCAACCACTTCACCACCATGTGACAGCTAGCTGACAAGAGGAGGACTTTGTGAACTCAGCTAATTTGCTGAAGCACAGATGCCCAGGGCCATCTGAAATGCCCTGTGGGAAATGGGATGTCCACACCAGTCTGGCAGATACAGCACAGGGCCTGGGGAAAACCTGTGGTCTTCTTGAGGATAGGTTAGATACCCTGAATGAAACAAGATGCTCATAATTATGCAATGAACTGAACTTCATATAGAGCCTAAAGTTACCTCCTTCCTCTCTCTAGATACTTGTCCATGGTCCTATGAGCCTATAGAATGCCTTGAAAATAAAGACCATAACAGTAGAGTTCATCAGCTCCACCTCGTGATGGCATTTTTAACATCTGGACCTATAACTGCAAGTGACTAGTGACAAGGAGACAACAGCTAAGCATAATATCAACATTTTGTTAACTGTGTTTGCAAAAGCAACCAGCCCCCTTCACCCCTTGCCCTCGCCGCTGGAGCAAGAACTCTCCGGCGGCTGCAGCAGCTCGTGTGGAGCAGGTAAAGCATCTCGCTACGGGGGGAGAGCGGCATCAGACTCCTCTGCCCCCCGAGCTCCCCAAGGGCAACCTGGGGGCAGGCAGGGCCTCTCAGGCTCCCACTGCTCGTGCGGTTGCTGCTGCTGCTGCTGCTGCTGCTGCTGCTCTCCCCAAGCTGCTCTCGGAAGCAGCGGGTGCAGCCTTGGTTTGGGAAGTGCCGAGGTCTGCAAATTCCTCCCTTCTGCCTCAACATTCCCTGTTCCCTTTTTCACTGATCGATGTTGATGCTCACAAAATATTTGCGCTGTTTCTGAGCTGAGGATTTTCTCCTGTTGGTGTAACTGTGCGCAGGAAACATGATGCTTGGATGGAGTGACCCAGGCGATGCTCTCCCAAAGCCACTGAGCTGTTATGACGTGGGGTTGCCCCAGCACCATGTCATTCCAGCAGGCAAAGTCACTAGCAGGGCCACATATTCAAAAATCATGTGTCTAGTTCTGCATGGAGAGAGTTGTTTGGAAGATAAAAATCTGCTGTCTATCCAAACACACAGATTTGTCTCTGTATTTGCACTATGAAAGACACATGTATAGAAATGAACAGACTGGTATGTATGTTTGTACAGAACAATTTTTTAAAAAATTAATTTTTATTTTTAAAATGTCCTTACAGGAGCATAAGAAATCACTTGTCCTGTGCAGGGGAATTACACAAACTTTTAGTCTAGCCTTTCCACAGCCATGGCAACAACAGCCATTTCAAAAGATGTTGATGGAGGATGCTGTTGATTCCAGTCTGCTAGAGGCCTAACCTGCAAAACACAGTGTCAAAATAGACATTCCTGCTTTGGCGTTATGTGGTCAGACTGGAGAGAATGCAGCCATTATAGGGAGGAAGCTGTGCATCTGTTTAACTACTTCACACAATGGTGGAGCTTTTACCCTGCCGTTCTCCCAGATAGTGCATGCTTAAGTGTGTATAGAATATTAAGGGATAATGAAGTTAGGATGAACTAGCATATAACAGGAATAATAGGAAAGTGTTGTCATTGATTTTCTTTAGTTTAAGTTTAAACTTTCACATTTTTCAGTCAGCCAAACTGCTGTGGCAATTAATACATTGAAAAAACATTTGTGTTTGATGTAATGCTGTGATTTTAGCCTTAATGTATAATCTTGGTTTATCTAACTACTTGTCAGGGGTTTTATGAACCTCTATAGCACGTTGATGCCTCTTCAAAGCCATCTGGAAGAAGATCTACCCACTCTTTTTTTTGCTTTACTCTTTTAATTGGAACTGCTGGCTGGCCCTGTGTATCAGAGCAGTACAAAGGCTGAGAAAACAGAGAGGTCTTACACTAGACTATTTGAAAGGGCAGCAGGAGACGTCATCCGTTTTGTGTATAGATATGTTTAGATAGATGTGGTAAGCCATGAGAAGTGGATGCCTTGACAGGTTACTTTTCAAAGACTGCTGATTTGCAGTGACCTCTGACTGTTCTCAAAACAGCTGAATTCTGCAGACTCTGGTAATCTGAGATAGAAACTGTTTTGAAGTCGGCTGGGTGTAAAGAGTCTATTGCTGCTCTGGGTGCCTCAATATTACAAGGAAAAGTAGAGCAGGAGAAAAAAACGATGCTGTAGCTGGAAACTCCCTTGTCTGATTTCATATGGGACAATTTGCTCTGTTCGTAGGCCACCACCTGGATGAAAAACACACACCTCTATGCTCAGATGTTGTCCATCCCCCCAGGCCAGTCATTGCCATAGGGACGTGTGTAAAAATGCCCTGTTCCCTGCTGCATGATGCTTCCTTGTTCTGTGGGAGCCGCATATAAAGGTATTTTAAATGTATGGCATGTTATATATCATGTTTAGTCATGATTCTGTAAAATGTAGACTGTGTAAGGAGAGGTAGAAACACCACCCTTCTTTTCTCTCAATCTTATTGATTGAAATAATCAAGTTAACAAAATTCTTTCCAACCTGTACTAGAAGTCTGTTACTTTTCTGTCAGAAGTGTAGAATCTCTTGTAAGCCTGAAAGTTTTCTTCTTTCTTTTACGTTTTGTTTTGTTTGGGTGTTTTTGTTTGTTGTTTGGTTTTGGTGTTGGTTTAGCTTGTTTTAAATACTAACACACAGTTTAATAAAAAATATTCCCCCTTCTAATAAAGTTTGCCTCTTTTCTGGGCTACCATATACTTTTTCTTCTGGACCCGTAAGGCTGCATCATGCTGAGGACACTCAGAAAGGAGCTGCTGTGATCTCCCTATCCAGTCTCCTTGGTGGCCGTGCCGGTTCACCCTCCAGCACAGACAGAGATTGTGCAAAAACCTCTTGTCTGTCTTTGGGCATATACTTGCAGGATTCCAGTCCTCCTGCCATATACATCCAATTTTAAAGGAACTTAAAATCAGCTTCCAGATGTTCACATGGAGATTACATACAACCCCCTTGTATTTAATGTATTTATATTCCCTTAAAAACAGCACCAATTTTCATTTATATATGTTTGCAGTAGGCATGGGACTAGAGGGAACAGACAAGTAGTGCAAGGGCAAACAAGGAAGTGTCAAGATGATAGGGTCCATGGAGCACAGCCACCAAGGCTGTAGCTGGTAAAGGAGGGCCCTCCTTACACCTTCAATCCCAGCCAAATGGCTTACATGCAAGACTCCTACTCCTTGCATATTCTCAGTGTGGCTGCAGGCAAATCAAAACACTCAGGGAGAGCTTTTAAACTCATGACAGCTCTTCTTAGGCAGAGCTTCCTTTACAGCAGTGGGCTGAAGGATGGTGGATGTGCAGTTAAGCAAAAGGCAGTATCTAGTCTCCCTGTATTTAGGAGCCAGGTGGGAAGCCTCTGACAGCTGCAGCACATGGGGATGCAGCTGCAGAGAGTGGGCGCTGGGGTAGCTGGGGAGGGTGGCAGACGTGCAGCCTCCTGGCTGCTGGCCCAGCAAGCGGCCGGTGCAGCCCAATGCAAACAAGGAGTCCGCACCAAACATGCACCGAGTGAGATCACTTTCAAAGGCTTGATGTGTTGGGCAAATTTGGGCAGATTTTGAGAAAATGTCTGTGTGTGAGGTGGGGGCATGTCTCAGCCACACGATCCAGAGAGTCACCCTGCTGAAACTACTCAGCTGAGTGACTGAAAGGGTTTGTTTTAAAATATTTTTAATATAAACAAAAGTTATATTTTCAATTTGCCTCTCTCTTTTGTAGGCATCTGGACCATTTAGATGAAATTTCCAGAAAAAAAATCAACCTGAGTACCAATCCAGAGCAGAAAATTTAAGTGGAACCAACCTGATTCAATCTCATTCAAAGCTCCATGTTTTAGGAAGTTGAAGTAGCAAAGCCTTAGACTAATTTTCTAATGGCATTCCTAACCTACCTGCTTTAATAAAAACCTCACCTGTGTTCTAAAGCTTGAAGCATATAATTCCTAGAGCTGCTAAAGTAATTCTTGATTTTGATATGAGAGGAGACATTGCTGTGGTTTCCAATGAGTGCATATCAGCCTTAGCACTTAGGAAGATTTTTGTGAGCATGGCTGATTTCCCTCTCCATGATAAAAATATTTGCTGGCTATTATTTTATATTCAACAGCCTTGTCACAGAACTCAGTCAAACCGACTCAGGGTATCTACATGTAATTATTGCCAACGTGTGCTATTTTCCCTCTTAATTATCATGCTTTTGGAAGGATCTGACTGCTTTGAGGATGGCACATTTTGCTATGGAAAATCCAAGCGAACACTCCTTTCCCCCAGATCTAAAACATAGTATTACAAAAAAAAAACCCAAAACCAAAACAAATAAACAAACAAAAAAAACCCCAAACACAGAAAAGTTGAAAGTTGAATGTCCTGTTAAGCCCCAGAATCCAGATGAAAGAATTGGAGATTTTTTTTTTTAATCCAGTCTTATGATTTCTTAAAGCCGTGTTATAAATTTGGCGGTCTTTATACATCACTGTTTATACCAGGAGCAGAGAGATGCAGCAACGCACAAATTCAGCAAGAGCAGGCAAAAGAAGCAACTTTATTAATTTATAACCCTGTTTTATATACCTTAGCCCCATAGGGCGACTGGTCAGTGATCACCCATCTCCTAGGGTGATTGGCTAAAGTCCTACAGCACCCATTTCAAAATATTTTTCCAATGTACCATAAACAGAACTTAGCAAAACACCAGGTGTTGGTCCAGCTTACAAAAAACCATCCTACTGTTTTTCATAACATGCATGAGAAAGGTTGGATTCTCACCGAATATTGTGAGAACCTGAGGAAATCCTTCTGCTAGAAGCTTTTCAGCATCCACATTTATATTGCTTTCTGCTTGATTTATATTGGCATTACCACTGTATATTAATTTCATGTGTTAATAGTTTTACAGAAATAGGCTTAAATGCCTAAAAACACCGAGCAGGACTAATGGTTGTTAACAAAACGTCATAAACATGTCTCAGATGACTAAAGGCTCCCCCCATAATTGGGGAAATGTTATCTCTGCGATTGTCACTGTTGTCTGGATCAAGCAAAAGATTCCCCCTACACTTTCTTCTCCAATGTGGACCCTAAACTGGCATAATTCAGTACAATCCTATTAGATTTGCCAGCTATTCCGAGCTGAAATTCTGACACATATAATCCACACTTTTAAACACAGATATGTATTGTCTTTTGCCCTAAGATAAATATTTTATATATTTCAATAATACTTTTATCTTGACTTAAGACAATTGAATTAAACGTAAAATCCTGGTTAAACACATTATTATTGGTTTCCCCTCTTGTTAGTATAGAATTTATATCAGTATTAGATTTTAAACTTAAAGCGAAGATATTTTTAGAAAAAAATCACCTGCACTGGAGATTTTTTTGTTTGTTTGTTTAAATATGTTCATTCTTAATTGAGGGGGTAATTATTTTCAGTACTGTCTTTTTGCACCCTAAATACAGATCAGATTATAATATTTCCTATACTTATTGAGAACTTAGTTCAAAGATTTGAGTGAATTTACAGCTGAATTGCGAAAGACTTTTACATAAAAATGTACATGACTTTTACATAAAAATGTACATAAATACACAGGGTATGTCCAAGAAAAACAAAAAATTTTTTTAGAATAAAGGTCACTTTCACTCTTTTTCTGACACTAAAATTAAATTTTACAAATGTTAAAAAATAAAGTCATTACTGACCTTCTAAGAGTGATTTCATTAAGCATATGGGGAGCGTCTACATTTTGAAAGCAGCTTTTTTTACGACCTGAAGAGTATACATGAAACACTGGGGTTTGGGCTGCTTTCTGTAAGACAACAAAAAGAAAAAAAAACCCTCTCCTTATGGCTTCTAAAATATTTCTTTTTTCCTTGCAGTGATTTATCATATTATATTATAAAAGTATCATCAACATATAATCCTTACATTATCCAGTGTATAACTTACATACATGCTTTTTATTATGGACTGAATGAACACGTACCGTCACAACCATGATGCCTCACAGAAAAAAAACAGACAGAGATATGCAAGACCTGTTAATTTGTTCTCAAAAGGATCCAGATAAAAGCAGATGCTAAGGGGCAATAAATTACACTTTTTTTTTCACATTTTCTTCTGTGCTTTTTTTTTTTTTAACCCTCCTAGTTGACACAGAATTTCCTTTGCAGCATTATTTATTGTCAGCGATGTTGCTAGGCTGCCTGGGAGGGCAAAATGGAAAACTTTGTGAAGTATACTTGGAGAGTGCTCTCATAAACCAGATGATTTGTGAGTAAGTTGTGCAGAGCTGGAAGTATATTTTAGATATGTTAGCTGTCTGGTACTGGGCTTTTATACAGTGAATGAAAGACTCTGGAAAATGTTGCTTATATAGGGAATGTTTACCAAGATGTATTTGAGTGTCTCACCAGTATGTGGGCTATAATCTTCTCAGCATCAAGTAAGATCTTCCGTTTCTCCACGTGAAGGCTCTAGAAATGTTGGAGAGTTATATTTTGGAAAATTATTCTTAATTTTGGGTTTGCGTCTTCGAAGAGATTAATTATTAGATAGCACTGACACCACTCTTCAGAAAACTAGACTCTTATGATGTGTCTCAAGCCACACACTAAAACATTGTCAGCACAAGGAACCATTAGTCACTTCTGAAAATTTCAGGGCCTGAATGACTGACCTGCCACATCCTTTACAGAAAGATTTTAATGGGAACTTTGTCTAACCCAGGTATGATATAAACCAACAACTGCCAAAGATGCTCAGAGGTCCAAAGAACAAATGATTGTATCACTCACACAGTTTTATGTTGAGTGTATATGTATGTTAAACGTATTTCTGTATGGACATGTTTGCGTAGAGGGACACATGGAAGAAGAGCACCTTCCAGAACTGAGATCCCACAGGTGAGCACAATGAGGCAGATGGGAAGGGCTAGGGGAGGGATGCTTCCCAAAGACTGGGCACTTGCATCACTGCCCACATGCCTCCTCCATGCACTCTTCCTCCTCCTCTCATTGAGGTGGAAGCTGAAGAAAGGAAGAATGAGGGAGGTGAGGTGGGAAGCCCGGGGCAGGAAGCAGCAGTGAGACCGGAAGCAGCGGCTAAGAACACTCTAAACCCACCATCCAGCTGTGAGCATCTAAGCACCAGGAGGGTGAGATGAAAAGTGGGCTGGTGGCACACAGGAAATGGCTCTGCATTTGTTGGCTTGGGAACTGCCTTACAGCTTATGTCCAGAGATTTGCCTACAACACTGGACTAAATGCTGCTTTAATACAGTGGTAGTGAGCAGGTGGGCGGGTTTTGGTTTTGCTTTTTTTTAGCTTCATAAGCATTATTTTTTCCTAAGAAAAGGTAACTTTAAAATATAAGAACAGGCATCCTTCCACACATGTGCACACACACGTTCCTGCACACACTGTAATTTTTGATGTGAAGTGATTGATTGCATTAGAGTGCTTTCAGCCAGCAACCACCTAATGGGAACTGGCAAAATATTTTTTTATACACCAGTCGCCACAGTAGTGAGATCAGTAAGTCCCAGCAAATCTGAATGAAAGTGCTGTATGCATCTGTTTGAATGTAAAGGGCAACTAGATGTGAGGAAATGGGAAATACACCTGTGGATCTGAGAGCAAAACCTGGACCTGGCCTGCCCTGACTTTTTCCACAGATTTATGCCTTATAAATCAATCAATTTAAAGTAGGGTCGGTTTTAAAATAGAGCAGTTTGCTACACTTAACTAAAGCTTAAAATACTATGTTGTAGAGAAAGCATTTTGTTTTGCTCTGAAATCTGTGCACTTCTAGTGGGCAAATCCACTTTTTCAGTGCTAGGAACTGGCACGCTGGTGTGCAGCTACTTCTGACAGAAACCTCAGCTGATAATATAGCAGAAAGGTGGGTAGTATTATGGTACATGTGTACAAAAAAATGCCTCAGAGCCTAGGCCCACTGAAGTCAGTGGCAGGTTTGCTATTGACCTCACTATGAGATGTTTTAGCTGTCAGGGTGGTCCCCACGTTTGCCTGTCAGCCAGGACACAGACCTGAGTATGTTCTGAATATACAACCAGTGCAGTCTAACACACATCCGGTATATTTTTATGGGTGAGAAGGCAGTGGGAAGGCTTTAAACTTGATTGGGGAGAGGGTATATTTTTATCAATTTTTTTTTAATTATTATTATTTATTATTATTTTATCTATTATTTTTATCTATTTGAGCTCTATTTTAAAAATTGTACATAAAAAAGCACATGCAATTAAATATAACAAAACCAAGATAACATCCACTTGGGCATTTGGATGAATGTGTTGAATGACCAGTGGTAGGTAATATGTTGCAAAGTCATTTGATCATGTGAAAATCACAGGGACCTCTAGTCCAGGCTCCTACTCAAAGCATCCAAATAAATTGAATATCAATATTAACCTGAAAGGTCACGATACTGATGAGATGGAAAACCTATCTGTGGTTCTAGACTAACAATGGACTTGATAATTTGGCCAGACAATAGACATGACTAGCACTCAGAAATTACTCTTTGAAGGGGACAGTGCAGAGTACAGGAGTAAGCACTGGAGCCAGTTGGTCACCCTAGGAGACAGTGACAGTAGAGGGGATCCTACTGATGTGATCTGTGATGCAGTCAGGGAAGCAATCCAAGACAGGGATATCTCAGTCTGAGTTGCTTTGGCTGACTTTATTTTCAGTGGAGAAAGACAGACACTTCCAAAGGGCAAATATCTTATGTCAAAGATTGGCACTTATGAGAGAGGAGCCAAAGTGATGCCTGAAGTTGCTTCTCTGCCCCTCTAGTGGCTGTAGAGGCCACTTAAATGACTAGTTCAGAGGTGACGACTATCTTTCATATGGCTGAAGCTCAGGGGGTGAATCCTACCCTTCCATGTTCAAAAAGTAGTGCAGAAACCTGTGTCTTGCTTGGTGCTGCTGCAGATGGAAAATGTGACAGTGGACTTCTGAGCAATTCTCCCAGAAATGTGCAAAGCTGCAAAAATTCAGAGCCTATTTGGGAATCCTCAGCCATCAATAACATAGGCAATAGTGAAATAACAGCAGGACGTTTTACTTTTAAATGCTTCTCATAAAAATGAGGGGAGCAGATTGTTTATATTAACCTTTCTGGGAAATGCAATCAAATCGTCCTTGAAAAATGTTAAAGAAGAAAAACATAAGCGTGACTTTCAATAGCCCTTAACAATCTGTGAACCGGCCCATTGCTAACTGTCACACACAATGTACATTTTGTTTAGTGATTTCTGTTACACTGCCACTCTCTATGAAAATGTTTAAAAGAATAATTCAAGCTGCAGGATCCCAGGTGCATAAACATGTGCTCCTCAAGCCAGCAGAGAAACTGCCGAGCCTAGCAGGAACGTCAGACCCACGGGTCAATTCAGGGACTAAGAAAATCATTTCCTATTTTCCTTTATGGATTTGGAACATGCTGGGATCAGCCAGTCTAGAAAAATAGAAAGAAGCTGTGTCTTCTGCAGCAAAAACAGAACTGGGAAATGAAAGATGCCTCCAACCCTGGCCAATTTTGTCAAAGCAGGCTGGGGAAAATGTGTGGCCCCTGCCGGCTGAGGCTCACGGTGACCTTTCCTACCACACTACCTGCTCTGCAGAGCCTACCCTGCCTTGCTGAGAGTGGCAGGCAGGGCAGCCTGGCCCTGCTCCTGGCAGAGGTGGAAAATACCTCACACCAAGCAAGGGTGGAAAGCCCCCTCCGCTGAAGCCTCTGTGCCCTCAGCTTCACACTCAGCACTTTTTTCAGGCTCTTGAATTGCTCTTCATAGGCCTTCAAAGGTACCTACCTTTCCGCTGACTAAGCAAATAGGCTTAAGTGGGATTTCAAGCCTTTGAGTATGGCTCTGTGCCTTCATAGGAATGTGTGGTCTTCCATGGACTGAAGCCCTTTTGCTGTGCCTTCCCTTCTCTGGTGGACAAAGTTAGTGACTGAACAGGTCCCAGTTCACTGTTCTTGATACCATTCAGCTGAGGTTATGGACCAGCTTGTGGCACCTAAAACGTGCATCAGCCACACAGTGCAACAACTTCAACAATATTAGACAGTATGCAGCTGGTGACAACACCTTGGCCAGCGTGGGGTTGGTGGGATGACTCTAGGAAGCTGTGTACTCTTTTCTGTTATTCAGAAAAGAATCACAGAATCAGAATCACAGAATAGCTATGGTTGGAAAAGACCTTTAGGATCATCAAGTCCAACCATTTTCTACCAGGGCCACTACTACACCATATCCTTAAGCACCATATCTAGATGGCTTTTAAATAAATCCAGGGATGGTGATTCCACCACTTCCCTGGGCAGCCTGTTCGAATCTTTGATAACCCTTTCGTTATAGAAGTTGTTCCTAATGTCCAACCTCAACCTCCTCTGGCACAACTTGATGCCATTTCCTCTTGTCCTATCAGTTGTGATTTGTGAGAAGAGACCAACACCCACTCTGTACGAGCTCCTTTCAGGTAGTTGTAGAGAGTGATAAGGTCTCCCCTCAGCCTCCTTTTCTTCAGACTAAGCAACCCCAGCTCCCTCAGCTGCTTTTTGTGAGAGTTATTCTCAAGAACCTTCACCAGCTTCACTGCCCATGTCTGGACCCGCTCCAGCACCTCGATGTCTTTCTTACACTGTGGCGCCCAAAACTGAACACAGTACTGAAGGTGCGGCTTCATCAGTGCCCAGTACAAGGGGACAATTACTTCTGTAGTCCTGCTGGACACACTATTCCAGATACAAGACAGGATGCTCTTAGGCTTCTCGGCCACCTGGGCACACTGCTGACTCATGTTCAGCTGGCTGTCCACAAGCACCTTCAGATCCTTTTCTGATAAGCATATTTCCAGCAGCTCCTCCCCAAGCCTGTAGACTCAGATAAATCTATGTCTGTGGGAATTTGCTTGGTTTTGCCTGCCTGTTTTACCCAAAGAAAGCACAAGGCTCCCAGTCTGTCCCCTCCTGCTGTCCCCTAGATTATGAAAGCTAGGTAGAGACCATGAAGAAGGAAATATGGTGTCAACAGCCTGCTGCGTGATAAGGAACATAGAATAACTCTAGGTGCATGTGATTTAAAAAATGCTAGTAACACTTGGCTCTTTTTTGACTTGCCTACAATGGGTAAACTCTAAGTAGTCAAGATGTATAAGCCATCAGCTGAGGTTCAGCTTGCTGAAACCATCTCTGCACAAGATCAATGGCGAGTGGGCAGATTTCTGAGGAGTTTGTTGGTAGCTATTCTCCATTATTCAAGGCTATGACCATAACCGAGGAGACAAGTAGATGTCACTCTCAGAACTGCTACTTCAGCACTGAAGCTCTCAGCAAGTCCTAGTGTTTCTCTTCTGAATCTCTTTGTCTTCTGTTTCCAGCTACAATTTCCCATTATATTTTCTTTTGCTATATTAAAAGGTTTTGTTTGTTTTTTTTTTTTAACCAGGCATTTACTCCCTATTGACGATAATCAAAATCACTTCTCAGTCTTGTTTCGGAGAGATACCACAGGCTGAGCTTCTCAAGCTTTTCACTGAGTTGCTTTGTGTTAGCTGTTTTAGGCTATTTCTCATTAATGCTCCAGACTTGCAATACCCTTTCTTTAAAGCCAGTTCTCAAACATTGTTTCACTACCAGATACATCAATCTAACTAAATATGAGCACATCTTTTCTTGGACACTTAAATTCAGTATCTATCTCTTGTTCCCGGCTTAAATCTTGTTCCCTTCTGCCACAGAATCACAAGGGGAGCAAACATGGCTTTGTGAATGACAATTAGCTTTTGTTTTTCTGCTTGTCCATCCTTCTTCCCTGTCAATCTCTAGCATTTCCTCTCCCATTCTTCATGGAGAGGTAGTTACCTTGGAGGTGCTGGTGCAGGGATTCAATATTTTGCAAATCTTTTTTATGGTGTTAGGTATTTTAAAAAAATTTAAAGTATTTAAATATCCTGCTCTGTATCTATGGCAGATCATAGTTTAATTTTGATTTTAACATCCCACAAAATAAGTTTTGGAAGGTAGAAGTAAAAAGCAAAATTCAGCAGAAAACTATGTGTTAATCAATATACTGAACAAAGTAGCAAAGATGGACTGGAGAGAGAAAATAAAGTGAAAAAAAAAAAAGAACACCTTATGAACCAATGTAAAATGATTCAATTTCAAAAATTGTGCAACGGAAAGGTCTTCAGTGTTCTTTTGATCTTAAGAGTTGTTATCTCCTTGCAGTTCAGCACCTAATTCTGATTCAAACAGTGCGTAGTCTCCATGGCAGCCAGACACCCTCTCAGGAGAAGGAAAGAAACCGTGTGCTCTTTTATGATAGCTTGCATCATTTGTCTGAGAAGACCACAGGACCAATAGATTTCCTGTGTGTAGTATATGATCTGTTTAAAGTCAGACAAAATAGTTTCTTGTATGAATTAACAGGATAATTTTGGTTTCCACAGTGTCCATGCTTTTATGCTGTTAGTACAATCAAACACTGCTTTAGTGGGCCTGTGCACTGAAGCCTATTAGCAGGGGTAAAAGGAAATAAATTTGAAGAACTTGACCTATTTTAGATCACCAAATAAAAAGCAGAAGAAAGATGGCTTATCTGTAGTTTCTGACATGCTAATCTGCTTTACACCGGCAAAGCATTAACATTGAAAAAACTAATTGAAAGACATGAAACATTTCCATGCAGAATATATTTGACTGTTAAGGGAAAAATCCAAACCTAGAGATTTACGGCTTGAATCCTTCCATTTGGAAGCACTCAGGGTTGGGATAGGTGAAGTGTAAGGGGGTTACATCTGTATTACCTTTTAAGAATAGTTCCCTGCTAGGCTACCTTTTCCATGGTGCAATGGGGAGGCTCAGTGAGATGATGAAACACGTGGATAAGTAGATAAATGCAGCCCACATACAAGGGGGTCACGAAACTACAAATGTTATGGCACTGAGAGATGTATTTCATGGCAGAAACACTTCTTTGTTTGCCTGATGACTAACATCTGAATTTTTTTGTTCTGTTTTAATTAATGAACAGTCAAAATCCAAAAGAGTAAATCCCTTCTTCAAAATACTCTCTTTACTTGTTCATCACATCTTCCACTACAAAAGTCCTAAAAATATAGATTTTCAAGCATTGCTTTTCTTCTCTTTCATATGTTTTTTTTAACATCAGTGAAACTACATGGCTGGTGATCTGACTTGTTCACGTGACAAAAATGCATAGGATCCCTGTAAAAGTGCTCCTCTCTTTGTTGTTTCTTTTTTCTTCTTTTTTTCCTCAAAATTAGTTTGTTCTGGATTTCTGAAGAACAGGGACAGATCAGATCTGGGACCCACTTGATCCAAGAAGCCAAGAAAACTTTAGAAAAGGCCAAGAAAGCATTAAAGCCAAGAAGCTTTAGATTTTGAACTACATCTTTAATAACAAAAGAAAGAAAAAGATGCCAATTCTGAGAATTAATACTTTCCTGACAGATGTTGGTTCAGTTCAGTGTTCACAGTCTCCTTTCAGTCTCATATTAACCACAAATGCTCATGCAGTCAAAGCATCAGCAAAAAGTTTTCTTGAAAGCAGAGAAAACACAGATTCTAGGGCATGGAGAAAACCATTCAATTTATCTTAGAAAGAGTTTTGTGACCCCAAAGGATATTTGAGGATTTGCTTTAAATCTTTACCAACTTTTTCTGCATGATTTAACAGCAATGGAAGCTCTGTTTTGTTGCACACCCTATTACACCTACACAAAGTGACCCTGACACTGTTAATATATTTCAGTGATCATATCTTTCACAATTTTACTTCTACTGACTACCAGTGAAATGTGGACTGTTGCCCTGACCCCTGGTAGCGCTTGAACAGCCATCACATGTAACAGTCACCTGCACTGCATGCTTTTTTGTGCGTGTGATTGAAATAAGTGAGTGGCGAGAGGTGCATTAGGGTAATAAGAACACAATCTTCACAAGAGTAACAACAATATTCTTGACTTCCATGGTTAGTCCTTTACAATTTACAACAATTTTGATTTATCTCCTACTAGTTTTCTCACTTTAGAGTTTCTGGCTATGTTTTCAGGACAAAATTTATAAGGAAAAGAAGCATTAAGTTTTTCTCTCACTAATTTAAGTCACAAAATGGAGCTGAGAGAAAAAATCAGTAGCTTTCAAACACTATTACCTTGCTAATGATAGCTTTCATTGCATGACAGTTCTCAAACTGATAAGACATTCCGAACATCCACAGAAAAGGCAAAGAGGTTTTTTAGTGCCCCAGCTCTGTCTCTGCAGCTTGCACATGTTTTCAAACATAATTTCATGCCTGCTTTCTGACAGCTCATTAAACAAAGGCCTCTTGGTACATACAGTGCCCATCTTCCTGCTGAGATTGTAACATATTTATGGTGTTTGCAGATTGCTGGCTGTTTGCTCTTCTACTTCACAGTGTCCTGCCTGCCAAATGCTTATCAGTCTAGTGAAGGTGACAGTTTTCCCCATTTGTGTAGGTAGCAGTGGTCTTGTGTTTGACCCTTGGAGGCAAGAAGCAATATGATTAGAAGAAGCTCCTGCAAGCAATAGATAAAAGCAATCACACAGGGAGAGACAGCGAGGAAGAGCTCAAGGGAGGAGGCTGATGTTGTGGAAGCTGATAGCTTGCATTCAGGGAAGGTGCTGGCAGTTAGTTAGCGAGACAGCTGGTAACATCCAGACCTTGTGGGATTTCAGCTTCAGACAAAGCAAACAAGGATTCGGGAGTGTCGAGAAGCTATCTGGATTGGTGTACAAGGGCAATCAGAGCTACTCACTTCTAATTATCTGCCTCTTTCCTGCCATTAAACTATCATTATTATACATTCAAACCAGTAAAGTTTAGTGAATTTAGCACTTTCTATTTTCTTTAAAAGCTGATGCCAAAACCCTGCTTTTCTTCTAACAGAACAGATGAAGACATCTTTAAGCCAGCCGCTACCATTCATCCATCTGTCCTTGGAGGATGGCAGGGGACTAGGAGCAGGTTTCTGCTTGTACCACCACTGGCAGCTGAAGTATCTGTTCCACTTCACCGAAGTAACAAAAGGGCTAATTGGTTTTTGTTTTTAACAGAATTTTTTTTTTTTTTTTTTTAAACTTCTTGTCAAGCCTATCGCTTAGTCAGTATTAAAAGAAAATGCAGTGGCAGCTCTGTTCATCTGCCAAAACCTAATCAACACAAAGGAGCTTTCGAGTAGCTGTCAGACAGGATTATGATATTGATCCTAACTATGTGCATGTTCCAGGAAAAGAAGCATCTCTTTAACTAAAAGTCAGAGGGTGACAGATAATGAAAGACAAATATTTTACAGCTCAAAGGATGGTTCTGGCCTTACATTAGGAGAGCTGCCTAATTACAGCTGAGAGAAGCAGCAGCACCTGGGCATGTTTGCCGCTGTCTCCCCTTGTACTCTGAGCTTCTCATTTCTTAACAAATAAGCAGGTACAGAGTGAGTCCCACCATGAATGCAATAGCTCACATATCCATGCCATGAGGGAGGGATATGTGTGATTTAATAGGCACCTCTTCCCTCTTCAAGTCAGTAGTGAATCAAGAATTTTAGACTTCACTCTGCCAGGGAGGGTGACTTTGGGGTCAGAGACAAACTCAAGGCTTTGTGTATTTCTAGTCATTAGTGATGATAAGACATTATTTATAACTTCAGTGAAGTTGAATCCTCGGTCTGGCTCCCAAATGCAGAGATAGGTAATGGTCCGGGTTTGAGTACAGATAAAATGAGATGGGCAGGGATTCAACAGATGAAATGCATGCTATGGTGGACGTCTAAAGTAGGAGAGAGGAATCATAGCCTACACTTCTAAATGTTGTCCCAGCTCTCTCCAAGTCTAGAGTTAGTTGAGATGAATCCTACTTGCAAGGACTCAAAGTCCAGTATTCCAATGTAGGAATCGAATGAGTGATAAAAGCCTTTCACTTCTGCGGGCATGAGGTCCAAAGCTGAATCCACACATATTCTAGGAAACTCTAGAGAATCAAATACCTCATTTGATTGATTATTCTGTCACCATGGCTGGAAGTAGTCTGGTGACAGGTGTACATGATGGACACAGCACAAGTTTTGAGGGCTAAATCTGAAATGAGCTAATATGGATTTAAACTTCTTTTAACTTCAGTTTTAATTGTACAGGGCCTTTTTTTATTAAATGTAACTGTCATTTTAAGTACAGTGTAAACAGCCCATGAATGGATCTCTCTGCAC
This sequence comes from Todiramphus chloris collaris, assembly GCA_025345505.1. Taxonomy (NCBI): domain Eukaryota; kingdom Metazoa; phylum Chordata; class Aves; order Coraciiformes; family Alcedinidae; genus Todiramphus; species Todiramphus chloris. Next base: position 3,555,831 of record JANVCC010000019.1, on the reverse strand, counting down.
TACTGCCAGAGCCACAGTGAGCAACAGCAGTCCCCTGAGCATCCCCTGGATATCCCAATCATCTCTGCTTATTACCTGGCTGCGTACCCCTTGCTGCTTGGGCTCCAACTCCTGTCACAGGGTGGTAGCCTCTTTTGCCTAGATATTGCCCTGTAAGTACCAGTAACAAATAAACCATGCCCTGACTTACAATGCCCCCCCCCCCCCCCAAGCCAGAGTGTACCTTGGGTCAGAATCTGCATTCAATCTTTCAATCTTTGGTTTCTCAGATACTTCATTGGGTTTCATGGGTCCGCAGGAAAGTCACTTAGCCTCTCCATGACTCATGTTCCCCACCTCTGGTGTAGCAATTATGGTTTCCACCTACTGTGCGAGAGATGGGAAGGATGTGTTGTTCAAGTATCACAGAAAGGCAGGAAGAATGTCCTGAAGAAGTGCTCTGATACTGTGCAACACCATGCAAAAATAAATTAAATGCTTTGGCTCACCAAAGGTGTTAAAATCATATACTTATTGTTTAAGACACTGTATCTTACAGAATTTTCTGCACCTAAAGACTAGGGCATATCACAAAACCCAGGGGTTTTTTCAGGACCAAATAGGGAGGATATGTTTTAAATAACTGTCCCTGGATCCTTCCATGAGCACTGTTAGTTGTCACTGAGCTGATGGTAGAGAAAATATGTTATTTTAGTGTATGTTTTTCCCTGTGTAATGAGCTACCACATCGGTCAATTTTGTTCTCTGTAATACATCAAAGCAATGGGAGCGCATTAAGAACCAAATGAGGGTCTTGGCCTCTCATCTTAGTTTTATCTCCCCCAATAATAATGAAGCTGGGTAACTTCCTAGAAAATAACAAATTGATATAAACCGCACTGGTTTGCCAGCTACTGTCATAGCTGATGGATAGTGCTACAGCCTGAATGGGTTGTCCACATACCTATTTGTCAGCACTGTCTGTGAGGAGCTCTGTGATAACATACTGTGCTAAATTCACTCCCGTGTCTACAAAGGAATAAAAAATGGCTCATTTGAGTCAATAGATGTCACACAGAGTAAACAACAACAAAACTGGGATGCAGTTATATTGCAACCTCACCAAAAAGATACCCTTCCTGATGAATGGGATGCTACAAATTCAGATGCCTGGAAACCTGAGTATGTGCTAGTAAAGCTGGTTCACTGCTAGTTTGCTGTCTTTCTGTCAGAAGAAGTAACTGCATTCACTGCTTGCACAGAAAAAGTGTTTTTGTATTAATCACCTACATTTCTATTATTGCTTGCAAACACCATTACAAAACTGACAGTGATCACTCCTCTTCTTGTAATCGTATTTGTATCACCAAGTATATTTGTTAAGGTGTAGCCATTTCTTAAAAAATAAAGAGTGTAGAAATACACTTAATTTCTGTGGTTCAGAACTGTTAACTGAAGCCTGCTTGTTGGAGCTCAGCAAACAAAAGAGATGGCTCTGCTTATATATGGCTGGGAATTCCTTGCACCACATCTCTTGGTATACATCTGGCTGCCTTTTAAAAAAATCCCTTTATCCTATAAAATATGTGCATGGAAAGACTGAATTATATAATGTTGGGTCTAGGAAAGGAGCAGTCATCACGCACCATCAGTACTGTAGACAGTTGTCAACCTCTTGAAGCACAGTGATAGGTTGCTTTTCCTAATGAGAAACAAGGGAACCCCAACAGCTGCAGGAAAGGACATCAGTTCCCTCTTCCCCTCACTCTTTCCTTTCAGTCAGCTGATGAGTCCCTCTCCAAAAAAACAAGGAGTATCTGTTTCAAGCTGATGGTGAAACATCTGGCAGGGTGTCTTAGGAATACTTGCAGGATAACACTTCCTTATGTTTTCACCAACACACTGGCACTGCAGAAACCTTAGCTTGAAAAAAAAAAAGGTCAAATGGAGTGTTCTGTGCATTTTCAGGAAGCAAAGGGTGTTCTTCTTTTGCATGATGGTTCATTGCACACGATTCCCGAGACAGGATGAATAACTCTTCTCCTTCACCAACCTAGATATGGCATAATCCTGCCAAAAGCTTTTAGGCTGCTGTTCTTCCCATTCAGAACCCAGTTTGTAGTGCTAGTAATATAACATCTCCTTTACTTCAGCATCTGTGGTAGATCATCACACCATAAGTATATCTTCTGAGGATGATGAAAGGAAACACCATATTTAGGAGATCCCTTATGTATCTTTAGTGGCCAAAGACCACTACAGCTTTCATCCAGACTATGGGAGAGAACACTCTCATACAAAACACTGTAGCTTATTGAGTCCACTGGTTATCACATCTGCTCAGAAAAACGGGTCACCCAGGACCAAGTAGAGAGAAGTGGATGATATGGTCAGGACTGAGGAAGCATCCTCATTTCCCCAATCACTATTTCTAGCTAGAAGTCCAGGTGTGACTGACATGTCCTCGGGCTGTTGTTGTGTCAATTTTAATGAAGAATTAATGACCCAGACTTTGTTTTACAGAGGCTGGAATGACAGTAAATTGCTGCTTTGGTAATAAATAGCTCATCACTACCTGGGCAGTATATTTGTTCCCAGAATTAGTCTAATTCAGTTGTTGAGTACACAGCACACCAAACAGGGTTCATAGAGCCTGAAAAAGCTGTCACACTGTGTATTGTGCTATCTTAATTGGGGGAGTTGAAGTGAAAGGCTGAAACTTGATCGGCTGTTGGATTAGGAGACTATGTGAGGGGAAACAAAGAAATGACCCAGAGTAAAATGGATGCCTCAGTACTAGAAAGGTTATAGCTTGACCACACACATTCTTTAATAATGCATTTCCAACATAAACAGAGCCACAGGCACTTGGCATAGAAGACAGCTTCTCTTTTTTGCAGGTCATCAATATACCATGTTTACATTGTCAGGCCGGTCTCAACAGTGTTAAATTATAAATTAGACTCAGTGCAAGTCAAGATGTAAACACTGATCTGTATACTACAGCAGCCAGAACATAGGCCAAGCAATTCATCCCTTTCAGGTAAAGATTTTAATAGGAAGCTTGGGAAAAGCTGGACTCTGGAAAAGTATCAAAGGAAGTGTTTAAAGGTGTTTTTCTTCTAGATGGAGCATCACTTGGGAATAATTTCAGTTAAGCGCCATTTCATAAAGATGTCCTTGGAGTAGCTTGTATTCAGCACAGAGTAAAACTGCAACTGTCTCTTAAGGACAACCATCTGCGGCATACAATATTGACACATCAAAATGCCAGTGACTCTGATGGTGACAGGGGCACCTTTTTAGATTAACAAATGATGACAGTCTTCAAAATTTCCAGCTGGAAAACAAAGCAATTGCTTTGGGAATGCAAAAAAGCACAGCACCAAAAACATCTGGAGAAAACACAAATATTATCTATTTGTATTTTGACCTGTAGATGACAGCAGAAATGTCTTGGCCTCTCTCTCCAACAAGCTGATTGAAAGTTTAATAAAAATATGTCCTGAAAACTTACAGTAATACTGACTTTTTGTTGATACTTTAGATAAATAAAATAATAAATACTATTTTTATAATTTTTAGGCTAATATTATTATATTTTCTACAATATTATTTTTATATCATTAAAAATTGCCAGGCACCCACTCACCACCCACCAACAGAGCTGGCGTGAAACAGCAGCCTGCAGGCGGTACAGCAAACTCTGCACGGCTGACCTTCTGCCACCCCCGCGTCTTTTTAATGGCCTAATCCTGTCAGGCACTGAGAAGAATAATTTGGGCAGCTTCTCTCAGCCAGGCTATTCCCCTTCTGTAGCTTGGCAGGGAGCAGGCTTGAGGGCTCAGTGTTCTGGAATGGCCACGCAGCCTGTGGGAGTGGGCACTTGCAAAGTGACATTTCTCTTACTGTGTGGTATGGATGCTGAAAAGAAATGATCCTTCGAGGCATCTCAGCTTGTACGGGTGCGCTGAGCCTTTTGTGGAAGCAACCTGAAGTGGTCCTCAGAGGCCTCTGTGTCTTCTTCTTAGAAGAGAGTTCTGTTTGTGTAAATCTGCTCATTTCTTCTTCTTCAGCTCCTTGACCAAAGGACTTTCGTTTACTTCTTTCATATGAGGGCAGGAGCTGTCTCATACTTGCTGATGCCAAAGCTGAGAACCATGTAAGCCTCAGGGCAAAGGCAAACAGATGTGAACAATGTCTTACACATGCTCCAAGCTTCAGGGTCCCTTCACAGATCACTTGTTTAATCATGTAGCATTTCTGGACGTTGACCTGTCAATGTCTGAAGGGCAAAATAGGCTCTTTTTAAGGCTACTTATATCTGGCATCAGCCAAGCTGGGAAAACAAATCCTAAACTTAGAAGATCTCTCTTGGGAGAATTTCTCTTTGGCCAAGAGAGAGAGTACTTAGAAAGAGGAACATCCATTATGATAATGTTTAGTGTTCATTGTTCCTATGTTCAAAAGAGAGCACTGCTGTGATTATGTCTGAGCTCCCAAATCAAAATGGGAAACAGACTTTCACCCAGTATTTCTATTACCAGTGTGCTACCAACGGCCCCACAGCAGAGACATTTGTGCATCTACACAAGTTTAGCAAAAACAGAGCCTCTAGCTTCAAAGTCAGACTAAAAGCTGGAAAAAATCTAGTCCAAGCCAAGATATATGGCCTAGAGATATTTTCTGGGGGCAAGGCTGTCTGGCAGAAGGATTCTGAAATGACTATTGATTGTTAATACTTATTTGCATCCTAATAGGACAGAGGGTCCGGTCAGGACTGTGCTTCATTCTGTTATCTGATAGACGCACACAGGTTAAATAATATTCCTTATGCCAAGCTGATTACATATATTTGATGGGATTTTTCAATTCATTTATGCATTTTATATCCTTCCAGTCAAATCAAGGGAGATATAGCTGATACGGGAGAGGAGTAATACACATCTGTCCAGTACCTTGAATTCCTGTGTGTTTCTTAATCTGTTTTACTTAGGGAATCACAAAATGTAAAGTCCTTGAAAGAACTTTTCTGTGATTCTGTTTTGGGGAATTTGTAGATCTGTAACAGATTTTAGCATGTTCTTTACATTTTCCTAAGACGGTGCTTTTCTTTTTTTCCAGCTAAACCTATGATGCTGTAATGTTAATGTGTTTTATGATACTTAAGACACAGTCTCCCTTTGTCCCTTCTCCCCATTCAAACCAACAAACTAGCCAGTGAGAACTTAATTAAAGAAACAAAATCCCCTACTCTTCCTGTGATTGCTATCATCTGTCCGACTGGGGTTTGAATCACTTGTGTTTGCTTCTCCTGTATTTTACCCACGACCAATACTAAAGTTAATTGGAAGGCTTTCTAGTGTGTACAGAGGACTAGGAACACAGAGCCGTTGGTAAGCATAATTTTGGACTCCGAGTTCACGTCCACATTTTGGGGGGGAAAGTTGTGCTCAAATTTGCAATCGAGGCAATTATGCTCATTCTGCCTTTAAAAGCAGAGCACAGAGGCATACCCATTTTCCCCAGTGATGGTCTTATCCTGCCTGGGAAGCCAATTTATCCACTTGTGGCTAGAGCAAGGGTAATTACCAGCCCTCAGGCAGTGTGGATAATCAGGGAGTTTGGGCCCCAGCCTGAATTTGCATGCCAAGCTAACATCCTGGTACAGATACAGCCTTTACTGACAGGTCGGTAGCAATTTCACTTTAAGTGGCTCAAATGGCTTCAACAATACTGAATTGCAGGGAATTGTATCTGCTTAGTCCTTGTGAAAATCTGGTTTATATAATCCCAATAATTTTTCAGTGGTTAATTTTCAAGCATGTGATTTTGCCACCCGCACAGATGAAGAAGCAGGTTTTGGGGCACACAAAACCATAGAGGCTTGAGGAAAGCTGGACTGCAATCCCCATGGAAATTGGGCTCACAGTAACAAGGTGGGTGAGATCTCCCAGCTACTCAAATTGCTATTGATCCAGCTGGGAATCTGATTAAGTGTATTTGTCTTTATTACCGACATAGTGAGTGGGTTGAATGGGGAGCTGATTTCATGTGCTTCTAGTCATGCTGGGGCAAATCTTCAGAGTCCCTGAAATGCAAGTGAATTATACTTGTTCAAAGCTCGTGGCCCTTTTAGAGTTTAGCCTACTGACCAATTTGTTGTAATGCTTTATAAAAGAGTCTAAGTGAATGTCCAGTGAATATGGGGATTACTCCTTGCCACCAAATTAGTAAGTACTGGTGTCACGCTACACTGAGCAGCAGCAAAATTTCTTATTTTATGGTGAGAAGCATTCAACTTCTTCCATGAAAAACAATTAAGACTGATGCAATAACAGATGAATCCTGTGTCATTATTTTCTAAACAGAATATTACAGACACCACAGTGAGATTAGGGTTAGGAACCTTACAACTGTAAGAGCTTTGGAGAAACCTGATGAAGGAAACCCATTCGTACTTGCAAAACCAGAAAATACCAAGCTTATGAGCCTGAGAAGACCTTATTAAAAACCAGTGGTCAGCAGTGGCTGAGATCTAGAGGTCAGAGGTGTTTCTCCCTATTTTTTTTTTTTTTTCTTGTCCAAGAAATAGGATGGAAGCATGGGGCCAACTTCCCAGAGGTCAACAGCAGTCACTGTTGGAACTGTATCAAGGGAGGATGGACTAGTAAAATCTCCTTTCTGTTATGCAGACAGGTCACTGGTGGGATTTACATCAACACTAGTGTAAGATGGGCATTTAACTCCCCTGAAAGTGGGTATGATTTGAATGCAGTAAGAAATATGCATCAATCCTTCTCTGGAAATTTGGTAAAATCCCATAAAGTGAACATCAGCCTCTGTGACTGTTAGACCACTAGAGACTGATTCACCTTCAAGAAGCTGAGCCCTGGAAACCTTTCATAAGCTGGGATGTTCTGCAGTGAACACTCCAAATGGTACAATTATCTGCTGCTTATCTCGTCTCTAACTACAGTAGCCTTTGCAAGCAGTCTTGACTTTCAGCCTAGTGCCATGACTTTCACCTTATTGCACCCTTTGTACCAGCTTTCAGATAAATTCATATTGTCTAAGCATTTCCTTACCTTCAATTTCTTTTTTTATTCAGGTTCCTGACAATGGCTGCATGATGGAGAGAGAGCCTCGATATTTCTTTGCCTAGATCCACCTAAGTTTCAAACTCTTTGCAGCTTTGATTCCCAGGGGCTTCCCATAGAGCCCATTAGGCCCGTTCCCATTGCAGCTGGAGGAGAGATTACAGTGCACCCTCCCACCCAGCTTAGCTAGCTGCTCTCCAAAACACTCTTGCTGCCAACTCAAGAGACCAGAGTGTCTCCATCTCCTTTAACTACATATTAGTTATAGCCTCCACTGTAGAAATACAATGAATTTGGCATGAAATGACAAAACAGAGTTGTTTATCACTCTATAAACCCTGGAGGGCCAAATAGGTTTGACACTCAGGCAGTGAAGTGATTACAAATTGAGCCTTTGGGCTGCAGCAGTACCAGGGCTGTTGCTCTCTCTCAGCAACACATTCTTCGATGGCTCTTTGCTTGCCAGCACACTGCAAAGCTCTTTCTGCTGTCCATATTAGTGCTGTATGTGGGTTTCAACTTTGTGCTTGGCCTCTTCTGTGTCTCCTTCCATAAATCCTGGAAACAAGAGAAGAAACCAGCAGCAGCCTTTTGACTATTATGGCCAAAATTAACAAATTCTGTTCTTGAAATACAATATGCACCACAAATAATTTTTTTTTTTTTGATGTGTGCAAAACCAGAGTCTTTAATTTCCACCAAGTCATGTTTCATAGAAAACCAAATAAGCTTAATATCTGCTCTTTATCATGAGTAGGGGGTGGGAAAACATCCTTATAAAGTCCTGCACAGTCATTAAAATCAGGAAAGCAGTTCCTCTAGCAAGTCTTGTTCCTTCAGTTCTATTTTCTGTCACACTTGTGCTATTTGTTTATGCATTAGGGGCTGTTGTTAAGAAAATGGCAAGTGGGTTAATGGAGAGTTCTCAAATACTTCTCTTGTGTGTCTCAGGTCCCCCTGGGATCGATTTAATTGTTCCTACAATGAAAGCAGTACCGTCGTAAGGTTCTTCAGCTCAGATAAACATCTTTAATCACTTTCATGCTGAAATAAAAGGAGCTTGGGAATGTGAAACTTTAGTACACTTTGATTCCTGAAAGGAGAACTTAGGGACACCTTGCAGATACATATATAAACCATCTCACTAACATTAGAGAAAGGGTTTCCTATAAGGCTTTCAGGATGCTTTAATGTAAGTAGCTCCTATTATTGCAGCTAATATATTTTGCACGTGTGCCGCTCTTTGGATGCTGAGAATGCAGCTGTACAACTTCAGCTTCACTTTGGAGCTGAAACTGGCCATTATGGAATGTATTGTAGAGTATCAATCTGAAGACAAATTCTGAAGTTTAACTTAACTGGAGGCTTGCCAAGCAGAAGATTCAAGCCAGGGTCTGTTCTCCTCTCCATGTGCAGATGGGACTCCCACAGACATTAATGGAAAAAATAATAAATACTCTAACAAACTCATAACGAGGTAGGCTGGTAACAGGCTTAATTATCCATGTTCATGCCAAGGAATGCCTATGCCAGCAGGTGCTCCTGGTAATAAGTTACCTGGAATGAACCATCACAGAGAGCAGGAAGGTTTCTTAACTTCTTATTTTTTAATGATAACCATTTAATCCACCACTGGAGTTAATTAGTAGACATAGCAAAAGAGAGCTGTACTGCTGCTCCACACCTTGTTTCTTCTACTTGCACACAAATGATGCTATTAATACTGGGAACCAGCATCCCAGTTTGCCTTCAGGGCTCTGCAGCACAGCTGAGAAGAGGCACTGCCGTGTACCTGCCTTCCCCCTGTGTGAGCCGCAACCACTGGAACATCACAGCTCTTCCCTGCTCAGAAAGAAAGAGACGCTTGATCAAAACACTTTTCAGTGAACAACTTTGTGTAACAAGCAATAGAAGAGCATGTTTAATTGTGGATCTTTGCAGGGGAAAGAAATAAGACTTCTGCAGGACTGTGCCCAGGACCACTGACAGCACAGTAGCATTTTCAGAGTTTGCTGGAGATGGAGAATGGGATCCTGACCCTTTGCTATTCATTAGTGTGATGGAAGTTCACTGACTTCAGCAACGGACATGGTGAAAATGTCTTTTCTTCCATTAAACGGAGCCAAAACCTGACTCTTCAGCATGAAAGTAGTCTTCCATGGGTAGAACCAGGTCCCATCCCCTTTTGTTTCAATGCCTCATTATTTTCATTAAGTTGAAGAGCAACATTAATCCATGTTATTCTTAACCTGCAATAACATAGGGCTGATTTATTTCAACATGCTGGAAAGAGAAATCATGTCCCTTTTCACACCTTAAGATTTTGTGGGTTTTTTTCCGATTATTGCTGCACATCCAGCATTCTGAGGAATTTTACTGCTCCTTTTCATTAAACTTATTTCTACTGCATTCTATGTACATGTCCGCAGTCAAACACAAAGACAGAACCTAGCAGCAAGTAAAAAGTCTTCTGAAGTTCACACTCGAGAAGTTTTGTTCCACCATTTCTATAGTAATTTTATATTTTTTTAATACCTGCTATATTTTCAAGGCACAGAAGAGAAATGTTATAAAACACTTATCACACACAGCATAACCACTTGCTACCTCAAACTCATTTTTAAGGTCTCCTTTTCCTTGGGAATTTCTGTTGAAATCATTTCAGTGATTGAATTCTGCTTGCTTGGGGGGATGTTACCCAGAGGGGAAAAAAAGCCAGTGTGTTGTCTATAGCATGACATAGAAAATTAGTCACATAGGTATCATTTACTTGTTTCCTTTCATGGCCTCTAATCCTCTATTTACATGGAGTATATCCATCACCCCATCCCCCCCAATATTTTCTGCAGGCTAAGACAAACTTGGGCATTATAGCAAACCCAAAGAAATCAGCTTTCTGGTGTGGCCTCTTGCGTACTGGATATTTACAGATTTAATATTCTTCCAGCTTTGAGTCCAAAACCAGAAACCTGTCCTTCTGGCTACTCTAATGATTATATCTACATTTCCTATGGCTGCTCCTGCTAAATTACTTAAAATTTTAGCTTAATGTATATTACTTATTACAGTCAGCTGATAATACTACCTATCCTTCTGTTTTAGTAGGCAATATTCCAGGTCTCTCATTGAGATAAACTGCTCAGTCTTCAACCTCATAGTTTATCCACTTCAGAACCAGATTACTGTCTCGTAAAACTGTTGAGATGGTGCTGTTAATACTTGCTATTATTTTAGAGGCCAGAACCATAATCTTCATTGTAAAGATTTAAGTCCTTTTCACATGCTGAAAGTTTTCAAAGTATGGGTCATATCCTGCCATTGATTTTTACGCAAAACTTCCAGCATTTTTTGCAGTAATTGGGTTTTTCCTCCTGTGATTTCACACCACGGGATCGGAATGATGCAATCACATTCCTAATACAAATTTATGAACTTTGTATCATTGAATTGGTGCTATAAAACAAAATCATTTTCAGTCCAAAGGGCATGTGTGTGTATATTTGACAGACCTGTGCATCATTCTGCAAGCAACCATTTTTCTTAATATCAGCCAGCGAAACAAAGTTATATGTGAGTGATGTTGCTATTATTGAACTGATGGTGAGCCCAAGCGCTGTGCTGTTTCCTCCCTGAAATCATTTGATACAGCAGTGGCATTCCTGTTCAAACACTACAAATCAAAAGACACAGACTCCACTTCAAAGGGAAATTGAAATGTCCAGATGAAAGTCGAGATGAAAGTCCAGATGGAAAGACAAGTGTGCCTAGCTTTGGCTCATCAGATAAGTGGGGAACCAGGTGCATGTTTGAATATTCCTCTGTCACAAAAATAAAATCTTCATTCTTTGTGGGGAGGTGAGGGTCTGTAGACGAGCAGGTCTATCACCCCATATATAAAAGGTGTCTGTTATTTCAGTGCTCAAAACAAACAAACTTTATGAGAACTAAATCCCATTTTTCCCCTCTTCATACCAAGTACATATGCACTTTTATGTTTGCTTCCTGATTCTTTTAAAGCAAGCAAAAATAAAGCAGACTTGTGGAATGGAAGATAACTAGACACGTAAAGAAGAAAGAGAACAGAAAATTAAGCTCTTATTTGAGAATCAGCCGTGACTTAAAGTTGGCTGCTCCCTCAGGACAAAGGCTGGGGAGCACCTGACCTGGATCAGAGAGACGGCACATACATACAGTATAAACCTCCTCTTAGTGCTCCCCTGCTTCTCCCACAGCCTTGGGTCACAACCTCCCTGTTATTCTGCTGCTGATTGGCTTGAAACAAGGGGGCCAAAAGAGTGTCTAAAGAGCATCGCAGAATAGAGGAGCCTTAACCCTTCTCACTTTGCTCTGAGATACCACCAGTAAGGACAGGGAAGATCCCAAGGCTCTTGGAGAGGCATGTGCCGTCAAACTGTCCCTCCTATATAGGGCTACTCTCCCTGGTTAAGAGGCTTTGCCAAATGCTAAAACCAGAGAAACAAAGGTTACTATGACATGTAGCTTCTCAGTTAAACTACTCTTCTTATTTCTGAGCTGCCTGAAAAAAATGCACTACTTTCTCAGTAAAGCGTCAGACCACAGAAAAGAGGTATGAGATTTTGTAGGAAGTAAAAAAAAAAAAAAAAGCAGCAAAATTGTCTTTACTAATGAGAAAAATATCAATATTTCCAGAGAGCTACAAGAAGTTTGTTATTCTTAAGTTGTATTCTTAACATAAAAATATTGCATTCTTAAAAAGGAGTTTTGAAAAAAAAAGTAGTGTGATTCTACACATCTTTTGAGCTCTTGGGGATGATGTTTACTTAGGTACTATAGGTATCATCTGTCACCTTCACTTATGTCAACAAGGGGACAAAAGTTCCCTGTCAGCCAAAAGAAAGAGGACAAATGGCCACTAGAGACATTCTCTTTTCACTTAGTGAGATTTAAACCAAATCCTGAAAAAATCCCTCTAGCAATAGGCATACCCAGGCACAGGGGTTTACCTCCTCCAGATTTTGCCTTCTGAAGACTGGATGTGACCAACCAGTTGGACAGCTTTGACAATAGTTGGTGTAAAACAGTTGGTCATTCCAGAGGGAATCCATCCCTTGTAGCTTATGTACTTCTCTTAGGATGGAATAGATATCTCCAGGAGATCACAGAATCATAGAATCATTAAGTTTGGAAACAGCTTTCAAGATCATCAAGTCCAACTGTCTACTAAACATTATCACTACCACTAAACCATGTCCTGAAGTGCCACATCTACACATTTTTTAAGACCTCCAGTTACAGTTAGATACCTAGCTCCATCCATGGATTGTAAAAGGAGCTGAGATGTCCGGTTTAGATAGGACATGAGCAGGTTAGATGCTATTTTTAAACTAAAATCAAGTAAGATGAATTCCATACCATTTCTGTGATCAATACTTCTCCCAAAATGATGCCTAAAATTACCCCATGCAAGAGGAAAGACTTATTGACCTGAGAGGCTTTTGTAAATTCTAAGACCATTACTGTGTTTACAGAAAGAAACTTTCAGTCTCTGTCTCTCAGAGTGATTTATCCTGTGGTAATACTCTTTTCCTCAGTGCAAGGTATCTATAATAGAGCTAGTCTCCCTTTTTTCTTGTGTTATTTCATGGCCAGTAATACATTGTGATTCCTACTTCATCACTCATTTTGCGTCTCAAGTCGCTGATCTATAGACATTGATGATCCTTTGCTGCTGAGTTGTCAGAGATTTAGAACCTCTAATGCCACTTTTTACAATCTGACCCTTCCTAAACAGATTGTAACCGATGGTTTTAACATTCTGATCAAGTAAAATTTCCCACCTAGTTTCATTAAGGCCATCTTGAAGTTGAATATATGCTCATAAAAGATCATTTCCAGTTCCTTCTGCTATTGCCTAGACCTCTGGCATTAGTGCACAAGAAATTAAAGAATTTATTCTCTTAATGTCCCTGGGTGCCCTGATTAATTTTGTTCTTGACATATTAATTTTTGTGTTAAATGAATGTTCATCTGTCCCCTCTTTTTGTTCTCCCTTTTTCTTCTTAATTTAGTGCTCTCCTGTCCAGGTTACGCAGACTGCACCAGGAAAAGATTGCTTCTGCTGCTGCTGAGGTGGAAGCCATCCAAATTATACTTGTCCTCCTACATAAGCGAGGCCTCAAAGCCAAGTGCTTCTCCTGTGCACCCTCTGTGTATGCCGTGGTTCACTCTAGGATCTTTAATTGTTGACTTCTTTTTGCACAAAGAGTACAAAAGACCTCCAGTAAAATAACCGGGGCATTTGTCTCCTGAGTAGTGTTTCAGGCTAGGCACAAAGCTGCTGGTTTCTACTGTGTGACAGTCATTCCTGTACATCAGGTTGAGGGTGGAAATTCAGAGACATTTTCAGGAAAGGTGACATTGCCATTCAGTGTGAAACACCACCCCAGACTATCCCACCCTCTCAGAGCTTACCACACACTTGGGGTTAAAGGACTGCAACCAAGCTATTTCTGCAGCTACTAGCTGGTGAGCTGGACCTTTGGTTCTGCTTTAGTTCGGAGGGATGAAAATCGACAGTCCTTCATCTGAAATCTATGCATTTGTGTCAAGTGCATAGAAAAAGTGGCATTAGGAAAAGCAAGCCTTTGCTCCCTAAAATTATTTTGCCTTGGTTTGTTCCTGAAGAACAGTCAGTTGGTGTATCTTCCGTTAAGTCCACAAAACAGTTTATCTCAGCAGAGAGACAGGCTGTGACTCCTGTGCGTACTACCTGGGCTGCTCCTCCTTGTGCAGGAACAGACCCCTCCAGAGCACACAGAATTGTGCCAGACTTTAGCCACATTCATTGCAAAGCCAGTTCAAGACTTTCCAGCTGTGCCAATGGGCCACCTCTGCCAAAGGAAAAGGAAGGGGTAAAGTAAAAGCACAGATGGGCTGAGTGCCCAGCATGAGCTGTGGAGGCAGAGCTGCTGTTGCTGCCTCTGTCTGAGATGGGAGATGTCGGGGACATTACCAGGGTGCCAGGACGACCTCACTCCCTCTCTCTGCTCCTCCATGCCAGTGGACTGCTCCTTCACACATCCTGAATCCTTTCTTGGCGGCGGCAGCGGCGACAGCAGAGCTGCCAGCCCGGCTCTCCAGCCCTCTGGCAAAGGTGAAGGAGGCAGTGGGACATGGGCTCATTTCCTCCTGCAGCTGAGCAACTGCTTACTCTGGCTCTGTCTAGATCTGGCCTTGGTCTTACAACTGTAAATATATATTTTTCTAATGAGTTCTGGCCAAAGCTCCTTCCTTCTAAAATCTCTTTTAATGCCCTGTGGTTATTTCACAGGCCATGCATCACTCTATGGTCCTTTTTGTGCACAACATCAGGCTGGAGTTCAATTTTTAAGAGATCCTTCCTCAAAATAAATAAATATCAATGTCTCTGTCTCAGGCCCTTGCACAGCACTCTCAGAGACTGGATTTGTGCCTCCGGTCCCAAGCAGTCAGTTAAACAAATGGGTTTAACGGAGTGATCTGTAACAGAAGGGATGGAAAGGGAGGGGACAATAACATCAATTTGGGAAGCCTGGACACACCAGGGCAAACAGGCCTTGGAAAGCTTTAGCCAAGGCAAAGCTTCCCTGCTGCTGGGAGGCTTGCAGAGGAAACCAGCCCCCCAATCTTTCATCCCCACCACTTGTTGCCACAGACGATTCCCATCAGTGCGAGGGATGCTCTGCGCTGTAGAAGAGGGTGTCTGATTTCTGGAACTATCCAAAATCGAGGCACGCATTGTTCTGCTGCTGCGAAGGGATGTCCCAGCTGCTGTTTCTGCTAAATGAGCTCGTTGCCCATCACTAGTGATGTTTTTCCCTCTGGCTGAGCTTTCTGATGGCTCCTGTCCCAGCTCTGCCTGTTGTGAGTCATTCACTTCTGCTGCATTTGTCATTAACCTCTCTCACTAGCTGTGGCCCCACAGACTGCTGTAAGGTAACCATGTTTGCTGCTGGTTTATCAGGCAGTTTATTGGTTGCTGCATACCTTAGCCTCTGCCCTTGCAGAGTCTTAAGTCTTCCAGCAAGCCCTGCAACATTTCAGTAGTTTTAGGAGATGTGGAGACATGCTGAATTGAAATGGAACTTTTTCCTGCCTTGAAGAAAAGAAAGCAAATCCTACTCCTCCAAGGCTCCCCTCTGCCCAACATTTTTCCTTGTTCTGATGGCTTTGGATGATCCTTCGCACTGGGGTAACACTAAACACAAATGTGCTGAGCTGCGTTGTTCGGCAGGGGGGTGGGAAATATTTTCATCTGAGGCAGGCTGGCAGGGCTCTAGCTGGCTTAGCTGAGGATTTGCCCCAGTGAACTTCCTCAAGATGAAAAATACAGTCAATTAAATGGATGGAAAGTCATCAGCATGGTGACATCTTAGCACAGGACTGGAGTGCTGAACAGCTTGCTGCTTGAAAGATGTTCATCGGATAGTTGGGTATCCTAAAAATCTACAACGAAATGAAAGTCACAAGGTCAAAAATGAAAATGCTACGCCATTCCTCTGTAATCAGAAAGGATACATATAAGAATATTTTCTTAATCATGGCTCCAGCTGATGCCAAAAAAAAAGTAATGTGATGAGAAGTTAATGCTGGAAAAATAATTAGCTCCAAGAATACATGAATGTAAAAACAAATTTCAGCCTGCTGTCATTTAAATTTCATTGTATTTCAGGCATGGATAAACAAGGTCAGCTCCCTAAGCTCTGATTCTGGTTTCTTGGTATGAGACAATTTCCATCACAAATCATTCCCTGCCTTTTAGACTTGTGAACCATTTCTTTTAATAATGGGAGAGAACAGATAGCTCAGTGATATTGAGTTTTTTAGCTGTGTAGGAAAATACAACGGTGATTACCAGAGTGAGGCTTGAATACATAAATTACTGTTTTGTTCCTTTTACTAAAGAAAAGTTTAGGGTCCATTTCAGCTTTTAGGTAGCTAAAAATTCAAAGTATCTACTTCAACCCTATCTAGCAGTCAAGGCAAACACATAGTCTTGAAGTTTATTTGAGACATCTTGGCTTTGATCAAAGATAGGAGTGTATTTTGGAGCCAGGGAAGACAGAAGTCTCCCCTCCCTTTGACTCTCCTGATGATGTCAATGCTATAGGATCACAACAGAAATAAAGGCGTTCTCTACCAAAAGACAGGAGATTTTTATCACTAGCATTTTTTTTACTTTTTTCCTTGTATTTCCAAATTCTACAGGACAATGAAGGCTACACTTGGGATTTAAGATTAGAGGAAACAATGAAAACCAAATATGATGGCTCCAAATAAATCCATGGGCTAAAAGTATGGTGGTGTGGTAGTAGGGGACTTGCATTGCTAGAGCTAAAAAAGCATGGGAATTAGGAGAACATGGGCAGACAGGGGCTGGGGGGGCAAAGCTCTTTTATATGCATGGGTTTCTCTGCTGCCTAAAGGAGACCTTGCACTCTGTCACAATGTATTATACATATGCATATATGTATAAGCAAATTAATTACACATAAGTAAATTAATTAATGCATCAGGTCTATGGAGGGTAGGGAAGGAAGCTAAGGAAAGTCTTGCATATACAAAAGCCCATATTATGTTTCTGTGCAGTTACCAGGTGGATGATGATGATCTCCGTTAGTTTTTGAACAGACTGAGAAACACCCTCAGGCCTTTTAAGAAGGAATTTCAAGAGACAGGTTTTTCTTTCTGAAAAGCCTTAATGTTGTTTTTTGACTGGCAAGAGGCAGAGTGAATGAAAGGGCCCAAAATGCTTGCTCCTGAAGTGATCCATTTAGTTCAATTCCCCTCCATCCCTTTAGTGAATTGTTGTTTAAAAAGGCATCTTTCAGCTGCTGCAGATGTGCTGCTCTGTCAATTATCAGGCTTGAATGGTAGGGTTTGCACATTTTTGTCTCCAGCAAATTCTACTATAAACTTCTTTACCTCTTCCTTAATGGCTTCCTAATGTATCTTAGTGAAAGATGGATATCCCCTACTCTCTTTCAAACACCTCATTCCTTAGATATTTTATCTTGACAGTTCTGCCTTCCACAGCTGGCAATCTCCCAAACACAGAAGGACATTTTTGTCTCTTGTAGGCCTACCATGACTAAATGTTATCATGGCAATTTTATACTTGAGGTTATCATTGTGCAGACTGGAATGGCTACTTGTCAGATTCTTCCATAAAGCACAATGGTGGCAGTTGAATGGAGAGATTTTATAAAGCTGTAGCACAGAAACTAAGAGCCTTTAAGTCAGCATCAAATTAGCACACATTAAGAATCTCATCTCAGGCTGGTTTACCAACACACAGTAACGGCTGTCCTGCGCCAAGGCAGATGTTCCAGTTGGGGCACTCTGGGCAAGTGCATGCCACATCAGATGCCCTTCTGTGCATGCAGGGATACTGAGAACCTCCACATTTATCTGCTTCCTGACAGAAACTAGTTGCCATTCCTAATTTACACAAAGCAGTAATTAAAGAAAAGCTTCAACAAAGACGTGCATCTGTAGGAGTAATGCAGATCTGTGCTTATTCCATGCAGCTGAATTTGCTTTAATCTTGCCAATATTAGGAGAGTGGGATGAAAATCTGATCTCAGTTCCAGTTACTGGAATTTTATACAATTATATGCAATTTCTACACCTGCTTTTTAAAAATATGTTCCTAAAGAAATGCATGGCAGCATGCACTGAGTTGTGCCAACCTGATCCTCTGCATAAGTTTATTGCAAACATGCTAAGCCTGAATGTTTTAACTCAATATTCATTAGACATTTAAAGAACATCTTTTTGGGGAGGTTTTTTTTTTTCATTTTCAAAGTGATTATGAGAAAATTTTTTTTTGAGTATTTTGAGCATAATACATGGTACCTGCTGAAGCTTGGACTGTATCTCCCATGTAGCACCTCAAACTAACTTCTTATCTATATTTTGAAGTAAATCAAACAGAAATTCAAGATGCGTTTATTAACAGTGTTATAAATGAACATTGCAAAAGCCTAGACTGGATGAAAAATGAAATAAAAAGGCAAACCTGTGCAGCTACAAAAGTGTAATTCAGATCCACAATGGGTCTGCTGGCCCATAATAAAAGGTATGAGTCCATAAGGGGGAGAACATTGAGATCAGTGCTGCTCAGGGAGATGTGTTTCAGCTCTGAAATGCTGACAGCTCAGAAAAACTTCATTTTTCCTCATCAGTGCCAAGGTTTAAATTTTTCAGTTTTGGCTTTCATCAAGAAATCAAATCATCATCCCTTTCTGTAAAATGACAGCATTTCTGAAAAAGACCTCAGGATTTTGTGTGCTCCACTCAGCAACACATGAGAAATTTTTCAAGTGTATCTTTCCATGCCTCTGTTGTTGAGAGGAGGCGGAATGCAGCCAGCTAGCACCTACTAGCCTGTACTGGTAGCCTACACTGTAATAGGATGTTCATAACAAAACTGACTCTCAGTAAGAATCCTTATCCTGAAGCCACGCTGTCTGACAAAGGTGACCAGTTTCATACACATATACTAGCTGCATACATTACCAGGTTTAATACAAATATATCACGCTATTTCCGTGTCATACCTGCTGACAATTCAATATAAGCTTAAGGCAGTGCAAAGGCTTGTCCTCCCCACAAAGAACATATACAACTTTTATATATAATTTTCGGTGGCATCACTGAAAAAAAATTTAAACAAACCCCCTTTATGTACTTGTGGATATGTGAGAAAAGAAACCTGTTTCCCCTCTGAAGCAATATGAAAAAATCCACCCAGATAAAGGAAATAAATGTATTTTTGAACTTATGTTGAGTTTTCTGTAGCTGGGAGTTTCAGAAATGCATGTATTTATATATATGTATATATAAAATATGTATAAAGTGTATGTATATTATATATATTTATATATTTACTTATATAATCTTAAATTGCGAGCTTTAATTACCCAAGGCACATGTGTTTTAAGTATCATTTAAAAACAGCCATGACACAGACTTAAAATCAGGTACAAAGGTAAGGCGAAAGCTATTCCTGCTTTTGCAATAGTTAGCAGCTTCACTGAAGAGCACGACTGTGAATGACAGAGTCCAGTTGCACACCTCCTCACACTGGGCACACCATTGAGGTCCAGGCTGCAGACCCTCGTTTGTATTGCAGGGAAATGGGAAAGCATGCCAAGCAGGGCAGTTTCAAAGAGTCAGAATCACAGGCGGCTTGCAGAGAAACACCTCCCCCACCTTGCCAGAAAAAGGAATTCAGCAGCCTGAGGATGGGGAACAGATCAATTGCCAGAAATTAGGCTGCCAACTCACTTCCCCATGTTTTTTCTCATTATTGCTCAAATAACCATTTGTACTCACACCAGATGCTTGTTAATCAAGGCCAATTAGTCTATTTTGCTCAGAAAATTTCCAACCGGCAAGACAAATAGTTCAAATAGCACAGAGGTCAACCAAAGCAGGAGCACCGGTGACAGTTTCATGTGTGTTTAGGCAAATAGAAAGCAGACATGGCAAGGGCACGCATGTATAGTTCCCATGTGTATTGCCTTGTGTATTTACCCCAGGGTAATGAGTTTAAGTCGCTCTGGTCAGGCAGTGAGTTCAGACAGCAATTCAGCTGTTTGCCCGCTTGTTGATTTAGACTAATATCCTATGCTCATTTCCTAATCGAAGTTGCCCAAAATGGCAAGGTAAATAAGGCTTAAAGGTAATCAGACCAAACGAGGTCTACGGGGGTACTTTCTCAGTTGGGTATGCTGAGAACCAGGTCAGCCCAGTCACTGCAGCCAGCTGTCCATCTGCATCTTGCCTGGGGATTTCTCTCTCCCCACTTTGCAACCCCATGGCAACCATCCGACAACCTGACAGCTTTAAATCTTCTCCTGCATATGTCAAAGCAGGTTGAGAAGCCAGAGGGCTTGCTTTACTGCTCAGGTTTTCTAAAATTTGTTTTTTAAGTGACATATGGTAACAGAAAGTAATGTGATCAGGCAGTATCGCTTTGCAGATCCATCATGGCAAGAGGAGGCAAGGAAACACAACAAGAACCCCCAACATCTAATAACAGAGAAAGGCAGTTTGGGTTGTGCAAAGATCTGCACCATGTCCCAGAAGCTCCCGTTTCCTAAAAACTCTCTCTTTCTGGAGAGCTGGATATAACGAAGGCTGGCGTTTTACTACAGAGCTTCTTATTTCTAACGTTACAAGTCTGTGGCACTGACAAGTTTCTGGTGGTGAGAGCTTTGCAAACAGACACATAAAACACATCATTATTCCTGTTTTTATTTGAAATTGCCAATAATAAGAGTAATTTTCACAGAGTTTGACTGTGAGTTTCAATTTCATACATTCACAATATATTCGTGCTTGAAAATTACTTTTGGCTGATAAAAGTATGTTAATACCTTATTTTATCTTGCTGTGCATTTTCTATTACATTAAATCAATAGAGCCATACATGACAATCTCAGTTAATACCAATATAACTCAGAGGTACTTAGTCATTTCTTTTGGTTGATGTAAGCTCATTAATGCACCTCTGTTTTGGCCTAAGGCCCTCTTCCTTGCTTTGCAGAGAGACTGAATTCAGTGTTTATGTCTGTGTACTCTCATACCATTATTTTCAGCACAACAAAAAGTTTCTTCCCTAAGCAGACCAGGACCACCCAAAGTAATTTCATTCAAGAACTGGGCTGTCTTCAAAGATCAGTGGCCTCTCAAGATAAAAGGTCAGCATGTTAATTCACCACAGCCCAGATCCCAAATCTTTCCCCTTCTAGAAATGAAAGGCATTTTTAAGAAGACCTCCTGTGCGTGAAGTTGTTTGCATTTTTGTCCAACAGGATTGTTTGGACAGGGTTGTCAGAGACTTTCTGAGCGCACAGAGCACAAAACAAAGTTCTGTTGCCCTGTTGTTTGCTGAGGCTGCCAGGGTTGTGCTCCAGCGTTGTGCCCCTGCTCCGGCACGCAGCTGGGCACTGTACATCTCGTGGGGTGCTCCCAGGGATGTGCAGGTGCCTGGGTGACTTGTCACCTGTCACCCCTACTCAGCTAGGGCACTGATGCCCCCGTGGGCAGCTCACAATGGCATGAGGACTGAGGGACAGCCCGGGAGGCACTGCAGGGGACCACCACCCAGGGGTGTCTGTGGCCAGCTGCTGCAGAAGCAACCTCAACAGGGTGCTGGTATGGCGAGGAGGGGGCTGTAGGTTGCATGTCGCTGTCCCCACTCTGCCCTCATTGTGGTGCCCCACAGAAGTGGCCACGTACAAGAGGTGCTGGTGACACTGCAAGGCATGGGCTGGGAGCAAAGAGCCTCTCTTCCTTCCTGCCCCTACACCACCCAAACCCTGGGCCAAGAGGGGGGCAGTGGCAAAACTGAGCAGATGGAGAGGAATAGAAGTATTGTGTCTATAACACTGATTTATCTGCTCGTTCAAGGAAAAGGAATGAATATTCAAAACTGGCTGGTAAAGGCAATGGCTCTGCCACACTTGCACGTACAGACATGTTTGCACAAACTAGTATTTGTGAATGGACTAACCCTGGGGAGGCTGCTGGTAAAGCGACTCTGCTATTTCATTATGGGTGCAAACAGAAGAATTTGCATATTAGATCCTGAAATATATCTCATAAAGCATAGATACTCATGGATATAATAACTGTTAGAGATAAAAGTAGAGTCCATATGTTGCAAGAAGTAAATAATCCTTTCCAAAATGCAACAATATGTATTGATGTAAAACATGAACATTGAGTGCTCATTGAAGATGACTTTTAGAACATTTATATTAAGCTGCTTTTTTTTTTCTGACCAGTCCCTTTCAGTTTCATAGCATTGAATCTTAAATTACTGTGTGCATTGCTGCATTCCTGTGTTTTTACTCTATTTTCTTTTTTTTTTTTGGGGGGGGGGGGGGGATTTTGTCTGTAGAAACCATTTACATATAATTTAGAGTGTATCATATGCTTCCCAGAAACAGGGCTAAGAAATAAAAATGAATGTTCTAGCATTGCAAGAAATATGCCCTACTGAACTTTTTGCTGAATTCTCTTCTTACATGGTAGAAGTAATTTTGGACCCCAGTTTTCAAAAAGCTGATGATATAATTGTTTCTAGAATTAGTAAATTCATAAAGACAGCACATACAATAAAATGTGCTAGTTTCCAAACCCATACCAAGATTCATGTGACAAAATCATTTATTATATGATTCCGTATATATTTCATTTGTAAAAGGCAGTTTGATTACTTTTCTATTAAATAAATTTAAAGTTTTTTCACAGTATTAGAAATTAATGTAATCTCAGTGAGAGAGAGAGAGAGGGAGGGAGAAATGAATTACATCTGAACTCCCTTAAATGTTGGAAGACTGTAATTTAATCTTGTAATCTGATAAACCAAGACAAATGAGGCAATTGGCAAACAGGTATTTTAATCACAATACCTCTAGAAAACCACTCAAATAACAAACACATGCCAGATCTGAAAGACACATTCATTTCAAAGTGATGATTTAAGAAAATCTGGCCGGTATGTGACCTATTGAATTACCTCCATATTTCTGTGCTGCATGTATGTAGTATTTTCAATTTCAGATCAAGAATCTTGCTTTTAAAAATGGCAAAGGCAATCCCCTAGCACAGTCACAACAGAAAGACAGTCTCTATTACATGCCAGAGTAATTAACCCAATAATTTTTTCATGGTTGTAATTTAACCCCTGCAAGCTTTTGCTTTCAGCAGCTGCTGCATATTAAAACTTTCCCTGAATTTGACTAACACTTTGAACAGTTTCATCCCATAACAGACAAATTTCTATGTCTAGCTTGTAGTCAGCATTTTATGAAACAGTTCCCATTGTTATGAAAATGTTTCTCTGCCTTTTTGTTAGGTGCTTTTCTTTCTAAACCCGGCTGTTGCTGTCTTTGCATTTTCCCGTTCAAAGGTCAGGTCAGAGGTACTGAATGGTTGACCATGGCTATGTGGAGTGTAAGTGAACCCAAGAATGGCCTTTCTGATTGATCATCTATTTAAACAGTGAGAGTGTTATGCCTTTGGATTAAAACGTAACCCAGGGCACTGGAAAACTAGAGCTACTGGCTGTTTGTGAAATATGCATAAAGAACTTTCTATTGCTCGCAGTGTTTGATGTGAATCTGAAATTCCGTGTGAGCCTTTCAGGTCTTCTTCCCATAACCTCTGCGAAAGTCTTTCCCTTTGCTTCACATCTCATTATAAAACAATGTCTTTAATACAGTGCATTGGTAAGGAGCTACTGTATCTGCTCAAAAGATGTGTTAAATGTGAAACGCTCTCTTCAACACTACCTCCTAATTTAAGGCAATTAAGAAAAAATTAGCAACTTCAAGTCTTCCTTTTAACCAAGTCTTTACTGAAGAGATTGGCTTGAACCCAGTTTGAGAGTTTACTACATTTTTGAAGGCATGGCATAATATTGTTTTTTAGAAGCTTGTCCTTGTAAAAAAAAGACCACGACCTATTCTATATTTTGTGCATATGACAGTATCTGCTCTTAATTTTTGCTCTTGAGGTTTAATGTAGTACATTGCAGCAAATATAAAACAAAGAGAAAGGCTGATATAACCTGGAAACATCAAGCAGAATAAAGATCGCTGCTAATGTTCACTCCCACCTTCTGCTGTATCATTACTTCTGCAGTTAAGCAGTTATAAAATAGCATCCGTGACACCAGTACCTGTGCTTGTGCATTACAATATCACTTAATGAGACCTACTTTAATGTAGCAACTGCTGTTTTGAACAGTTTCTTTTACTTCTGAAGACAGAATGAAGTCATTACAAGCAGGGAGATCATCATTTTCAAATTATTAATTTCAAAAGCTAAAAATGTCTCCAGCCAATTCCAAGCAGCTGGGTCTGGGACTCAGTGAGCGAACAGGGAATTTCTCAGACTCACTGCTGACATTTCCTTGTAACAGCCAAGATGACAACCTTAACTCTACAAGCCATCTACTGAATATTAAAACAAAATGAGAAGGATCCTGGGAGAGTAAGAGGGCACCTGTGTCCCCTGCTGAAATCAAACTATGAAAAAATATTGAGTCTTTAATACTTTCATCCTGTTCCCTAGATTCCATTTTTACTAGCATGGAGCTTCCAGCTTGCTATTGCACTTGCTGAGTGCTGTTATGCCACAGTAGGGGTTTAGAACAGCAGGTCTCCATACTAGATCAAAAATTATTCTAGTGACTCTGTCCATTGCATTGCAAAGCCCTTATAACGATGTGAAAGGCACAACATCTCATTCTGGTTTAGGGACATTTCAAATTATTGCTTCCCAGCAAACAGGAGGCTACGTACAACGTAAGGCAATGGAGGTTTGGGCTGTGTATGTTTGTGAACAGTGAGAGCACCTCTGAAGGATAACTAGCAGCATTTGTTTGTAAGGGCTTTATAACTCAGATGTTTCTCATATCTAAGCAGGCCATGACAATAACTTGGAGTGCTATCCACAAATCACCACAAATCAGCGCCTGGCATCAGCTCTATCAGCCAATTACTCATTTTCCAAACAAGATCTTTCGTCAAAGAGCATGTGCTGTCCTTTGGTCCATGTGACAAGTAGAAGCCAGGAGGGCCTCAATGACCCATGGGTCTGTGATTGAGTTCTTGTGAGGTACACAAGGGATATCATTATGACATAAAAAAAAAAAAAAAAACCGAACAAATGCCAAAAAAACAATAAAACCAAACCTTTTAACTCTGAAAAGCCTTTGGATTAAGAAATAGTTGTGAATTTGATGTTCATTAATTTTAGGTCTGAACAGGATCACTAGGACTTGACTTTTGATTTTATCTGTGTTGCTGTAGATGGGGGCAAAGTAGCAATGTAGTTTTCATTATAAGACCGTCATCTCAGAGAGGAAAGGACATGGCCAACTGCAGTCTATGTTTACCTAGTAATCTGAAGTCAAAAAAGTTTTTGAGTATACAGTGGTACAGGCAGTAAGTGGTACAGTAAATAGAGCATATTACACAATACAATTACTAATCTGACATTCCTCTGTCCAAAACGTGGCATAATTCTTAAATGGCTTAACAAAAAAAGGGCAAAGAAAAGCCTTTCTCAGCTTCCTCAAGGCAGACAGACTCCTAGTAGTAGCGCCTCATTTGCCTCAGCTAAAGATAAATTACCCCATTACACTATACCTCTTCTGCCCTCTGGCAGTGGATTAAGTAACTTCAGTCCAGGTATGCCACAAGTTATTTCTATGTGCTTTTACACCGCAACTTAAACAACGTTCTTCTTATGCAAGCTCTGTATGTGCGTGTGTAGTTATTAGGGTAGGTCATGGCCCCATTATGCTAGGTGATATACACGTACATCATTAGAGACAACCCCGACTGAGACTGCACTGCAGCCCTACCTGCACGGAGCGTAACAGTTCATGCAAGCGAATCTGTTCCCCAGATGTGCTCCCCAGGACCAGACGCTGCAGAAAAGTCCCATTCAGCCGCCTGGGCTGTGCAGCCCACAAGGGGACTAATGGCATGGTTTCAGTTAAGCATGTGCTTAAATGCTTTCCTGGGCAGGGGCCAGAACAATTGGTGTCCTGCTGGACTGACTTAAACCCACATGGCTCCAAAGACATTTGCAAGGGTTTTGTAGAGGTAAATCAAACCCCTAGACTCGGATACAAAGTGAGCTCCATTTTCCTCATACAGTCCAGATGAATCCCATGGAAGAAGCAGAAATCTACAGGATTTTCCACTGATGGCATTTTTCCCAGCTCAGCCCTTCCATGGCTTTCAGAGCTGCAGTTCAAGCTGGACCCCAAAACCTGGCAGATTGTCACGCCATCAAAATGTGCAGTTTTATCGAAGTATTTATCAAGTATTTTGAAAAACTCATCTGACTTGGCCAAAACAAGGTTTTGGAAAAGAAACAGTAAATTTTTTTTTTACCACCTTTTCAATGAATTTTTTTGATGTCTCAATTTAAAAACAACAACAACAAAAAAGGCATTCTTTAAAAAATGTGAGCTTTAAGTTGAAAATATCACTATTCAAAAGTCAGAATGTCCATTCCTTGATAAATACAGCCATTGGGGTAAGAAGGGAATCTTAGTATGAAAGATACAGTCAATTTACCTATGGCAAATCAGGCAGGGTTCCATTTAGGTATAATTTCAACGTTTTGTTACATATACTCAGAGGCCACATACCCTTGGAAGAATGCATTCCCCGAGGCAGCTGACTCACTCACCCAGCACCCAGGGCTTGCACCAGCACCCTGTTCCCTCTCACCTCTGTCTGGAGGAAACTCCTTCAGACAGAGAGCCGGGCAGCCCAGATAGCTCTCACATAATTGTGCCAAGGATTTAACAGTGCCCAGATACTCAGCTGCAGAGCCGAACCAGCTTCCCTGGAGTTTCTAAAAGGAGGATGAGCGCCCCGAGGGTTGAAGTAAACTGAAGAACACAGAAACTCTGCAATTGGCAAGTTACACTGCCCTAAGGCAATGGGAAGACTTGGTGTCCCAACAACCATGCTAATGAACTGGTGGTAAACCAAGCAAATAGAGCCTGTAGCGTAGGTCCTCTCCCAGTGACACTGGACTGGGACATTGCGTGGTTTCATGAGACTGTGCTTCAACATGAACATTCGTCTGCTTCACAAAACTCTCATCCAGTGCTAACTACATCTCAAGAAAAAGAAAGAAATTAAGATTATTAACCTATCTGGAAATATTGTTTTGTTTTGCTTTTCTCTTATTTCAAAGACAACTCACACATTTGGTGGCGGAGGAGGAGGAGGCGGCAGCAATTGCAATTTGAGCAGAAGATAAAGGTTAAAGTCTCAAAATCCTTTGCCAAATGGAACTGCTGCCCTGAGCACAGCTTTAATCACAGTAGGACAATGTTCTTCTCTATTGTACCTTGGTGGGACATCTCTGTTGGCTCAAGCAAAATAGATTCTCCTCAAAGAATGAAATGAGATGACAGTGTTGATATTGTCTTTGAATGACCTCCAAAAGAAAATCAGGAAGTGCATACCAAACTTGATTTGAAATGTACTTATTGTACTGACTGGGAAAAAAATAATCAGATGAAATACCCTGATTATACAACTCACCAACACAGAGTGAAATGAGAAACAGGAAATACATGCAAATATTCCTATTGATAGGTTTATATGGTCTTCTCAATTTTCATCAAGCACAGAAGACAATGAATAGCAGGGGATTTGAAGTGTACAGAAATATTTCTGCAAATCTAGAAGTAGTGAACTGCTAGAAAAGCCCAGTTCAATACAGTAAGAATTGCTTTTCCTTTTTAAATTGGTGTGTATATTTTTTTCCAGTATCCTACCCATCTTTCCATTATTATCTTTATTTTAACTAGCATTTTCATGTCAGACATTTGATTCTTTTTTTCTCTGTTGAAGTTTTCTCACACTATTACCTTTATCCTTATCCTGTTCTGACTTTTTTTTTTAAACAGGGGTCTTTCAAGGCTAGTGTTGCTGCTTACTTTTCTTTTTCAAAGCCTAGCTAGATCTGGGCACTGATCTAATGGTTCAATAGTGTCTTCTGTTGGCTTTTTGTTTCCCTGAAGGGAAGAAAAAATTGTGCCTTTGGAAAAAAGTTCGCCAGAGCTGTGACCTCAAACTTTATCCAGAAACTTTAGGAACAAAAACAAACTTTGTGAAACACACCAGTAAAATCATGAAGTGGGGTTTTTTTTGTCTACTATTGTTTTATTAGACCCAAGGAATTCTTTCCTAATTTAAGTGATTACTAGCACCATCTCTGCTTTGCAGACTTTGTGACTGACTATCATTTCATCACTGCATTTTCAGGGTTTTTTACATTCTTGTATCAATTATATCACCACGTTTTAAAAGGGTGCATCCTGTTTTCAAACATAAAGCTTTGTTTTCTTAAGAACTCAGGTGTGAGAATAGACACGGCAAAGAGTGGTTTCCTTTAACAGCTCAGGGCTATAAGAATAATAAGGGTGATTATAATGATGAGGCAAACTAAATACAACATGTCTCCCAAAAGAAAACTTCTGCAAATATAAATAAAAGTGCAAAAAGTTGTCTTTTAATTAGCAGGAGGGCACAAAATGCTGAGTTATTCCATTGCCAAAACGCAATAGGAAATTGCTCTCTTCTGGCTGCTGCTCCAGATTCCCCGGAAATCAACCCTGATATCAAGGGGCTGCTTGACAAGGTCCTTGCATTGTTTTGTGTTTCATGAGTGGGATCAGAGTAAACCAGAATGACAGAAAGGGATGCCCCTGTCCATGCCTGCCCACCAGAAGGTCATGGCTCAGCTGTCCAGGCAGAGTGGAGGCAGGAGAGCACCAGCAGGCAGCACTCCTGGATGGTCCAACAGGCATTCACATTTGCAGCTAAACCCCAGAGCTCTCAGTGAAACCTACCTCCCAGGTGTGTCCCCCTAAAGCCACGGAGACCTTGAGCACCTTTTCCTGATCTAAGCAAGGACAGGCCTCACATCCCTGCCTCCTTGAGCCAGTACATGCTCCCTCCCATGCACTTTTAGGTCCAAGCTGTAAGAAGTAAGGATGTCACATGCATTTTGCATAGGAGCTACTTGAAGTACAGAAGATACAAAAGATGCAATTAGTCCTACAAGACCCCATAATAATGTTACACACTCAAGCAGTAGCATCTGACCCCATTTTCTGTTTGGTGACTGTTGCTACAGGAGTGCTTGGCAAAGGAAGGGCTTATATACAGACAGACAACCACAAAAATGTGTCAGTCTCCTATGTATCTGAAAAGCATTTAATTCTGGAACACTCCTGTGCAGCTGCTGCACAAGCAACTCTGAAACCTATTGGTTATGCTGGAGATCTGGGCATTCTCAGAGGCAGGAGAGTCACAAGATTTGGGATGGGTGTTTTGTAAATGATTCTATCTTTACAAAGCAAATTTTTCTGTGCATTACACTCTGGGGCATACAATGACAGAGATATTTTGTTAGTTGCAAACATAACCATCTGAGCGTTACTTCCGACTTGTCTTGGCAGTTGCTCCCACTTGATCCAGCTCTAAAGAGTCAGTCAAGCTGAAAAGTCAAATGTATCCTAGCATGATGCTCTTGTCATCATTCCAATGTGACCCATTGGATTACATACATGCTGATGTAAAAAGAGAAGTATCAGGATAGAAGGCAAAGCACTTACTGTTATTGCTTTATGAATTCATACTTTCAGTGATCATTTACAATCCGAATAAAACACCACCTCAAGGAATTTACATTCAAAGAAGAAACACTTGAGTAGCTGACAGCTCAACCTGAGATAGTATGGTAGGTAGGAATAACTGAATCTGTTTCTCCAGACTCGAAAAGCTTGACTGAAGAGCAAGATTATGAACAAGGTGCCTATGTCTGTATCTATTAGTTTGAGGCAGAAGAAGACAGCCACATTCAAGTCTTTCCAATGCTGTGTTCCCCTCCTTGCCCTCATACCTTTTCAACATTCACTCCTGATGGGAGGAGATGACTCATGACTCAGTGACATTCCTAAAGTAGGAGTAATACAGTGCTCAATGTTAACCAATAATGATTTTCTTGCCTATCATCAGCATTAGCAATATTTTTTTCTACCAGGATGGATTTTGTGTTATCTCTGTCCTATTCACTGACAGTATATATTCCTGTGTTTTCTCTCCTGGGGTGCCTGATTGGATTAATCCTTTGTAAAGTGAATTAATCAAGGCCTGTTGGAACCTTGAGCTTCTAACATCTCTCCTAAAGAACGTATGCAGGTCATGCTGAATTCACATAACTCCAAATATATAAGAAGATCTACAGCAGAAAAATCATGATGTAGAATCCAAACCGTTGCCTTTCTCTGGAATTTAAATATGCATTTGCTGATTTTAAATACTACTTGGATCAGTGATGAGATGAACACTTCCCAAAGTCTGATCAGGAAGGTTCAGGGCTAAAAGCTGCAGAAGCAAAAGTTGTGCAGGCTGCCAGTTATTTCCAGCTGAGATTCCTATGTAAGACAGAAGGCTAGTAGGCAAATATAGGCTATTAGGCAAATAGAGACTGGTATATTTGAAAGAGGCAGAAGGTTTCAGTTTCCAGGAGCTCTTGATTAGTGTGACATCTCATTTGGACTCAGAGTTGAGCTGAGTCTGCCAGAAAGAGGGGGAGACAGTTTGAGCAAATTATTTATCCTGAAAACTTCTCGCAGAAACCTTGGGGAATATTTTTTTTTTAGATTTGTAGCAATATTACAGTGCTCTTGGGAGATTAGAGATTGCTTGAATAAGTTGCTTACATGTTAACTGAGAGCACTAGGTTGTTCTGTTTGAAAGACCTTCTGGAGAAGGAAGGCAAGAAAATTACTTGTCAGAGAACTTCCAAGGATGGTGGGCCTGGTTTCAGCAGTTAGACTATACCATGACAGGAAAAGTGTTTTCTGGGATGCTGATGCTCACTGCTATTGGCTGCAGGGTGTCCTCATATGCTTGTGATACAACCTCTCCCCTGGCAGCGCTTCACTGTTGCCTAGGAATATCTTTCCCAGTCCTCACAGCTCCAGTAAACCCTGAAACTTTCTTCAGCAGCAGCTAAAAAAAGAAAAAACATTGAGGCTCCTGCTCAATTACACTTCCAGAGAGATGCCTTTTCCATGCTATTGGGAAAGCCTCATTTCCCTGTAGGGTAGGCCAAGGGCCTCCCTTTACCCATTTGGGTGCCTCAGGCTCTCATGGGCACCCATTGCTCCAGCCCATGAATACTCAGAGGTCCTGTCCTTGAATAGGCTTACCTGCTAGAGGTTGCTTAATAAATGCAAGAGTTAACACACAGGAAGATTACAATAGGAATACAGATATGGCAAAAGCTAGTGATGGCTAAAGTTAGTGACTGCTGCAAACCTCTTTTATTCTTGTATCTTTGTGTCAACCATTTATATCTGTTAAAAGTACCAAGATAGAGTAGATCTATGCCAGGAAAGATTACTATGGGCTAGTCTTGCTGCCCATTTTTCTTCTGTGAAAAAGGGATAATATCCATTATACTTAGCCTTGAATTCACCTACATTGAACATCAAACATCTCATCACTTTAACCGCTGAGACCTATGTACATTGGAGGCAAGGAAAAGGCAATACAGGTCATGGGAAAAGTTACTGACATCAAAGAAATACCTCAGTATTTTTATTTTTTGCAAACATTTACTTACAGTGTCCTTCAGTATAGACTCTTCTCCTTGTGCCTCTGCAGATGCAGAGTTAGGATCTCTCCAAGACTATCTGGAAGAGGTAGAAATGAGCTCCCTGCAGATGATGATGTGAGGTAGAGGAACACTTCCTTGTCATGCAGGATAATAAAGGAAGGATCACAGGAGGCAGGTACTAATGTATTCACCATTTCTGCCACTAGACCTTTCCCTGTTTCAGCTGGCACAGATTAAGCAGTAAGTGAGCAGCAATGAGCTAAAAACCCAGAGCTCTCATCGACAAGAAATGTTCTACACTGGTGCTCACAAATCCCGAGTTCTCAGATATAAGTCTTGATTCTCTCTGTAACAACAATGAAAATACCCAAAATTTCCATATGTGTTTAATTTTAAATGTAGTTATCTCAATTGTCTTCTCAGAGTGACTTATCCACCCCATTATGATCCCATGGAAAGCCCACACTGACATAAGCATCTCATAAGCACACCTGTAGCTCACTAAATATCTTCCTGGTGCAGCAGCATTCAGGAGATAGGCCCAAAGGTGTAACTGGTCTATGGAGAGCTGCTGTCACTTCTATTCAGAGCAAAGTGGTAAAGCTGACATGTTGTTCTCAGATCTTCCTGGCTGACATAGGAGAACTTCACAGGATAATGTTCTGAACACAGAATTAAATTCAGTGTTGTCCTAAAGACTGCCCAGTCACATCAGAAGGACATATGGAAGGCCACAGTTTGCCTTCACCTGGAGGGGAGTCTGGTACACGTGGAATCGATTGCCCCAGGGGTGGAAACACAGCCCCACCATCTGTCACAGACTGATCCATACTGCACTGGAGGAAAGTGGGGCTCCGGAGCATCTCCAGTACATTGATGACATCATCGTATGGGGCAACACAGCAGGAGAAGTTTACAAGAAAGGGAAGAAAAGAATTTAAATCCTCCTGGAGGCCAGTTTTGCTATAAAGTGAAGCAAGGTGAAGGGGCCAGTGCAGGAAATCCAGTTCCTTGGAATAAAATGGCAGGATGGGCGTCGACACATCCCGATGGATGTGATCAATAAGATAACAGCAATGACTCCTCCAACCAACAAAAAGGAGACACAGGCTTTCCTGGGTGCTGTGGGTTTCTGGAGAATGCATATTCCAGATTACAGCCTCATTGTGAGCCCGCTCTACCATGTGACCTGGAAGAAGAATGACTTTAACTGGGGCCCTGAACAGCAACAGGCCTTTGAACAAATTAAACAGGAGATTGTGCATGCTGTAGCCCTTGGGCCAGTCCGGACAGGACCAAATATCAAAAACATACTCTACAGCGCAGATGGGAAGAATGGTCCTACCTGGAGCCTCTGGCAGAGGGCACTCGGGGAGACACGAGGCCGACCCCTGGGTTTTTGGGGTCAAGGATACAGGGGATCTAAGGCCAACTATTCTCCAATGGAAAAGGAGATACTGGCGGCATATGAAGGAGTTCGAGCTGCCTCAGAAGTGATCAGAACAGAAGCACGGCTCCTCCTGGCACCCCGACTGCCAGTGCTGGGATGGATGTTCAAAGGGAGAGTCCCAGCTACTCACCATGCAACTGATGCCACATGGAGCAAGTGGATTGCATTGATAACACAACGGGCTCGAATAGGAAACCCCAGTTGCCCAGGGATCCTGGAAGTGATCACGAACTGGCCAGAAAGCAAAGATTTTGGGATGTCACCAGAGGCAGAGGTGAAACGTGCTGAGGAGGCCCCACCATACAACACATTATCAGATGATGAAAAGCAATACGCCCTGTTCACTGATGGGTCTTGTCGCATTGTGGGAAAACATCGACAGTGGAAGGCTGCTGTGTGGAGTCCCCTACGACAAGTCATTGGAGTTGCTGAAGGACACGGTGAATCCAGTCAGCTTGCAGAAGTGAAAGCCATCCAACTAGCCCTAGGTATTGCCGAACGAGAAAAGTGGCCAGTGCTCTATCTCTACACTGACTCCTGGATGGTGGCAAACACCCTGTGGGGGTAGTTGCAGCAGTGGAAACGGAGCAACTGGCAGCGCAGAGGCAAACCCATCTGGGCCGCTGGGCTGTGGCAGGACATTACTGCTCGGGTAGAGAACCTGGTGGTGAAGGTGCGCCACGTGGATGCCCATGTGCCCAGAAGCCGGGCCACTGAAGAACATCAGAACAACCAGCTTGCAGACCAGGCTGACAAGGTGGCAGTGGCTCAGGTGGATCTGGATTGGCAGCGGAAGGGTGAATTATTTATAGCATGATGGGCCCATGACACCTCGGGTCATCACGGAAGAGATGCAACGTATAGATGGGCTCGAGATCGAGGGGTGGATCTGACCATGGAGGCTATCACAGAGGTCATCCACAAATGTGAAACCTGTGCTGCAATCAAACAAGCCAAGAGGTTAAAGCCCCAGTGGTATGGAGGACGTTGGCTAAAATATAAATATGGAGAGGCCTGGCAGGTTGACTAGATCACTCTCCCACAAACCCGCCAGGGTAAGCGCCACGTACTTACAATGGTGGAAGCAACCACTGGGTGTCTGGAAACATACCCGGTGCCCCATGCCACTGCCCGGAACACCATCCTGGGCCTTGAGAAGCAGATTTCATGGTACTCCAGAAAGAATTGAATCAGACAATGGAACTCATTTCCGAAATAGTCTCGTGGATGCCTGGGCCAAGGAGCACGGCATCGAGTGGGTGTATCACATCCCTTATCATGCACAAGCCTCTGGGAAGATTGAAAGGTACAATGGGCTGTTAAAAACCACATTAAAAGCATTAGGGGGTGGGATCTTTAAACAATGGGACAAACATCTAGCAAAGGCCACCTGGTTAGTTAACACCAGAGGATCTGTTAGCCGTCCTGGCCCTGCCCAAACAAAACCCCTGCCTGTTGTGGGAGGAGATAAGGTCCCTGTAGTGCACACCGGGAGGTGGTTGGGGAAGGCAGTGTGGATAGCTCGACCCTTGGGAAAAGGCAAACCTATGCGTGGGATTGTCTTTGCTCAAGGACCTCGATATACCTGGTGGGTAATGCGGGAGGATGGTGAGACCCAGTGTGTACCTTGAGGAGATTTGACCTTGGCAGAAATATAATCCGTAATGTGAGTTGTATGTTGCAGGAAATGATGCTGTAGGAAGGAGATGGAATAATAGAAAGTGAATTTGGTGAAGGACCAGGTGAGTAAGGTGAGGACCAAGATCTAGCCAGTGTTGGTGCCCAACAATCAGACATACTGCTTCTGTCCAGAACATCCACCTTGACAGATGAGACCCAAGTCATCGAGTGAAGGAATCTCATGGAATGAGGGACTATCTGTTAAAAGACTGGGGATAGTAGTTGATGACAATGTATTGGTTGGGTTTAGAGATGGTTTAAGTATGTATTATGTGGGGCCTGAGCATGACGCAAATGGTATGGAATAAGGGATGGAGATTGTAGTGGGTCTGGCTGAGCTGCTTTTCCCCATCCAGCCCTCATGCTGCAGCACTGGGAGCTGGAGGGTGTTGGTAACACACCCGTGTTATGACTGCCAGTGCTCACACAGCACCAGAGGATGGGGGCGCAAGATTGGGGAGAGGATACAGCCGACCTGAGCTGACCAGTGGGATATTCCATACCATATGACGTCAGCTCAACTATACAGGGAGAGGGCAGGAGGAGGATGGGGGGGCATTCTGCTTTGTCCTCCAAGCGGCTGCTACGTGTTCCTGCAGCCCTGCTTCCTGGACTCGGCCCAACATCGCCTGCAGACGGGAAGTAGAGAATAACATCTTATCTATCGTAACCCATGGCCCTTTGCTTTGCGTCTTATTCTCTCCCTGCATGCTGTGCTGAAGGGGGTCGGGGGGAGTGATAGAAGGGCTTGGTGGGCACCTGGTGCCGTGCTGGGGTCAACCCACCACAGAAGCTATTGCAATTATCCTCTGAGAACTATCTATCCAGAGTTATATTTGCCATCTCATGGCAGCAAGATACTGAACTGCTCCTCAGCCACATAAAACAATTTTTCTCATGTGTGAAAGGCAGGTGTGAGGATGGCAAAATGTTTCATTCATTTTAGTGCAGCATTAATGAGATGTAGTGGTAGATTCAGGCACACTGAAGTAAATGGCATGAGGCAACCAGCTCCATTACTTTCAAACCAGCTGACTTGTCAAAAAAGGCTGGTCCTAGGAGCTGCTTAGTCTATAATGTCTTCCTCCCTCCTCCCCATTACTGTAAAAAAAAAATTAATAAGAAAAAATAATTTTACTAAGTGTTGTGCTGTGGCAAGGTGGAAAATCTGATTTTTAAAGGAACTGTTTTGTTTTTGTGCATTGCTTCTGCAAATCTCAGAGCTGCTCCTAAAAAAGGAGAGGCATAGAAAAAAGAAAAGAGCAAACAAAAAGAATGGATATCTGGATGTGAAGTGGAGCTGAGCACGGAAATGGAAATACTTTCAAGTCAGACATAGGTTCAAGACTCTAGGGCTCAAGCTGTACATCATGTCACTTGCCAGAACAGCAAGGAGTTGTTTAATAAACTGAGATGTTGGTAGGTAGCCTGAAAGAAAAGGAAATCACAGAGGAATTTTTTTTGTTGTTGCAATTTCTGAGAACCAGAGTCTTCACGTACACATATCTTACAGGCTTGCGTATTCCCACTGAAGTCAAATACTTGTATGCCTGATGTTAAAACAATGCTTTCCTGCTTTAGTGAATCAAGGCCAGAAAGCTCCACATCTTCCCGAACAATCTTGAAGCAGTTTCCTCCTCTAATTTGGCTCCCTTGGCTTGAGAAAAAGCTCTCATAAGTTGTCATCTCTACTTAGCAGAGGCTTTTTTCAAGGACAATAGAATATTAAAGAAGAGACAAGTTGTCCTAGGAATACTGCAATGCATTAAATTCATTATGATGAAAGGAGACAGCCCTAATCTGGAGAAACACAACCACCTCCACCCAGACTCTAGTGGCAAAAGAATAGAGTGTGTGTGTTAAGGCCCATTAGGCAGTGAGTCAACTCTGGCAGAGAAATTAATTGATTATTGTTGATCTGCAAGAGCAAGAGGCCTTCCAGTTCCACAGAAAAGAAATCAGACTGGTATCACTTCAGTTTCCAGACAAAGCAAAAGGGGAAATGAGATTTTCTACATACCGGCCAAGAGGAGGGACTTAGTCTGTAATACCGCATACAGGAAAGGGGATCCCGTACTTAACCAGAACTGCTTAATTAGGTTATAGCAACATTTAGGATTAGTTATTTCCAGCCCATAGGAGAGGTGGAAGAAAAATATTCCAATAACACTGGAAGGAATTTTTAAGAAATACCACTGAAAAGAGACCCCAGCCTATCCCAAGGCTGTCTGCCCATTACTGACCACATTTGCTTTCCACTACACCATTAACCAGATGTCAAAATACAGCCTGAAATCTGCCATGAGAGTGGAGTATCACTGCATGCAGGTCTAAGTGGGTTATTTGTCCATCCTCCCTGCCTCCGTGACCATCACAGCTGGGTTTCCACAATAACACCAGCATAGCTACAACACCTGCACGTTCACCTGACGCAGCTACCAGAAATGGCATTGCAACTGCAGTGTAAAAAATAACCATATTGTTCTCACCTTTGAAAGGGCTTTGCATATTAACATGTCACGCTTTCTTGCTGTCTGGCTGTCTGGAGGAAAGCCATGAGTTTCTGAAGGAGCAGTCACTGGTTAAGCCAGGGTTGGATGCAATAGGAACTCTCTATTCCCACTCCCCAAAACACTGCTTTTGAAGTAGCCCCTCTGATCTCACTTGATGTAACAACTCCACAGCACATAAAAGATGTGTTGTTCTGATTACTGGATACAGAAATTTATTAATAACTGGACTAGGCTCCATTTGCTGAGGTTAGCCTGCCAGCAAATTTACCTTTAGTGAAGTCACTCTCAGTTTTAATCGCTTCTTTTAATAGGACAAGAAAATAGGACATGATGGTTGCTTTGTGCTTGTCTGGGTTGGTGGTGAAAAAAAGGGAAATCCATCTGCCCAGCTTTCTCATGCTGTTTGTGTCCTTGGTCTGCATGTGCAACATAAATATATATATATACATATATATATATATATGTCAGCCAAATGCCATCAGAACTGTGCCAGATGTGTGGCAGAGCAAAAAGCTAAGGAATTCTACCCGGAGGAGCTTCCAGTTTTATGGTGACATGGCACACACTGTGTATGCCTGTTCACAAGATTTTCATTACTTCTCCTACCTACCCAGCTACAAATTTCCTTTCCTGAATGATGGTCCTTAGAAAACCTGAGGTGCATACTTAAGAAGTCAGATGCAAAAAAAACCCAGCTCAAATGAAAATCCAGTGTTTTAGTTGTAGATGTTTATAACATGAGAAAATCTTTTGCAGCCAGCAAAATTTATATCTTGTTCAGCTTCACTGCTTTTCTTGAGTATAAGTTCCCTTAATGAATTCACAGTTTTGAAAAAGAGACTTCTTTTTCTCTGATTGGATGGACTTACCTCCAGAGCCAGCTAAACAAAAAGGTTCAGTAACCAAGTTTTCTCTTTCTGCTCTCTAATGACTATGGCCTGAAATGCTTAGAGGGAAAATAAAAATCTGTCAGGTGATAGCCTTAAATCAGGGAGATGAGAAAACTGAGAGGAAGCTGTCAGAAACCATTGGAAAGCAGTCAGAAGCCACATCTGGTGTGCTCTGGTACAGTGCAGCTGGCCATCTCCTCAAATCTCTGGCTGAGTTTTTGTTGGGCTCTAGTGTCTGTGTTAATCATGTACCCCTGATAAAATATGTAATTCTGCAAAGCAAATTCTCTTTATAACACCCAACTGTAAATAAAGCAGGGCAAGCTTATTCCAAACATATCCAGGATCAATTTTTCTTGATTTAAGTTTCCCATTTTTTAAAATAGTCAGCCTGATTCTGCTGTCCCTTCCACCTGCTTGAAGCATGAGCGTGTCATCAAAGGCTCCGAAATTTCAATGCCTGCTGCAAGCAAGATGGAAACCAAGCCTGTGTTCCCCTGGGATAACATCCCAATTCCACAGATGTCAGGTCTTTGAGAGGCAGAATTTACCACATGTCCCATTTAAACCCCATTTCTTTCACTGATGTAACCCTTGATTTAAGCATACATAGAGGTGCTCATTCCACCTCTAGATATTGTTTTTTCTTCCAGGACACTGTTCATAAGAAGAGGCTTAATGAGATAAAAGAGGAAAAGAAAGAGGAAGGACTGTAGTTAAGAGGTTTCTTTCAGCTTTTTATTGGCAGATAAAAGTATCCCCACTGAAACCATCAATGATTTATTTATTTATTGTCAAAAAAAGTCAATTGAACTTTATGGTCACTAGCACTCTGAGAAAAAATAATAATAAAACCCCCCAGATATATTAAATAATAGGTTTACATTAATGGCAAACAATGTAACCATCTGACCTGTCAATCAAAGTGGATGCTGAAATTCTTCACTAAACTGGAAGTACAGAAACAGAAAGAGATACAGCATTATGTCAAGCCTGGGTTATAAATTACAGGCAGTAGCTCTTGTTACAAAAGCTGTATCATTCCTTTAAATGAATTCAACCTTCTTGACCTACCCCTTCAAAATTTCTTCTCTTTATATGACCACTTCTTGGACTGCCAGGCCAGAATTCAGGTGCTTGAAGATCTGTGGCATGTTTAAAAAGATGAGAAACAACAAATACTTTGACAAATTATCTCTCAAGACTGGCCATTTCTGTAGTGCTTCAGGCATCCTAATCAGGCCTTCATGCATTCACCCTTGGTGAAGCCTGTGAGGGCAACAGCAGTGGTTTTGCAAGGGGGTGAAATGCAGTGATGGCTGTTGCAGTGGGCAGTGCCAAAACTTGGCGTGCTTCTAGCCTGAGCTGGAGAACCTGTGAGGGAGAGTGAGCTCAGGCAGAACTCATAAGATCAAGGTAAAACAGATCTTTCCATGTGAGGAAATATTTGTCCTGGTTCCCGAACAAAATGGAAATGTTTCTGTGCAAGCTAAATTCTGTGCAAAATGGAGGTCTGATAAAATGCTACTTCAGGTCAATCAAAACTTTCTGCCATTAGGAAATCAAAGCAATTTGGTCCAAGTTTGCCCTTTGAAAGCTTGTCAATGTTTTGGGTTTTTTTTTTGTGTGTGAAAATAATAACAATGAATTGCATGTGGGAAAAAATCATTTCCAAATGAAAACTGAAAAGATTCCATTCCAGAAATGTTCGCATGGGCCACTTCAACCTTATGGGAATGCTTTGTTTTGGGACAAGAAGTTCTGGAAGCAAAATACTGCCAGAGATGACAATTTAATTTTTTTTTTTTCCAAAACACTGTGAATAAGAGAAAAGAATGGCACTTTCATTTAGAAGAAGCTTTGGTTACAAAACAAATAGTTTGGCTGTACTTTGCTGAGCTCCAGCATCAGGGTCTGGACCTGAGCATCAGAAGACAACCCTCAGGTGACATTAGTTACTGCTAAGATGACACTGGGTGAGAATCCTGGTCCTTACTGTTAGTTAAACAGCATTTACTGTTGAAGACAGGAACCTCAAGTGGGATCAATACTATATTCGTACTTTGGTGGATATAGTACAGAAGTCCAATCCAAAGTTGAGCCTGTATCATTTTAGGCTTGTAGGCATCCTGACAGTTGGGTACAGGCATTATAAGTGACATGTGGATTTTATTTTAATTGGCTGTTTTCAGGAACAGAGAAGCAGATCTGTTTTGCAGGAGGCAGCTTTCTTTCCTTGTGGGGGTCATGCTGAGGGCCAAACTCTGCCTATGAAGAAGCAGCTCATGGTCTGAAAAACAAAGGCTGTTTCCCTGGGCCTTATTACATCGATATTTATTTGTTTTCTATTTACTGGCTAGAGCTGTCTAGGGGAAAGTGGTGACGCATTATCCATGGCAGTGCAACTCACAAATAGATCATCAGATTAAGACAAATTTTCTAATTTAAGAAATATTTTGATGGGGTGGAAAAGGGCAGCTCAGTTTTGTCACCTCTGTGAACAGCTCCCCAGCATGCACGACTGCTCTCATTGTGGAGGAGAGCCGTGCCTATCAGCACTGACATTAGCTCTCAGCCATTACTGCAGGCAGAGCAGCTGCAGGAGCTTAGTCTCACTCACACACACACACACACACACACACACACACCCCCCCTACACTTACACCATCAGGCCATTTTAATTGCAACCCACAGCTTAAAGTCTTCATTAAGTTCTCTCTGAGCCCTGCCTCCTCCTCTGTAAGATCAGCCTCTTGTCACCCTGACCAGTGGAGCAGCGAGGAACATCTGCAGCTCAAACGTGATGCATATGCAACAGTGGTCTCAGGATTAAAGGTCAACAGACTCCCCCAACACCCAGGACCGTCTCTCCCTTGCAGGGTGTCTGGTGTCCTTTGTTAGAAACTCTATACTTCCTGCCAGGCTATTTGCCCACTTGCTCAGCCCCACTGCTGCAAGGCTGGTGCGGTGCCTCAGCAAGCTGGCCAGACCTGCCCTCGCACAGGGGCTGCCCACGGCTGTGTGGGGGCTGCCACAGGCAAATAATGGACTCCTTCCCTTGGCTTCTCATCGCAAAGCCCAGCGAGAGGATGACTACAACAGCTGCAGTGCTGGCTCGCCCTTGACAAATGGTGTTGTCACTCTTCTTATTGATTAGCAATGTTATGACATTTCCCTTCAAAAACACAGATGTGTCACGGGCAGCGACAGGAGCACCGCTCTGGGAGGAACATAATGTTTGCTGTTGTTCCCATTCTCCTGTCTGCATCTGTTCATATCCATGGTGATGGTTTTATGCGCTGACTCTTTTATCAAGGAGTGGGAGCAGGTGAATCCTTTGCCTGGGTTAAAGGAAAATACATCTCCTCCCATCAGGGGACCGAGAATGCAGATGACAAGCCTAGTTCTCCCTGACACTGCACCAGTCTGCAGGAGATGGCTGGGGGCTCAGTCAAGCTGGCATTTGCAGGGAAGGGTGAAAGCATGGTGAATCCTTACATGATTGCAGATTCCTTTTGTGAGGTCCTTGGATTAAATATTTTTCTCAGGATGTATCATTAAAACAAACTTAATAATGCCTATAAAAGTTTCAGCAGCATGTTTGCATCCAGCAGGTCATCCCAGGAGCACTGGGTCCTTGCAGACCACTCTGCTTCAACTCTGTGCACAGCGCCTTGCCAAATCAATCTCGTGTGGGTACACACCTCTGTGCAGAGCCCTATGTGAGCACATGAGCTGTGTCAGGGGAGGCTTACTCATGGGTTTGTTTATTGTGTACAAAGCCTGGAAGCACCTCAGCATGCACCTTAGAGGCCAAGATAGAGACTGATCATGAACTATCCATTTCTTGGGGGGGTTATCCAGGTGAATGGGTTTCACAGCCCTCCAGGTAAGCCATCCTTTCATCCCCTGGTACCCCAAAGGGGATGCTTGCACATCAGCAGAGCTCTTCTCCTGCAGGTGAGCCTTAACTACACTCCATTTCCATGGAAATCCTTTCCCCTGCACACAACAGTGATCTAGTCTCTCCAAGTTTCAAAGGCTTGGAGAAGGTAGCTAAGGAAGGACACCAGGACTGATCTTTGGCATGAGGAGGAGGACTTCTGACAGGGACAGTCTAAGCTAGTGCAGCTTCTAAGCATTGAAAGGGATGGTTTGAAACATATCTGCCTGAGTCAGGGTCTTCTGAGGCCTGGAAATCAGAGAGCAAGGACCTAAACCCATCAGGAGACCAAGTCTGAGATGGGCGACATATGGTCGAACTGCGCACTTCTGGCCAAAGCCTGTGCTAGTAAGCTGTGGTTATTTTCATGTATCTCTACTCCATGCTCGGATTTTCACTGTAAAGGCATGGCCTGGCCATGCTGCTCTGACCACACTGGAGAGAAATCCCAGCTAGTATAGCAAGAAGCAACATTTTCTTTAGTAAAGGCATAGGAGCTGACCTCCCTGTATCAAATATTTATAGGCCAAAAGACAAGTTTAGGAGGTTCTCTCTGTTTTCACTGGCATGAAAGAGAAGAAGTTTTTCCCCCAAGCATATAAAATATGCCCAGTTTAATCTTAAAATTGCTTAAGGCCTTTCTTATTCGTCTGAAGTGTGTAACTCTGCTTTCAGTGAATCCTTTGCATGCTTCACAGGGAAGCTAGTTAGAGAAAAAAATCCCTCCTTCCTGTCCTAAAGGCTGTTCCTTGGAGGATGAATTATGGGAGCATACACGGTATGCATTAAGAGTCTGGAAATTCCTGGTAAACTCTACAGTAGCTAATGAGCTTGCTGTTGCATTTAAGGGATCTCTGCATCTTCTGGGTCAGAAAAAGCAAAGTCTGTCCAACATAATTTCTTCCCCTGACCAAAGTCTCTTACAGTGCTAATTCAGCTAAAATGGGCTGATCCACAAGATTGACTTACATGAACTTGAATCAAAGCTCAATAGCATGATTGTGTAGGCATTACTGTACAGAGCATGCTGGTAATGAGAAGTGTATTTGTGACTGTCTCTGCTACAGATTTCAGCATATTTTACAGTCAAAAAAAGAGATACAGTCTAGGGGGACCCCTTCCCACCAAACCATGATTTTGACCCCCCAGGCAACATGATGCAGATTAATATGAGTTAAATGGAATGTGACCAATTTGTAAGGCATTTGGTTTGTATCTTGAGAAATTGAAGATGAGATCATTTTTCCTTGCAATCAGAGTAAGCCTTAGGCTACAAGCTTTTGTAGTCTTTACAATTGCCACAGGTCTCCTCTTTTAATATACTAGTGCATCCTAGAGTACTTTTTACAACTTATAGTCCAATTATGTGATAGATTTGCCAGTATGATACTTCTGCTGCCTTTCCTTAGGAAAAGCCTCCATTAGTTGTAAAGTGTGCTTATAGTTTCTGTGAGTTTCATCAATTTTTGTGTAATATTTTGCCCCCAGCTGTTTATTTATGCAAGAAAAGAGTTGCAGTAATCTACGCCCTATACAGTGTGCAGGGATTATACAGAAACAAAAGCATTTTTCTGCCAAAGGTTCATCATTGCTTCTGAAGAAAGTTGTTTCAGGCTGATAAAAGGTCAGTAAATTGTGGATTCACCACAGATCCACATTTTTGTTTATATAACAAAAAAAAGGTATCTCAAAATGATGCATTTACCTGTATTTTATTAATGATCATAAGAATTCTTTGCAACTTGAGATATAGCGGTGGGAGTTTAGAGCTTGTAAGACCTTCTCAGTGGAGTAGCTGGTCTAGAGAGAGACTAACTGAAGTCACAAGGAACTCTGTCGAAGACTTCAGTTACCACCCAAGACCTCCATACCCATGAAGCAAACCGGACTTCACCTAAATTTCATCTCCTTTATCATGTCACAAGACCTTGCCGTACCAGCAAACAGCCAGGAGACCATCTTAAATGCCTCAAGTTCAGCTTAATTTTCTACCTCACTCTTTGAAGGTATAGTTCAGGAAAAGATTTGCCTTTGCTTTTCAAATGACCTGAAGAATATGTTCCAAAGGCGCAAATGCAGAAACCAACTTGAATACGCTATTCAGACTTCTATGCTTAAGAAAATTAAAATACATTATAAGTTTGGCAGACTTCCACTTAGGTGTGTGGGCAACATCATTCAGGAACATTTGGTATCTATAACAAGATGCTCTGTAATTGTTAAGCTCATTTGTTTGAATAGTGGACAAGGAGGGACAAATAGAGGTTGCTTTTCACTTATGTATTTATTTAAGAATCAAGACACAAAGACTGAAAGGTGAACAATCTTGCAATCATGGCTTCAAGTGCAGAGGTATGGGGCAAAGCTCATCCAGGATCTCTTCGTACCTATAGATGCCATCATCCATGCCACTGGGTGGAGGCAGCTATGCAGTTCTGCAACCGTTAACTCAGAGCAGAGAAGAAGAAACAGCCATGAATGGCCCCTCCTGCCCACCAGTGAGCAATAACAGCACCCAGGAAGTTCTGCCTCAGTCCTGGCCCCAGGTCTCAGTTGGATGTTGTGTCCTTCGAAGAGATTGGCATCACAAAATATAGACATCTATCCTTGGTTTTGCAGGCAGTGGAGGGATGTATTTTCTGTGATACTTTGAGTCACGCTTGTTGAAGAGAGAGGTGTGATTATGGTCTCAGCTAAAGATGCTGTGCTAAATGGTGGATGCACGCTGGGAGAGCAGAGCTAAGCATTCTGACTGTTCACTGCCACTG
The DNA here is from genome assembly GCA_025345505.1 of Todiramphus chloris collaris. Lineage (NCBI taxonomy): Eukaryota > Metazoa > Chordata > Aves > Coraciiformes > Alcedinidae > Todiramphus > Todiramphus chloris. The sequence goes on along the minus strand of JANVCC010000019.1, from coordinate 3,511,295 downwards.
CCACCTTCTGTACTGTGCTAATGGTTATGGTGCATTAGCCCTCACAAGCCAGGCCTAGTCTCCCTCTCTTCTCAGTGGTGTTATCGGTGGTTTGGAGAGAAGAGGGAAGGCAGCTTGCAATACATACCTGTCCACAAAGAAAACCGGGAAAAGGAGTCCATCCCTTTTAATACCTTCTGTCTTCAAGAAGAATTTTATTGGTACAAATGGGGTTTCTAGGAAATGGATGTTCTCACAGGATCACTGATAAGTTTGGGGTGAAAGGGGCTGCTGAATGTCACCTAGTGCAACCAAATCTTCAAAGCAGAGACAGCTTGACTGTTCAGGTTGGTCAGGCCTTGGCCAGGTGCATTTTGAAAACTTGTCAAGCAGAAGAGCCAGAATTTAAACAGACCAACCTTTAGATAGTGTTTTGTAGTTCTTTTTTTTAAACTTGAGTGGCTCAAACTGTGATATGTCACTCAAGAAGATGCAACAGTATGTGGTGCAATAAGCTGTCCTTACGGCTACTTTCTCATTTGTATTTGATCTTCCTGAAAGTATCATTGTTGGAGTATACCTGCACTGAATTTGTAGGGTCACAGACCTTCATGCTATGGCTAGCTCTGGCTTTTCCCATTCAACATAATCATTCAACCCTTCATTTTCAAGACTTACTGTCCTTCTCCTGCACCGCATTTCAGGATGCAGCCTCCAGTTCTTCAGGATAGCAGCCCTGCTCTGTGCTCATCAGCCTGAGAAGGACAGCAGGCTGCTCATTGAGGGCATGGGTTAGGAGGAATGTTCTTTTCCCTTCGGTTCTCCAGCCTGAGATAATTGCAAAACTGATGGGCTATCTCTCCTTTAAGTTCAGCAACAAAGCCCCGCAGCTTGTAAGAATAATTCAGTCACAATTAGCATTGGTGTGAAGCCAGGGCCTCCCACGGATGAGTCTCCCTGGTCCAGTGCAGAAGCTACAATCTCTTTAATGATGGGAGGTTCAACTAAATTAAAGTTGACCCTCAGGCTTCTGGCAGCTAAATTCCAGCAGTAACCTTCCCTCCCACCCGTTCCTCTGGAAAAAATCCTACCAACAACAAACTACAAGTGAGACGGGGAGGAAACCTCTCTGTTGTTAACCTTTACAGGACAGTGGATGTGTCCAAATCAGACAAAAAACATGATGTCTCCTGCTGAAGTGACATAAATAGTGCTATCTCCCAGTGTGATCTTTGAGAGAATCTGTTTTGGGGAAAGAACAGAAGATGAGTCCTAAAAAGAGTGCGTGAAAAATGATGAAAGTTGCTTTGAAGTGAGTCCGAGAGCTGCAGTGCTTTCAGCAGCTTCCCCCTGGAAGCCCTTGAAATTCTATCTGCAATAAAAGATACCAAAAGAAAACAGCTGGCAGGAGCTGTTAAAGTGGAAACAATATGCAGTTCAGAAGAGATAAACAGGATGGGCACAGAGCAGAATGAAAAAGAAGGTATGGATCTGTTGTTACGTGATGGGAACAGCTCTTCTGTCCTGGGCTGAGACTGCGTGACCAGGGAAATATCACTGGCTTTAGAAAAGCAGACTGGGGTAAAACAGAGTTAACACTTGGTTTTCATAGGAACATGCATTTTCCATCATGCTGGAGAACAGGGGCATCAGATCTGCCCCCCTGATTCTTTGATGAATAGGCTTCAGCTTGCATAGAACAGGTTAGGGTATAGGGATGTCATACTGAATGCCACTGCCAAAGCAGAAGCCAATCTGATTGCTGATATTACTCTGGTACCCAAGACAATGGCAGCTGGAATGGGAACCCCTTTCCAGTTTCAGGAGAGTGAGGCACTCCTCTTTCTAGCTGGGTATTAACACTGCTGCCAGTTGTAAATATGGGTCCAGCCCTTGCACCACTCTGAAGCCATGCCGAGGCTGTCGCCAAAGTTAAAGCCTGCAACCAAATACAAAGCTTTCTTTTGCCCTCACTGATGCCACAGTCTTTGGAGAAAGCAACTGGTGAAGCACTAACATTGGGGTCTGAATAGGATCCATCTCTTTGTAAAATGCAAAGAAAAATATTGCTACTGGAGTGTGTGTGGACCTTGACCTGTTCTGATTTAGAGATATAAATCATAGATATTGCCGTGGTTATCAAATCGGTTCTGTAGATCTCTGCTAAAGGGAAAGAGAGCAGAATACAGCCACACAAGGGTGCTTAGGAATCCATCTACAACCACATCTGTGAAAAAATCTCTCGTGCTCTGATCTGCTGTTGACTCTGCCCATGCCATTACTGACCTCTGCTCACAGGGGAAGGAATATTAATCAAAACTTGTGTCCTGTCTTTACAGATGTAGTTCAGATCAAAAGCACTTCTAGGGGAAAACAATAATTGAGAGATGTGGTGGGAGTGAAGCAGAGAGGAGCTGAGTCATACTTTACATCTGCTTTCATTTCTTTTTATACAATTCTCATTCTGCAGCTCCAATGTAATTATTTGTGGAACCATTAGACTGTTCCAGTGTTAGGAGAGATGCTGTATCCCACACAGCTCCACTTATTTTCCAGGCATGTATATTTTCAAGGAATACTAAAATACAGAGAACCAGCCTCCAGTTAATTTTAGAAAGGTGTGAAAATGTTCATATCAAAGTGGCACGGTGTACTTCAGCAGGGAGAGAAATGCATCTGTGACAAGAAGTATCATTTTACCCTGTGGCCAACTCCTCTGCCTTCAGAAAGGTCCGATGGAGGCTTAAATACCACTGAGGACCTGGGTCTAAAATGCCTATTCAGAAATGGACTCAGGCACTCACATGTCGCCTACAGCTCAACATGCTTTGATAGACCCAAGGCTGCAAAACTCTTTCCCACTTGCATCAGTTTTATCCTGATTTGGAACTGATTTAGCTCCCCATAAAATCAGTGGGCATACCTCTGTTTTCTTTAATAGATGTTGGATAGGATGTTAAAGAAGAGAAATTCAGTCTATCTAATCATATGTGCATATACTGTTGAACTTGCTTATTAGAAACAGCTTGGGATGGATGAAAATGAAGTGCTAAATATGTCCAAGTGTTGGAAGACTGAAGATGCCACCAGCAATGGAAAGGTGATTCCATTACATATGAGTATTAGACTGTATACTCTGCAATTCCATTTTCTCTTACATCTAAATCTGCTGGAATTTAATAAAATCTTCCATCTCTTCTAAAGACCTTTGGTCAACTGAATGAAAAAATTGTGAATCATGTTCTGACCATGCAGTTCCAGATCCAGAAAAGTTACAGACTATTCCCTATTACATTTCTGTAGTTTTTATAAGCAGATGACTTAAGATAAACTTCATTAGAGCACTGAGTTTCATTCTTTTTAAATCCTTCACAATTAAGTTTTTCACTGAGCAATTGGCAACAATATATTTCTACCTGAATGCAGGCAGCTAGCAATTAATCTGTGTGCTGAAAATGAAGATTTTATCTTCATCAAGAACTTATAGCCTAGATAGAGTAACTGTATATACTTTTTAATTGTTTGCATAAATATTTAATAACAAAAATATGTTAAACTTTTTGCATAAGGTCATAGGATATTAGAATGCCCAATAAGTTAGATATATTAATTCTGAATTTCCTTACACACTTCTGGAGTCTTAGTTCTGATTCTCTTGGTATAAGTGCAAATTAGATTTGTACTTGTACATTTTCACATTCTAAAGTAATGGACTATATGCCAGTTTCTCTGCTACAAGGATAGGTAAATTATTAGTGTTTACAATAATGCATATGAATCCTAAACTATACAACCTGCAATACAAAGAGGAAAACAAGGTGGTCTTTGACCCAACCTTCTTCTGTGCACACCTGCCTTTTTCTCTCTCAGCTGCCTCTAAACAAAATAATTCTCTTGTTAAGCTTTAACTCCCACTGCATCTTTGTTTTATTGAGAAGTTTTGTATTTCTGCTAACATAGTTTTTTTACGACAGTGCAAGCCAAAGTGATTATGTTTGTTAAGAAGATCCAGTGATATTACAGTACAGTGAACACGATTCTCTATCCTCTCTTCCAGCTCAGTGCAAGACCTGGCTGTACATTGGATTTTCCATGCTTTTTGTACACAGAATGAATAGTATATGTGAGGGATCCAACTGTTGGTTCCAGTGTGTGATTTTTTTTTTGGTAATTTTTGCCATTTCTCTACCCTGATTTTTGATTTATCAAATATTGTTACCTTGGCTAATTTGAAACTTGAGCCTGTGAGGACTACTTTGGCACTCTGCAGAAATAAAATAAGTGAAAGTTTCATATGCTCAGCAAATTCTATGCATCTTTTGAGATGAAACCTAATTTTCAATCTTCCTGACATTTTATTCAGGACTCAGTCTCAGTAACCTATTGAAGTTGCTGTTACTGAAAACCACAGAACCTCCATAAAGCTGTTTAGAGTTAGCCACATCACACTCACTACAGGTCTTTGTTTTCCATCATCTGTGACCACGGAGGTTACCCCCAGCACCCAAGGATGGGAGCAACCAGTTCCTTACCACCTGCACCAGAGCTCAGTCCTGCAGCTGCTGGTGAACTACCCACCCTCCCAGGAGCACCAGCCCTTGAGCTGCTGCAAAACCAGGGCCTCAGGCAAAAGACAGCAGGGTGCGTTCTGCCTGAACTGGGAATGATGGCATTGCAGCCATAAAGGTAAAGGAGAGCAAAAGGGGAGAACAAGGACTTGTAATCTTGTTATACCCCCATCCTCACTTTCCTCCCCCGATCAAATTTAATTTGATAAAATAATGCCGTCATTAACTGTCAAAGCTCCATCCACCCGGGGAATAACTGAGCACATGCAAAATGATGGATTCAAAGCAGGGTGTAACATTTCTTAATGTAACGTTTCCCTTTAAATCGTCATTTGAGTCATAAGTCCTGGAGCAACCTCAATATATGCTGTCTGTCTCCTCTGAAGTGCCCTCTGGCAGGGAAAAAGCTCTGTGTGCAGTGTCTTTGTCTAATTGCATTTTGGCAGAGCACAGTGAGGGGAAAATAGAGAAAACGAACTAGTTAATTCCATGGGCAAAACCTGTCTATAGCTGGGAAGTGGAGGAGAGTCGAGTCCTTCCTGCTTTGCTGAACTGCCCTGTGTAGGATGCAAGAAACATTGCCATGCTGGCAACTCCAAGCGAGCATGAAGGGGCAGCTTTCAGTGAGCTGCTCACATTTGTGCACTTTCACTGGTAATGGTTAATGTGACTATAATTATTGTATGGATATACCTAGCTGGCTTTCCCACATTGTCCATTTGCTGATATATGCAGATTGGGGAGAGGCAGGAAAGTATTACAGGACACAGGTGCTTTCTGCTGACTAGTCAGATATATTTCTTACAAGCTGAAGCTTTTCATAAATGTTCTTGGCCAACACTTGACAAAGCTTTTCTAGTCATCTGTATTTAAAGTGCTTACAACTCAAGAAGATGAACACATTGAAAATCATCATGCAGAGTATCCCACCTTGCATCTCATGACATGAGATGTCTTACCTCTCAATTACACCATCAGCTTTTGCTTTTCTTTATGTCTCATAAAACATGCCCTACCGTCTGTGAGAGGCTGGAGCAGCTGGGAAAGGTGGCTGACCCTCTAAACTGTGCTCCAGGAGGGGAATTAAGGAAAGACACAATTTCTTTTAGGAGGTTGTTGATGCTGCTGCTGCTCAGAGGACCAAGGGAAGACTTGGGGTGATGAAAATCTGCCTTGCTTAGGCAAAGTGTGTGGGCTCTGTACTAGAATAAAAACTGTGTCCTGAGACAAGGTTTTGTAGTGGGTACTGTTTAACAAACATGTTTAATATTACAGAAAAAAAAAAGATGAGATGATGATCATTTCTGCAGAGGTGATAAAAAGTAACCTTTTCTTTGTCTCTCAGTAACAAGGACATGCAGGTAGGTGAGCCTGGACCCTCATTTCAACAAGAACCTACCTGTTCTTTTTAAATCAGTGGGAATGCTCTTGAAAAACAAAGGTGGAACATAAAGCTGGCTTTATTTTGCACATAAAGCCGGCTTTATTTTTCACAATTTCCTATGCACTGACCATGCTAAATCAGAGCCAGCAAATGGCAGTCACATCAGGAGTTCCTTCACAAGGATGAAGGCATGGGAAGGTATGCAGGACAACATTAATGTGACCCTGAGTCTTGCAGCAGCACTCTGCTCTGCAGCAGAGCCTCAAAGTTTGCCGAGAAGAGGAAAAAGGGAGAGTGTGGTCCAGAGGGGGAAAGATGAATTGTCTTGTGGCTGACCCATTCTTTGTTCATCTCTGTAGCACCATATCCTTTGCCACACATCATAAAATTTCCTACCAGTAGCTATTTTGACAGAGGCATAATAAAGCTCAGAAGGAATGAAGAAACAGATCCAGAAGTGTCAAAATAATGTAGCATACTGTGTTTGCACTAATGTTATAATATAGTGGATTATCAGTAGTTACACCAACATAAACGTAAAACTGAAGGGTTTGGGGTTTCTTTTTTCAGAGAATCAGATATATTTTGCCTTTGCAAAGTACCTTCACATACCTTGAGAAAGAGTCCTTATTGTTAACCTAAGAAGGAGTGATTTCCTTAGAAATGTTCATGATTGGTATGAAATTCTCTGGCAGGAATACAGGCAAGAAAAATACAATCTAGTATCAAAGTAGTGCAGAAAAACATGACTGTAATCATGGTTTGAATTTATTTTGAAAAATTTCTCATCTGGTAACATTTTTCCATACTATTTTAATGGTTCTGGTACTCTTACTGCATTCTAAAATTAACCTTCACCTTACATGAACTAAGGAAATGTTATAACTACATCCATATGCAACATTGTACAGGGTTGTTAGTTTCTGGTACTAATAGTATTATAAATTTCAATTTTCTCTGAAAAGCAACATAATGGAAACTGAAATTATATCAAAGGCAATAATAAGAAATATAATATATATATACACACACGTAAAAGTAGTAGTCAGAAGCTCCCCTGACACTGGCGTGCAGTTGTGTCAGACACTTTAGGAGCACGCCACATGCAGCAAAAGGCTATGTGTTGCTAGACCTGACATTGGTATGATCTAGGAGGGGGATTAAAGGTGCTGCAAAATGAAGGGACCCAACCAAGGCAGGCTGTCAGGCACCAGAGGGGCAGCAGATAAAACACAGGACTCGGGAATCTCCTGTAGATAATCTACTGTGCAGGATGCTGTCTCTGTATTTCATGCAGTCCTTCTCATACAGGGGCACAATAAACCAAACAGGAGGTGGGAGGATTTGAACCCAGGCACTGCCAAAGTCAGCCTGGTGCAGTTTCATGGGTGAGATCTGTTTTGCCTCTCTCCAAGGAACGTCAGGGCCAAGCCTCAGTGGACTTAGTGGGAAGTCACATGGACAGCAGTGGGTGTTTGCTCTGGCCCCAGGTGAGTGCCAGGCACATTTGGTCAACAAGTAACGCCCAAGGAAATGCACTTGATGCAATGTAGTGAGAGTGGGGCAGAGTGCCTGTTATGCTGAGCAGATGATTGCAAGACGGGATTCTCAGTGACACCCTCAGTGATAGTGCAATATTTACAAACTGGCCATGTCTTTGAAATGAAGGGTGATTTTATGGGCTGAAGGGACCAGAGAGGAGTCACTAAGCCTGGCCGTTATAAGATTTGAGGTGTAACTAAAACAGCCTGATGGCTTTGGCTGCTTCATCAGGCTGAGGAAAAACATAGTCTAAAATAACTATAGAGAAACTGCTTTAAGGGATGGCATTTTAAAAGTTAATATACAGGTTATTCTCTAGGTCCCCAGATACCTACCACAAGACAATGGCAGCTTGCTTGCTTGTTTTGCTTGTTTCTTTGTGGTGTTTCTGTTTTTGTTTTTTTTTTAATTGGCACTAGTATCTGTTCATTTTTATACATGTGGCAGGGAGCCTGAGGGGCAGGTAGATGGCTTTCAGATCATCTGTCCTATAAAATCACTGGAAATTATCTGGTCCTCCTTTGCCCAATTATTTGATTCCCCAAATGCAGGTACTAAAAGAAGACATGAAATTGGCTCCAGGGCAGGCTTAACCTTTTCATTCCAAGAGCTGCAAAATGGATTTTTCAAGCGAAATACCCAAGTTTTATTAAGAGAGATGTACAGCAGCTTGGGCTTGCCTACATGGCTGCTCGGTCCCTGGCTGGTCAGTGATGGTTTCTGAGGGGAGTGACAATTAGTGCTAATTGCACGGGTGGCTTTGTGTATGTATGTTTGCATGCAATGTGGACCCATGTCTCCTCATCTGACCATCACTCATGTTACATACACCATAGACCCATCCAACAGCTGTGAGGTGATCTGGAGATGAGAAGCTCACATCCTATATCCAATCCCCAGAGCCAGCTGGGACTGTGCCCTAAATGACTATATAAATCCTAATAACAGCTAAAGACATCGGCAGGTACCCCAGGCTTTCCTGCTGTCCCCAGGGAGCTGCTACTACAGTGATGCAATATCTCAGCTGGCTGTCCAGAAAACTCCATGATACGGTGTCTGTCTCCACCCCATCTGACCGCAGAGGATGTGCCTCTCAGGACAGGGGTGGAGGGACAGCAGGTGGACAGATGACTTCCCATCCTCTACTCCTGATGAACAGGAGAGGGCTTCCCCAAAAGGTCACTGAGGAAGGGAAAATTGCCCAACTTTCCTGGCCATCCCAGGAAAGTCATAGCCAGACCTAGTGGGTGGCTGGTACAGCGCTTGCTGGCAGGACACCAGGCTTTCATGGCTCCTGGCTCCTTGCTCACCTGCACCCAGCTCCTCACTGTTCAGCCCTAACAAAAGTCAGTTTTTCACCTCTGTTTGCTTTGCAAGTGTTTAAAGAGCATCACCAAGTAAAAAGCCTACACCCAGCTAAGCAGGACATTTAGACCATGTGGCAAGCCTGCCTCGACCCATGTTGTCTTAAGGATTTAATCTCTTTTCAGTTCACTGGGAATGTCTGCAGTTCACTCACCACGGAGAGAGCAAAGCCTGTAGTTCACAGTGGTGTGTGTGCTGCACGTTTACATGCAGACACCAGTAGCTGGGCTTTTTAACGCTAAAACTGAGGGAATTCACAGGGAGAGTAGCCTATGTGCCCTTTTTTTACCATTGTTTCCTAGAATTACAGTCAGAAATAAAACTATTTTAAGGCAAGATTTCCCTTCAATAACATCCTGGTATGGTGCATTTTAAAGCAGAACTCAGTATATGCTTTCATGGATCTTAGCACTTCCACATTTAAAAAAAAAAAAAAAGGGCCCAAATTATAGCATCCTCTTTGCATCAAAAAATATTACAAACTGCTACTGGAGAAAGTTCTGATGCAGTATCAACGTTGTCATTACAGAATGTATAATAAATTGCTTACCACTGTGTATTGCATGTAGTTCATTAAAGAGCTGCCAGTAAAAGAAGAGATAAAAAGTATTTTTTTCTGGAAAGGAGAAAGAACATACACTGAAGGGTCAAAACTTTTGCATGGGAAAGACTTGCAGAAACTTATGCACATTGTAGTCTTTTGTCAGGAAAGACTAGATCTGGGATGTGATGGCAGAGGCATTTGTGGATTTTTCTATACTGTTGCTTCCTTTCTGCGGAGATTGTGAAGCAAAACTTGTGTTCGGTTCTGTCCTCTCACTGGCAATGAAGTAGCTCCACCATCTGGGCTTTTTTAGAATTGCCTTTTTTCCTCTATTAAACTCGGCTTGTATACATGGCTTTTGTTTTGCCTTGCTTTTTTTTTTAACAGGTAAAACCACATATTGGAAATAAAAGTTATTATAAGATAAAGCTGTAAATGCAGGTAAGTGACAACATCTAGATGGTCCTTGTGGTCCATCCAGCAAGAACTTCTGTCTCTGAAGTAAGAGGCATCTTTGTTTTAAAAGTGTCCCATAGTGTTGCATGACAGCTACTAAAATCTTTAAAAGTCACTGTCCCAAGAGGTATAGTGAAATGTAAGAAAGGATTTATTCTAAAACTACTTTTCTGAGATACATCGTATTTAATTCCGTTAAGACCAAGTGGAATTATTCCTGAAATATAAGGGTATGAAAAAAAAGCAGATTCAGAGCAGAGAAGTCAAAGGCTTGGTGAAAGAATTAATAAACCCAGCACCTTTATAGCTATCACTTTGTTTTATTGTTAAGAGCCTCAGCCTGAGCTCCTTACACTTTGGTTTCAAGTAAAAATCCTGTATGTAAGCATAAATTTGAAGTCACAGGAAATTCAACCCAGCCAAAATCAACCTGGCAGCAGAAGCGTATAATCAAACCCAAACCTTGCCCATGGTGTGGCTTTTCCCAGTCATTCCCATGTTAGTGTAGTTGGGGCTCACATTATGCCCCAAAGCCTTTATTTTTTCACATCCTTCTACATTTCCCTGAATCCATTAGTTATTAATTAATTGATATGAATTAATTGTGAATACACACACACAATTTAATGCAGATGGGCAAACTAAGTGAAGACACAAACTTGTCAGAGCTGTGCGGGTGTCTGAGGTCTCCTGTTGGCACTGCTTTCCCCAGGGCTGCCCTGCTTATGTGTGTGACCGAGAACTGAGCAAGGCAGGTCCAAGTGGCGATGGCATCCCCTCTACCACATCCCCGTGGTTCTGCTACCAGCCCTTGCACAGTTCAGGGCTAAGTGGCTTATCTCAGTCCTGCCTGCCCTTCGGGACAGCATGGACACTGCTTCACAGGAAACTGAAACACAACAGGTCACAAGCAGCTGCTGACCTCGGAAGGATAAAATGTGTATGAGCAGCCTCAGACCTCTGGAGGCAATATGAGAGGGAAAGAGAGATGCCCTGGATAGACTAAGGATTTTTTTTCTCCCAGCAGTTCTAGTTTGAAGTCCAATTGCACATAAAGAATGTTTATTCCTCTATCTCATGTGGCTTAAAAGCATACCTAGTGCTACAGAGAACTGGTGTTTGTTTTTCTTGTTTGTGAATTTACCTGCAGCAGGTAAAACACAATGAAGAGTCCAAATCTATTTTATAAGTGTTTTACAATTCAGCATCAGAGTGAAGAGAAGAAAGAGGGCAATAGTCATTGCTGACATCGTGCCACAAACAAATGGACTCTTTCACTCCCTTTCTTATACAGGAGATGCTATAGAAGCATATGGGCAATCACGGCTCTTGTTATTTCATTATTTCTTTTCCTCCCCCAGCCTTACTCCCATCCTCCCCAGAAACCTCCACTTTCCTTTTTTTTTTTTTTTTTAAGTTGTTGTCGTTTGTGGCACTCTTCAGGATGAGAAGCAAGCAATCCCAACAGAAACAAAGAAATCTCCTTATTTATGGAAACTGTACAAAACTCAACCAGTATTCTTAAAAAGGTCACTTTGGAGTTTCAAGGAATAGTAGGCCTCTCTTTGCTGTCCTCTGTTTGCTTGGTGAGGAAATGAGTTTTACACTGTAGACCACGAGCAGTTGTCCCATTGTCTTCAGTTATACAAATAAACTGTTGCATAGTCCATGACCTCAGCGTTGCCACAGTGATCACTTCACTGCTTTGATTAACTGAAGGACCAGTAACTTTATGTCCTGAAATCAATGAAACTCAAGCTGATGAGAGAAAGAAGTGGTCCAATGACAGGCACATCGTTCATTCCTCTTGGATAGCAATGCCCTCAGTACTGCACCTCGTTTTGCTTGGAGGAGAGCAGACCCCTGCTTCATTCAAGAGCCATGCTTGCTCCACCAAGGTAGCAGCTTTTCTTTGGCAGAACAGAAACATGGAGTCCAGGAAGCTCCTCCATATGTGCCACTGTATACTGCCCTAAAGCTTTATTTTCCTAGTTATTGTCTTCTCAGACTGGTCCCTCTCCCTCGATTACATTGAGTCCAAATCCATCCCAGGACACTGTCCTAAAGTATAGGCTGCAGAGACTCATAGAGTCCAAGTCCTAGAACAGGGGAAAGTGATCCCAGACCACCCACCCCATTTATCAGCCAGCAAGGCACTGGGGACGTACCCTACCAGAGGCTGCACCTATGTCACCTGTACTTAAAAGCCACCATGAGATCTATTCTTCAGACATCTGTATAGTTCTGTTTTGAGCCTGTCTATACTCCTGGTCTCCACAACAGCCCATAATTAAAGGTTGCATGGTTTAACTGTTTGTTGTGTGAAAGAGTTATGTTATGTTATGTTATTTATTTTAATCTCCTGCCTCTCAATCTATGAGAGTTTAAAAAGTAGGACAGAAAGAAAAAAATCAATTTCTACACCCTCTCATGAAGCCAAGTTGAAGAAAAGGAAGGAGTTTGATTTGAGATGGTATCAGGCTTCCAGAAGGATTTTTTCAGCCTTCCTAATTTAGTTTATTTAAACCCAGTTAAATGAGCTATGTAAAAACACATTAAAAGTCTCAGCCTTTAAAGAACCGAAATTACCAGAAGCTTCTGCTAGTAGAAAATTCCTCTATTACATATCTGGCAGTGAAGTGACTGCATAGACAGATGATATGCCATTAGAGTCCATAGAAGTAACCGCTAGGGAAAGCACCTGCTGCAATACAGAAAATGTTGTTAGAAATGCAAAGATCTGATTGAAAAGCAATTTATATTCCAAGCAAATGCATAATAAAAGAAGACATACTACCCAGCATAGAGCTTCCTGCAGAGGAAAGTGACACACAGTGGGAAGTAGTTTATCCAGTGGAAATAATTAAAGAAGATAAAGGGGAAAATATATTTGAACATATACAATGCTTATCCAAAACATGGCTGATTCAGGTTAATGAAAAGGGATTTTTTCTTCTGGTCACAAAGTCTTGAAATCCAGGGAAATTCTTAAAATTAAGAAATAGAGAAAAAGGTACTGAATCTAATTCATCAATGAGATCATGCTATTTCTGTGCCTTTACCTGTCTACTGTTGAGTAAAATGAACACATGCAAGGAAATTCTGGTTTTGTTTCAGACTACCTGTTCTAGATATCCCTCTTTCTGAGAGAGATGGGAACAGAGAGCAAAGGCTTTTGCATTCACCTTCATAGCAGTAAAACAAATGAAGTCGACCTGTGCTTTCTGACCTATTTCTTTGCACTGATTGGATTTTGCTCCCCTGGATGTTAAAATAAAGAGTCCCATTCAAGTTGACAGAAGACTGAGTCAGACCCTGGAGTTATATACTCAGAAGTGGAACAGTGATGAAGAAAAGAGTTTAAATTGCCTGGTTTGTGCTGCTCAACCCATAGGCAACAGAGGGTAAAGCCCAAGCTGGAAAAGGACAGACAGGAGCTGAGGACAGCACATGCGGTCTGCCCTGTGGTCTTGAGACCTACATCATCTGGACTGTACCCTACAAAATCATGCTAGCATTGGTATTTCTCCCTCAGGAACTGGAAAGTCACATACAGAGCCAGGTCTGGGTGCTGGCTGGGTACAGCAAAACCAAAGGATTTCTTTCACAGTCCCCTGGCATCTCTCTAGAGCTTGTCTCACCAGGGCTGTGGCTAATGCTGCCTTTTTCCTTCCCAGGGTCTGATGTACAGCTCATTACAGTAATTTCAGTGGTCACTAGTGAGGCATTGAATATCTTCTGAGAACTGAGTTGCCAACTAGGTGACCACAGGCTCTTTACCTCTGAGTGCTTTTGCAAACAGAAGCAAGAAAAATGCTTCAAAAATGATAACAAGAATCTGACTGCAACCTGCAAGTCAGATAGGAACACAAAGAGCATTTCATCTCCTTTGTGATTAAGAGTGAGCTTGACACATGGAAAACAACCAGATCACACAGACAAAGGAACACTGGAAATAATAACCTTTAAAGAAAAACATCTGAAAAAAAACCCCTCTTCCAGTGTTTAAATATGCCTGGTATGTACAGATACCAAATACATTTCAGGAATAGCTCAGCAATGACTGAGTACAACATTTAATTAAGTGATTATATAATCAACTCTCTGTTTTATGAAGCAATAATTCAATTCCCAAATGGGTAAGCTATGAGGCTGAAGGCCGGGCAGTTTATCACAATGAGGGAATCTGATTACTGCTGAGGACATAAGGACAATAATGTTATTGTTAAAATACTAGTTTAATTAATATAAAATTAATGAGTCTCTTTATTTTCTTTTGTTGTTGTTGCTGTTGTTGTTGTTGTTGTTGTTTTTTGGGTTTTTTTTTTTGTAATTCATAACAATGCATAGCCTGCCAGAAAGATCATGCTTCTTCCATTTTCCATATGAAGTGGTGATTATTTATGACTACACAGAACGTGCAGGAAGTTAATGATGTCACACAGTCAATTTATTGGGGATAAAATTACAAGAGTCATTTTATCAGGGAATGATATAGTTCTCTTCCTGGAGTATAAGTAGATGAGAGACCCCACTTATGCTATAAAAAAGAGATCAGACAAGGTAACTTCACTGCTGGAAAGCTTTACACTGGGTTATTAATAATAATTCCACTAAACCAGAGGTTCTAGTCCCATTGAGCTGTGACTTCACAGGTACACAATATATGATCAGGGAGATCTGATCAGCAGCTGGTGAAAATACATATACTATCAACAGTATATGTGAAGTTGTATCAGCCACACAACTTGCTTATAGAAGAAAGCAATGCCTTATGCAAATAGGTGCCAAAAGGAGATAGGCAATGAATTGCATTCATTTATATATGTCTGGGTTTTGTTCACAGTTCTGTTTAGATTATTTTATAACAGATTTCATCAAATCAGTGTAGGAATAAGCACAGAGAGCATTCTTGAAAGAGATTCAGAGTAAATGTGGATGGAAGAACAATTTCTTACGATATAAAGCATTAGAACCACAGGGAAAGCAAAAGAAAAGAGCAAGATTTGGGAAAACAACTGGAGGTAGAGACAGGAAAAGGAAAAATGTAAAAGAGATGCAGTGACTGGTGTGATTAATATAGACAGAGTATAATTTTCAGAGCTGAGTGAATAATAACTTCAGGAGGGTGTGAAACCTTCTTTTCACTGCTGCTATTGCACTTGCAGAGGGGTCAGAAAACCCATGTGCAGACTCAGCATTTCTGAGAAGCACCAGAGAAGATGTCCCACCTGCTTTAAGATATGTGGATGAAAAGAAAGAAAAATAAAACCCAAAAGAGTCTGAGAGCTGAATTTAGCCTGTTGCAGTAAATTCTACTTTTACCGTGGCACTAGGATATTAGGGGCTGTATTATATGCTAGGTTCCCAGGATGGACAGTTCAGTGGACTGCATACCATGTAATCATTGATTTGGTGCCTTGGAATAGACGTTACAGGGAAAACTGCTGGGGGAAATAGCACTAATATAGACTGAGACTGGTTACTAAAATGGGGAGGAAAATTATTAGGCTGCAATCATTTTATAGGAAAGTGGTCTTAAGTGAGGGAAAAGGAGTTTATGTTCCATGTAGAAGAATCCCCACAGAACAGTTTCAGCTTATTAGTACTAAATTGACCACAGCAAATGAGTGCCACTATTGTCAATGACCTGGCATTTTACAAGCACACTGGGGCTCAGTTTTAAACTATTATACGCACATAAAGAATGTGAGATGGAAGATGAAAGCAAGGAAATCCACCCAGCAGCCCCAGCTTCAAAGACTGCTGCAGAAGAGTGTTCTCCAGGGTGAACACATAACTACAGTGAGGTGTGCTTTGCTTCTGGAGTTTGACCACTGGCACTGAAATATGAGGCTTGAATAGAGCAGTGATAGCCCTTAACAGGAAAATCATTAAGGCCCTGCACAAGTTGCTAAACAATGAGGAATTTAAGCCTTCCGAAAGAGAGGCGTCACTAAGGGCATTTAAAAGTAGTAACAAGAAACAATGTGGGGGAATGACCTGGTGAACGGGACAGGTCCTTTGTGTCACAGCATGGCCCAGGGCTTTTCTGTGCTGCGTCCTATGCAGAACTAGTCTGCTCTGCATGCTGCGGCTACAGGACATGCTCATGAGCCGCTCAGCTGGACCTTCCTTTAATTCGGGGACATCACAACTCCCACCACTCCAGATTTTGAAGTCATGCTGCAGCAGAATAACCATTCTGCAAGTTATGGTGTCTGTGGTGAGTGCTCTTCTAGCTTTTTTAATGCAAGTTCAGCAAACCTGCTGGGCAAGTCACCAGGCACGAAGATCCTACAGCCCTGTCAAAACAGCCCATATGATCTTGTCCTTTCATGTCTATCTAGGTACCCATCCTCAGCCAGAGAAGTGGATGAACAGCATGCCTCTCTGTCAGGTGAGGAACAGTTGCCATACCACAACCTAGATGAAAAAGAGGGTAATTTTTCTACAATGCATTGCAGCATTCTCTGTTGTGGCTTTCTGAGTTGTGTCAATGATCACAGCACAATCTCCTTCATCTAAAGCCCATTGCCAATGTTGATTAAACTCTGTGTTCAGTGAATTTAGACTTAACTTTTGACATTTATAGGATTTCAGATGACAAACTGGCTATCAAATAGCCAAAGCAGGATTGGTAGGAGGCCACAGACAACACTCAACAGATCCTGATGCCAGTTTCCAAGTCTTGACAAATACTAACCTATCATGACAAATATTAACCTACCACCCAGACTATCAATCAATAAAGCTGTTGATACACCATCACCAGATATCAAAAAGCACCAAATACTTTTATGCTCTTTGAATTTATTACACTTCAGCACCTTTCTTCTCAAAAGTTTTAAAAAACCTCTGAATTTTTAACTCAGATTTTAAAATGCACCGAGCTTCCCAGATATGACATCTAAGAATGTTAATGATGGCTGGTTTCAGAACTCCCAGTAGAATTTGTATGCAATTAATGTTCTCCTCCTCTGAACAGAAACCTAGGGGTTTGCAAAACACACCATATGTTTGTCAGTTTGCCAATGAATCAAGATGTTTTTGCAGCCTTCTGAGTTTCAATAATTAATGGTAATGTCTAAAACCTAAATCACAGATCAGGGGCTCAGAACAGAACTTTTGCCATGGCCAGTGTTGTTCAGCATCATCAGAGTGAGACATTTCTGGTGAGAAAATAAAAATATTTGTAGTAAATCCCATTGTTCCATTCCCTGCCTGATATCCCACTCCATCACCATTACTCCTTCCAAATATCTCTCTAGATTCTTGCAAAAAACTTACTTATTATGCAGAGTAATGCTATTACTCGCTGTCCAGGCTTTGGTCTCAAACACCTGAATGTTCAGTACTCTGGTGAAAACTGCCTAGGTTGACTTGATCTTAGTGACTAAATGATGTGTAATGGTTTACAGGTCTGAAAATACACTTTATTCTCATCAAGTGCCTTCTATTCACTTTAGCAGACTGTTAGCAACCAATTAATAAAATAAAAAAAAAATTAAGAAACAAAATAAATGTTAGGTTTTAAAATTGTGTTCATAGGCAGGACTACTTTTATAATCCATATTTTTTCAATTATCATTTCAAAACGGAACTGCTTGAAAGACTGATGCAGAAGAGAACACTTAATACCTCATATACTTCTTTCCTTCACCCTTGTGTCATTCTTCTGAGACTTCCTCTGCTTCCACACTTGTGCATGAGCACTCCAGCCTTACCTGAGACTTTATGAGTAGGTTTCTTTATTTTGAGATTATGATTTTGCTTTTTGCAGGGCTACTAAAAGTCTTTTTATTTTCCTTGATTCCCATCCGATTTTAACTATTCCAGGTGGATGATAAAGGAGCAGGAAATTCCTTAACTATCTATAATATGCTGGACTGCTCCCCTCTTTTTTCCCCTCCAGAGCAGAAGTACTGCAAGAAGTGTTCTAATAATGATAATGTCACCAGCACTTCTGATTAAGAATTTTAAACATCACTTGAAATGGGTTATTCTTTAATTTGGCTAGTATCATGCTTATTTTAATGTTATTCATAAATTGGCTAATTTGTACAATCCAGGAATTTAATGTATATCTAGCCTGCCATACAAGTTATGAGTTCCAAGGATCAGCATTTTTTTAATAACACTGTTGATTTTTCTGAAGTGCATCAGGATAATGTCAGTGTTGTGTTGACATAAGAGAACATGTGCTTTAGGACTTAGTTTTAATAAAACTTTCCAACACCGACCATTTGCAGAACATGGAGTACGTTGGAAACATTCAGAATAACTCTTTCAAGACTCCACCAATTGCTCCTTCCTGACAGAGGCAGGGGATGCACCATCACCATTTGGGCCACTGTCATCCTTTTCATTTCTGGGGTAAAAACATTCCCTAACAGCATGCAACATGCTATGCAGAACAACATAGAATGGAACTGCCAGGAGATCTTCTGGACAACAGCAGGGTTCAAACCCTCTAAGAAGTGTGGCACAACACTAAATAATCTCAGGCAATTCATTATGCAAGCTCTCTTACCTTTTAAAGATGACACTGTCAACAGGTAATAAAAGTTTCTGGTTTAAGCCATCTCTGATTATTTCTGGCTTTCCTCATAAATGACTATTTGTTTGCAGTGTTTTCTGTACTGAATTGATGCAGCAGCTCTAATGGAGTGGCCAGTATGAGAAAAAAAAAAAAAAAAAAAGTTAATGCTAAGTATGGCTTGGACTAGTATGGTTTATTTCAGTTTGAGGCTGGCAGCAGAAATCCCAGTACAGATAGCATCTAAATCCTACTAAGCCTCAATGTGAGACAATATTATTGAGATACAACCTTGACTGTGGCAAACACAAAGGTTTTCTTTAAAAATCCACTATCTGTCTTGCTAGGTCAGGTTGACCTCCACATGGTTATTTTAATCCAAAAAGTTTTGGGGTTTTTTTTGACAAACTAGTTCTCAGCTCCATGAAAATAGTAATTAAAAATATCTCCCTTTCCTTGAGGAGATTTGGGAAAAATTCTTGATGTATTTGGGAAAAAACCTCACCAGAACTGGAAAGGTTTTGCCATTTAAAAAAAACGGAACCTTCAAGCAACATCCCTGTCCAGCACTCAAAATCATTTTAACTGGAAATACTGGTGCAGTGACTCCTGGGTGCTGCAGAATGAGTATCGTGTAACCCCAGGCTCCCACTTCCCATTAGAAAGCTCTCAGCTGCTTGCTCCATTTCTACTGAAGGATCGCCTTCCTGGACTTCTGCAATGCAGTGGGTCCACCAGACAGGAGACCCTGCTGTCCATGGGACTCTCAGTCTGGGCAAGATGCCAAGCCCACAGGGAAGAGTAAGGGCACAGAAAAGCCGCACTAAAAGCCCACAGGGAAGAGCTGAGCAGAAAAACTGACAAAACCAATTTTCCATTGAAAATGACCCATTCAGGAAAAGGGATGGTGATTTCCACTCACCTTGCAGGGGCTCCAGCAGAGCACCGTCTGCTTTCCTGCCTGCTCACCCTCTCCCCTCCTCTCTCTGCTAAACCTAGCAATCATCAAAATCCTGTGGGATGAAAAAGCTTCAGGTTTCCCAGACAGGGACCATGAGCTCAAAAGCCCTTGTGGCCACAAGTCACCAGGACTGTCAGGTCCAAGGGCAGAACTGGATCCCACAGTAAGAAGTAGGGAAAGAGGTGTCTTGTGGATATCAGAGCATGAACTCCCTCAGTGATGTTTCCTTCTGAAAGCCTTGAAGTGAGATGTTTTTGATAGTTTTATAATTGTTTCCTTTAAGAAAATCCCTGCTGAGGGGAATTTCATAAGTTGTTTGAGGGTTTTTTTTGGTCTGAATTTCCCAGAGAATGGACAGGGTAGCTTTAGTCTGAATTCAAACAGGAAAATATTTTTCAAAGTATTTTTTTTCTTTTTAAAGCAAGTCAAAGTTTATAATGTCAACTTCTATAATTATTCTCTTTCAGTCACAGCTGAAAATTCCAAGGGGGTCAGAGAGAGAACAAATACAGTTGAATATGAAAAAAAAAAAAAGTCAAGGATTTCTCATGTATGGAGAAATCTTCTATTGCTGTACAGCTGCCATCAGGACTTTTAGGCCATCCTTTTCTCACCCCCTGTGCATGAGAACCACCCATAGTATGAGGCAGTAAAAGACAATACCTACACCAGGATGTGTGCCTGACACCACAATCCCTCAAGGCCCCAGGCAGCCACAATCATAAGTCTGCTTTAAATTTATACTTAGGTCTGATCCAGGTCTTCAGCTATTTAGTGAAAAGAAGTTAGAAGTGGAAAGAAATGAGAAAAGTTGGAAGTGAATTGCAGAAATAGCCTGAAGATACTTCATTTTGCCTTGTTTAATATCAAGCTGGGCATTGATTGGCTGGTCCACAAGATCCACCCATGCATCCCACGTACTCTGACTTCTGCAAACAAGAACCCATCAAAACATTTCCTGTATATGCCTGCTGATGCTTGGGAGTTGTCAGGGCTCCCAAATTCAGTAGCACAGCTTAGTAGTTCAAACAGGAGACAGGTCAGTCTTGAGGAAGAACTGGGAGAACTACATGTCAACACTTGCTGACCCCCACTGTCTGTTGAAGGCACAAAAATGGTCAAAGTCAGACAGATTTCAACATTTTCACAATGAGAGGAATAGAAAACTTGCTCTCTGCAGCTGTAAATGTCAAAGAAACACTGTCACGCTGCAAAGTGCTCTTATACATGCTAAGTTCAAGACCATGTTTAGCAGTGACAAGCACAGGACTGGACCAAGACACTGGGAGGTAACTGTACCTGGTGCAGTAAGAGCAGGCCATTGTGCTGCTGCTGTGTGGTGCTGCCAATGGGCAAAAAACCAGCCATGACCCTACAGAGGCTCTTGGGCAAGGGGCAATTGCTCCTCAGGGAAGGCAGTGAAGGAACCTGCCACTGACTCCTCTGTGGGAGCAGCCTAATGATCCTGGGGGAGTCAGAACAGCAAGCAAGGAGGAGGAGAAGGCCCTTCAGAGCATCCTCCAACAGCAACGGCTGCTGCCATGGCAACAGCAGCTATGTGGGAGAGGAGGAGAGAGGCATCAGCTGTGGCTGGGTGATTGTTTTTTTCCTTTATCTTCAGCAGAACTGCTCAAACACAGCACCGTGTTGCTGGATCAAAAGGACAAAAGGGCAGATGCGTCTCTGCCAGTGGTGCCTCCCGGGCAGCTCTGTCCATGGGCTATGGGTACCAGTAAGTACACTCAGAGCACAGGACACTCCCTGTCCCCACTAGTCCCTGAGCTCCCTTGCACTATTTTCACTCATTTAATACAATTCTTCCTTGTTCTCTGTAGATGTGAGATAAAAAGAATCGCTAATATGCCCCCACAGTTGTAATCTGCATTCTACATGCATGGTCTGCTCTCAGCTGCACCAGTACAGACTCTTTACTGGTAGCTTTATATGTTGCTTTTTATAAACAAACTGTTCTGCCCTGGAGCTTCTTGGATCAAACTCAGCTCCTGGAATGACAACTCTGACCCTATCTATGATCACCTAGGAGTTCACTGTGCAAGTCCATCCATTCTCAAAGGCACCTGCAGAAGGTGAGTTATCCACAGATAAGGAGATGAATCCTGTTCTGGAAATGCAGATCCATAGCATCGGGTAGGATAAATTGCCCTCTGAGGGCAACAGAGAGCCACTACTCAACCAAATTAAAGTGCAATATTCAAAGCCTAATGTCTGATGAAGTGACTTTCATCTGCAGAGTAATGTTGCCTACAGACCTACTGAGTCTCATTCATCTCACACAATTTACTCCCATTTCTTGCTCCCTGCAGCTGAGTCAATGGCTCACATTTTCAGAGCTGTGCTACAGCCTCTCATCTGCTTGGGGACTCCATGCCAGACACAGCTAAAGATGGCCCTGCCTCTCTGTTGCAAGATGCCGGCTTCAAAATACAATGTGTTTCTCCCAGACAGAAATTATCTGAGCAATGCAATTAGCAATTGTACCTATAGGGCACATTCTGCACTCCAGTTATTGTGTGATTGCCCAGAGAGTCCATTGAAACTCAAATAACCAATTTCAGTACATTTACCAATTATCATGCAAGGATGGGTAAGAAACAATTTGCTGTTTAAAATCAGCAAATGAAATCAAGATAACTTTCTTCTTTATGAGTTTCATTTGATTTTCTTGTACTCCAGATGAACTCCCACCCCCCAAACCAGGAGTCACAAGTGATTAATATATATATATTCTACTGAAAGCCACCAAGGGCACTAAATTAAATCTGCAGTGCTCTCTCTCACTCACTCACACACATAAATGGCCTGGAAGCCTGCACGAGGCTTCCTGTTGGAGTGTGATTGCCAGCCAGCCTAAAAGCTATTAGTACTGGTTAGAGAGTCACAGAATGATTTAGCAGAATTTTAAATGACTGCTGCAGCAACGTGCTCCGTGCTGGAGCTGTTCTTAAAATGCATTTGGAAAGAAGCTTATGAATTTAAAGTTATTTGACAGATCACTTGGTGGTTTGATTTTTCTCAGGATCCAAACTCATGCACATGCACATTATCTTTTAATGATTTACCATCAAACTTCCTGTTCTAAAGACTGATCATGTGTAATGCAAATGTTGTTCATTTCAACTCTTCCCATTGGCCATCTATGCCAGCAGTTGCTGTGCAAATGAATATTTTCAGCAGGGTCACAGGTCTACTAGCATATCAAAGGGCAATTCCAGTAATGAGTGGTGGTTGTACATCATGTATATTGCACTGACTTGCAGCCTGGGTCTATCAAAAGTGCACGCTACTAAACATCTATTATATTGAGACGAAGAAACCCTGAAATCTCTTAGGTCCTTCAGCACCACCTTTTCTGATACATAAAAGGAAAGCTTCTAACAGCACATAAATTCATCAGTTCACACAGATCGTTTTTAAAAGATCTTCCTCATCAGACCACTGTAAAGAAAAAATCCTGTCAGCATAGAAACAGGAGTCCCATTTGGATCCTGAAACTTGAAATTCCTATTTTTCTCCGTGAAGCCCAAGCAGTGTAAGAATATAGGGCTCACAGGTAAAGGATGAGAGAAATGGCACAGATGGTCACCTTTCAGATGTCTACACAGAATAAAAGGCATCTTTAAATTCAATCAGCCATTTGTAGTTTCCTGACCAAAGTGGTAGATTAAACTAAAGACTATGAAAGAGTATGATTTTGCCCAAACCTACCCACCTCAGTCATCATTTTGACAAGGACTTTACCTCAGCAGGCCACTTAGGTTAAGAAACCTTTTTTCTTTTGAATGACAACAAAATGGCCTGCATGGGGAGAGCTCTCTTATTTTCCTGCAGCCACACAAACCAACATGAAGGGCAGTCTCCTGCAGGATCCTCTCCTGAAGCTTGTGCCAGACATTGCACTGCTAAAGGTTTCCACTCCCTAAGATTCAGTTTGGGCAACTTTGAATCTGGGAATATACAGCAACAGGAAAATCTTAGAGTCACATGGAAACTTTTGCCTGCAGGAACCCAGGCAGAGGTGAAAGAGACCTTGTATACTATAGAAAAACATTTTTACCCTTCTCATTTGCCCTTGTGAGAAGATTTATATAGAACACTTACCTATCCAGCTTGGTGTTTCCTTGCCTGGTTTTAGGTTTAAATAAATGGCCAGGGTTTGAAATCATAATCACTATTGATCAAGCACTGCAATGGCTTGGTCACAGAGAAAGACTAATGCTGATTCATAGAATCATAGAACGTTAGGGGTTGGAAGGGACCTCTAGACACCATCAAGTCCAACCCCCCTGCCAAAGCAGGATTACCCAGGGCATGTCGCAAAGGAATGCATGCAGATGGGTTTTGAAAGTCTTTAGAGAAGGTGACTCCACAGCCTCTCTGTGCAGCCTGTTCCAGTGCTCCATCACCCTCACAGTAAAGAAGTTCCTCCTTATGTTGAAGTGGAACCGTCTATGCTCAAGTTTATACCCATTGTTCCTTGTCCTATTGCTGAGCACTGCAGAAAAGAGATTGGCCCCTTCCATTTGACACCCACCCTTCAGATATTTATAGACATTAATAAGATCCCCATTGATTCCTCAGAATCCATAAACCTTATGCACTTAGTAAGGGCAAATGGTTTTCTTGAGTGTCCTTCCATCTCAATTCCAGCCAGAAAGATCTTCTGACACAAATCCAAGCCTTTGTAATCATGAGTACTGAGGTTGTTATTCAGGTGGGAATGGGTATTTTTCAGATGTCTAGTCCAGTTATTCCGTAAAGCATTTGGTTTTGTACCACCCTAATTACTATCAGAGCATGCCACTATCCAACACAGAGGCCCATTTCATGGGCCTCTGCTGGTCTCCCTGGTGCCAACCCATCCTCAGACTGCCTTTCACTCCTTCCTCTGTGTGAGGAGTATCACTGTTGTGACACTCATCTCCATCTCCTTTCCACACTTTGTTTTTCTATATCAAGGCTGGCCTTGCCTGCATGTGATCCACCAGGCATGATCAAAGGCTGGCAGAGGAATGATCCTGTAGGTTTGTTGTGGGAGGAATAAGAAGACCAGTTTTTCAAACCAGTTGTTTGGTTTTTTCCTAGCTTTATATGGAGCCCAAAAACCTGGATTTGCAGATAGCTTCTCCCTTTTTCATCATGAAAAAAATGTGTGTGTCAAAATAAATGAGCTCAAAGTGCAGTTTCTTTGTGAAGGCCAGTCTCAAAAGGGATGCTATGAGGTGTCAATAGATCATTATGAAGTTCTTGGTAAAAGTGATACAAAAGGCACTGTGAGCTGGAGCCATCAACCATTGCAGTCAGATGAAAGGCTTCTAAGGCTTTTGAACCAGACCCTTACAAAACACTAAGTGTGGGAATACACAATTCCTTATAATCCCCATCTCCCAGAGGGACAGGTGAGAGGGAGAAGCTGAGCAGTGCTACAGGGAGTAGTGACGCAGTTTAAGGCTTCTCTGTCTGGTAGCATTGCCTTTCACGGAGAGCAGATTGCACCAGAGCTTCCCCTCAGTAGCTCACCCGCCATGTGTGGTCAGCCTCCTCCTCAGAGGCTTTGCTGCCCAGGCTGGCACCAAGCATTCTTGCCCTGGGTGAGGGTGGACGGGGCTCTGAGGTGCTGGAGGGAGGTCACGGGCCTGACCAGCCAGCACTGTCACACGCCCACCAACCCATGGTGAGCAACAGGCCAGCTGCCCCAAGGCTCTTCACGGCTCAAACTGTGTCTCAGGGATGGCTTTGGCTTGGCTCCAGCTTCATGCATTCTGCCTTGGCCCAGTCACTTCTTCGTTCTCCTTGTTATTCTCTCCTCCTTTTCTTGATACCATGCCACGAGGGATTTTTGTCTCAGGGCCAAAGGCAACTACACAGACTCTTCTGATCCCATGACAGGGGGAATGTAATAGCCATCCCAGGGATCTGTCTGACATTAGGCTGAAGACTTCCTTGCTAAAGCACACAAAT
Organism: Todiramphus chloris collaris; assembly: GCA_025345505.1. Classification (NCBI taxonomy): domain Eukaryota; kingdom Metazoa; phylum Chordata; class Aves; order Coraciiformes; family Alcedinidae; genus Todiramphus; species Todiramphus chloris. The sequence continues at coordinate 3,485,978 of JANVCC010000019.1, read as the reverse complement.
ACAGTTTTGAAAGAGCCGATGTGAACAGGACTCCACCGTTTTTCATTTCATGCAATAGTGAGAGTTTTGGTTTACATTCCTGTGACTGTAGAGATGGGCCAGCTTTAGGTGGGCCTGACCTGAAAGACAAGAAGAGGGGAAAAAGCCCACCAAATATATTTTCAAGGATCAAAGCTCCATAATTAAATTCACTGGCAGCTGGAAATGATCAGGGTCATGATCAGGGTTATGGTGTCTTTGCTATGGTCTGTGAAAGAGCCTCTGTTCGTATTTCACATTTTCTGTGTTAGCTTTCTGCAAATTTGAGCGGAAACAGCAAATTCTGGTCCAGGTTCCAAAGTCCATTGGGCAGATGGATGGATGAAGAAATATGGGGACAGGTTCATAATACAGAACATTTGGAAAAAAACCCAAACCAAAACAAAGCTGAAAGAATAAAACATCTCCAAGCTCAAATGAAGTACTGATTTTGTAATCAGTTATAGAGAAGCCAAACTCTTCCTTCCTCTTTAAGAGTGCGTACATATATATATATATACACACACACACATGCAAGACTATAAAAAGCTGTAGGAAAGTGATGACTATGTTTCAAGTGGTGTAGATTTGTGTATCCTTTGACTAGAAACTGGATTTCGCATCCACTGAGAAAATCAGTTAACTCTGTGAAAGATGTAGGTGCCATTTTAGCACGTCTTTGTTAGGTGCCATACTCCCTCCCTCCCAGCTTTTATGGCTGAGCACAGCATCATATGGTGTGGGATATCCCTTTGATCAGCGGGGGTCAGCTGTCCTGGCTGTGTTCCCTCCCAGCCTGCTTGCTGGTGGGGCAGCATGAGAAGCAGAAAGGCCTTAATGCTGTGTAAGCCCTGCTCAGCAACAGCTAAAACATCTCTGTGTTATCAACACTTTTTTTCATCTCAAATCCAAATCACAGCACCATACAAGTTCCTGTGAAAAAAATTAACTGTATCCCATCCAAAACCAGTAGACCATGGTTCCTGAGGTAATAGAGTTTGTTTGCATGGGTTGGTTTTTTTTGGAGGGGTAGGTGCAATTGTTTTTTTGGTAATACAAACTTGAGGTGTTACAGCACTTTCAGGACTGAAGTTTTGTGAAGAAAAGTAAAACAGTAGGAGTTTACCTACTCAATGCTCTTGAAAGTTTAAGTCAATCACTGAAACTTGTATCACATCTGTCACTGACTATTATCATCAACCTGTTCATATTGCATGCAACTATTTGTCTTGCTGGTTCCACTGTTGTCACAAACACAACCATATACCAGACAACTCTGGTTCAAGCACATAAGGTAGGAGGGAGGAAAGGATCAACCACAAAAGCCTTACACCCCTGGCAATAATTTTACACCTGAATTCCAGTGGGAAGCACAGTCTCTGCTTCACTGCCCACCAAGGCAACACAGTGAGGAGCAAGGTGAAGTCAGGCACCAGCACTGCAGCCATCTGAGGCTACGAGAGGTGAGTCCCACAATATTTTTCTACAGAGACGGATGTTAGAAGGAGCAACTAATGGATCTACCACCTTACACTTTCCCGCTGGACCATGTGCCACCCAGCAGAGCTGATGGGAAACCCTGAGAGGTTGCAGGGGGTTTCAGACTGGCATTCAATTCATCACTCATTCATTTCAGCAACAGCTGGTTGCTGTTAGAAAGCAAATAGGTTTTATGAAGCTGAAGTTTCAACAGGTATAAAATCCGTGAACTAACCAACCTGACAAAACTCTTGGGTTTTTTTAGACACTGGTCTCTTCTCTCAGAAGCCTCCTTCTGAAAATCTCTTTCTTACTTTCTGCAGTCTTCTGCAAATGTTATTTATTTATTTTTACCAGAGCAGTATCAGCTACATGAGTTTTAGCTATCAGATCATTTTTTATGGACAATGTAGCAGAGCTGTCAACAAGAACAGATGTGTGGGAGGTTTGAGGAAAAGGCCAAGCACCTAATGCAAGAAAAATTTAGGTCCTTTCCCATGAGTAAAGCCTGAAATCTCCTTGACACTTCACAGGCAGTGCTGTTCACAAGAAACTACGTGCATACTGAATAGAGCAAAAGGCTTCAGAGAGCTGATCGGAGAATCGCCCAGTCACAGTAACTGCTATCTACTTTGGTCTCATGCATGCACACACTCAAAGTGGGGCTGGGAGGGATATCTGAAAAACTGGTGCTTCTGCTGCTGCCAGTTTCATTAACTAAAACGCATCTCCCTTGGGAAAAAAGGGAGAACAGAAATGTCATTTGCCAACATTGTCAATCCCTGCTGCCCAGTAAATAAACATAACATCTATTTGTCACCATGGAAACATCTTCCATGGTCCAAAATATGCAAAGGAGAGATACTTGAGAAACTCATAAGTCTGAGGAAATGAGCGAATATCTAACCTATCATTTCATGTTGTGTCCTTTAAGTATTCGCACTTGGATTTTTTGTTTCTAAGCTACGGGCTTAATTATTTTAGAAAGGGCAGAGAATATCTTAGGGATAAAGCTTAAATATTTGCCTACCATGCTGCCTCTTCTGTGCCTAGCATTTTCTCCCTCTCCACTGCCAGGGAGGGATTTGTAAATAACTGCCTTATTTGTACATTTAAAAGGCACTCATTTCTCCAGGGAGCTGCATTTGTTCTTCTCATCTTATGCATCAAAGGCTATGAGCAACATAAACAATGTATTGATTTACATCAACAAAGCTCTGCTGTCCCTGTTGTTGTTGGCAGACACCTGGAGATGTGACAAACATGTCTCCTCCTTCCTGAGGGACTGCAGTGTCACTGATAAGGACCTGCCCACCCTGCCTTCCTGGGGGCAGATGCCCTCTGATATGGCACCATGCTAGCACCCCTAATCCTCATAGAGACATGCCTTTCATTTACACAATATGTAAGTTACTTAGGACGTAGACACCTTCTTTTGTACTTCCCCTATAGCAGCTGCAGCATGATCAAGGTGAAAACGGTTTGTTCTCCTGAAATCTTTTATCATAAGGGCTATGCTAACCTGCAGACATTGGAAGAATGCCAAGCTGCATGAGAAAAGACATTTTTGTTTCTATGTATCTAAAGAGCTACAGACTTGGGAAGATGTATCCTCCTGATAATCCATACCACCTCCTGGGACAAAGGACACCAGGGAAGAAAACATTTGCATTTATGAGTACCACTAGACAGAGCAACTTGTTACTCATCAGCTACCCTAGTCATGTGCCATGTACTGCCTTACAGGAAGCCAAGGATCATGACCTTCACAAAATGTGTGTGTAAGCAGTGCCTTGCACATTTAATTTGGAAGCATGGAAAGGTATCCAGCAATTACATTCAAAATTATGTTTAATGTTTGATTTCTTTACAGACTTATGCCTGACTTAAGGTTTGACTTTAAATCTTAAGCACAGCACATACGTGTATTTAAGACTAAATCCTAAAGAGGATACCTCCAAATTAAGCTTTTCTGCTAGCATGGATGGAAGACAGAAAACACTTACCATCTTCTGTCAGCTTCTTTTGTATTAATGAATCTCTCAAATGCTTTTGCCCATTGTTTTTGTGTTCCCTATGGAAAAAGAAGACACATGTATACCCTGTACATAGAAACCAAACTGGATGTGCCCCAAAACATTCTGATGCAGACAAGAACCATGAAGGAACTCACTTGAATTTCAGATCACTGGAAATGATCACTGGAAAGCACTTAGAACGTTTTGGGAGGTAAAAACTCATCAGCTTAAGGATATAAAGTCAATTTTCTGCCTTCATAAACTGTCAGCTCTTGCAGCTTTTTACAGCCTTCCACAGAAATAGTGTTGAGCAGCACACAACCTCAGATCCAAACTGGAGATTTTCTGTTCAATTATTTTGCTAGAACCACTTTCCTTCAATGGAGCAGCTCCTGGTTTTCACCAGTGTCACAGAGAGGAGAATTGACTCCTGCAGAACTTACCTTTTCTAGTTTTGAATTCTCTTCAGCCAAAGAAGTTTCATTAACATTACAAACTGACAGTGAATACAGAGCCTGTCTCACTTCCGCACCCTTCTGAGCAGCACAGGGCCACCTGTGGTTTTTTTTAATCTTTTTTTAGCAGTTTATCACTTCTCCTTGTGACTGCAAGAACTCTTCTTAAAGCTGACACACATACCTCTCCCCTAGCGAAACTATTTTTCTTTCATTATCTTTCCACAGGCTCCCAGTCCCTCACACCTGGTGGTCACATCTCTGCCTGAGACACAGCCCAATCTGTGCTCCTGCAAACAAGCCAGAGCAAAGCAAGCCCAGGTTTTTGGAGGAGTTAGTATGTGAAGTTTGGGTTCATGCTCAGAGTTTCTGACTTCCTGCATTTCTTTGGGATTTTTAAAGATTCTTTCTTTCCCTCTCCTCTCCCTGAGACTGTACGCTCTCCATTACTGCATCTCTTTGTCTTCTTTCCACAGATGGATATCTCTAACCTGGTTTTATTTCTGTCGTGTTGCTCTTCCTCCTCCTTTAGCTGTATAATTTCTCCTTCTCATGTCGTGACTTTCACCTTTTCATGCACATTCTTCTTCCTAGACTTGAGACTCTCCTCATAACAATGTACATCTGTATATCTATGATCTTTATTTCTAAAGTAGTCTTGATTTATTCAATGTGAAAAAAAATCACTTGTCTACTCCTGTACCAAGTGTCATCTATTGCTTTTCTTCTCATGCCTGTTGACACAACTATGGTACATGTCCTAGTAACACTTATCCAGTTGTTAATAATCACTTTTTTCCCTCAGATACCAAGGGTGGACAAAAGTTCCCCTTCAGACACATTTTTCAACATATATTTCCCCACATCCTTCCTTTATTTAGGAAAAAGTGCATAAATCCAAATAAATAATGTGATCCCAGGGCATCAGCAATGATAAAAATAGAAAAGATGCTTAGGGTAGTATGCAAAAAGCATTGGGTGGGAAAAAAACCCCTTTCAACTTCTAAAAAAATCCCCTCCCCTCCTACAGGTTGCAAATAAACAAATGGCCATTTTTTTCCATATAATTTATCATTGATCTGTGCAGATGTGGAAAGTCAGAGGTAGCACTGCTCAGACACGGCTATGCTGGCTAAGTTTTGTCGAGAAGCTGGTGCAGCTTTTCCTTTCACTGTACTCAATTTCCCAAAGTACTCTTGCGTTTATTCATTGAGTTTAGCTATTTATTTATTTTTTTAATTGAAAAAGGAAAAATGGCACACTTTTAGCCCGTGATTAGGAAGTACTTGTTTATTTATAGATCCATTTGTTGCCTGAAAGCATTTCTTTTACATAATTGCTTCTTCAGACTGTTTGCTTATGTCGATCAGAAAATGTATTTTGGAAGATTAGGTCATTTGTAGTTATGCTAATTTGAGCAATAATTCAAATAAAGCAATGTCAGTTTACATGAATACCATACCTAGCACAGGTATAAAACTATTAAAATCACTGAATGTATGACTCTGCTGATCATGTACTTACAGTGGAAAATGTCAAATGAAGATACTTTCTATTTACTAATTTACATCAATGCTACAAAGGCGAGATGAAGTTCCCTTTACAGTTGAAAGGTGGTTAGTACATATCAGAAGGTTAAACAGGAACTGATTTCCAGTTGTCAGTAAGTTAAGCTACTTCTATCAGTCATTGTGAATAGCTAACAGTTGAATGTTTAAAAAAAAAAATCAAACAAAACCAAAACCCCAAGAGTGGCAAACCCCAGCCAGCCAACTGGAGGATCTGGGTTGATCTCACTGTTATATTTTAAGTACCTGAAACAGAGCAATAACATAGGTGGTATCTATTATTTGGATTTTGAAACAACATGATAATTCTGTCCATAATAATGGAGTTTCAGTCATTGGACAAAAGCATAATTTTGGATATTTCAGATTCATACCTCAGGCTTGCAAACTTTACACAGGTGCTTAACTTCACATGTGAGAGCAGTTCCACTGAATGCAGAGCTGTAGTCCTCTTCTGCCTGTGGAGGTCAAAATGTTCTTTTGTTTCTAATAGTCAGAATGTGTTGATAGTCATTACACTGCATGAGTAATTTTCAGGTTGTTTACAAAATGTTTGTGTTAAAAATGTAGATACCTAAATTACACAGTATTGCCTTTCTTTCTCCTGTGAACGACCGAAATGGGAACTTATTCAATGAAATTACATCCATCCTCAGTGTTTCAGGAAAATACAGAAGTATATACTTCAGCTAAAGAATGTACTCAAAGGCTTTGCTGAATGAGGCCCCAGTGAAAAATAGAGGAGAGCTGCATGATGGTCATTTTGATAAACATTCACCTCTGCTAAAACTGGAAAATTTCAGAATTTTTTGATAAGGACAGAAATCTTCCTGAGTAGCTGAAGGCACTGACCAGCAGGAACAAAAATGAGCAGACCTGGGGATAAGCTGCACAAAGAGCCTTCCATAGGATTCTCACGTCTTGAACCTTTGTAGGTGCAATGTGGGGAAGCAATTTGGCACATTTGCAGTTGGTATGCTCATCTGTTCATAAATCCTGGGGCAATCCCAGGAGACTGGAGTTCCTCAGTCCCTCCGGTAATGGGAAGGAACAAGCAAAGATGTGAGGCCCCAGGTCAGACTGCTGTTTCTGTTTATAAGCTGCTTGTAGGCATGTTTCATATATGCATTTATGTGTATGTAGAAATACAAATGCACATAGAAAAAAACTGTAGTCAGTGCATGGGTGGAGGGCCCTGCTCAGTACCACAGCCACAGGACATAAAATTCCTCTCATGATAGGAACCACATTGTCTAAAAGTTGAGTGATCCAATTTTTCACCCTCTTTCCCATAATACCGATGCTTGGAAAACACTTTCTGATGTTCTGCTCTGCAGGCTGTCCTTTGCCCAAAGCCCCATGTCCAGCAGCCTGGTGAGTCCACTCCTGATGCAGCCATTCGACTACTGTGGCACACGCTAGTATCATCTGTGGCACAGCACCACCCCACCCATTCTGATGGGCTGCATATGTAACCAGCCTAACTCATCACGTGTGTGATTCACTCTGTGATGCTGTTGTCTTTTACACAAAGAGTCCTTCTAGACCTCCCAAGATATGGCAGTTACTGTTTTGCCCCAGTAAAACCTCATGTTAGTCAGGAGATGGCAGCAGTCCCAATGCTGAGAGATGTTTCATCCACAGAGGGGCTGCTTGGTTTTTCTACACTTGGTTCATCAAGAAAGGATAAGTCATAATTTGTAAAAAAAATTGAGTTTAAATAAATTTTCATGATGCATTCTGCTTGAAGTATGCCCTAAAATGTATCAGTTAAAGTTAGCATTAGAAGAAAATTATATTAAGAGGGCATGAGGTAAACTCATTTAGTTGCTCAAATTGTATAATGCAATGAATTAATATGGTAATGTATCTTCAGAGACCAGAAGTAGATAATAGAGGTGAGCAGAGGTTTTCTAGCTTGGCTTTGGAAAGGCAAAAGTAATTTATCATTCTGTTGCAGTTTTGGAGGTAAGCATTTCTCATTTCATCTGAGTCTCCCTTTGAAATTCTCTTAGTTTCATTTTTAAACCATCCTGGGTTTGAGGCTTTGCTTTCCTTTTACTTCAGACAGAACTCCTATTGAATTCACCCATACAGAGCTTCCCTTGGAAAGGCAGCAAGTACCAGACACTTTTAGTTTCAGTCTTGTGCTTACAGGCTTTAAGGGGCTTCAGCAACCTAGACTGGCCTTTCTTGGACATTCAGCTCATTTCTCCAGCTAGCATAAACAAGATATGGAAAGAATAAAATAATATATTATTGGTTTCTGCTTCTGTTGTCAGGGTCAGGGCAAGACTCCAGCTATGATCAGTAGTCTATGAATAACCCTACTTCTTTTCTTTATGGCCACACAAATACATGATATGTCTTTATTACCTACAAGCATTGTCCTACATGAGCCTATTTGTAATTAATAGAAAAGAAAGCCCTTTTGACCTTATCCACAGGAAATATTGCCTCATTGATGCTAGCCATAAATTAAACTAATACAGCCTGAGCATCCAACATATTTCTCTCAGGTAGCATTCACTCAAATATTAAAAAGGGAGAGAAAAGAAGGGAAATCCTATTACTAAACCACTGGTATCAAGATGGACTCTGTAATTGCTAAAAGGAGTATCAGAGAGAGGTATTTTATTGTGCCATAACACTAGCAGAAAGTAAAGTATCTGATACAGTTGAAACGGAAGGAAATTTTAGCAAGCAAAATTCAGTTGCTCAAAAGAGAATGTTACTACAGCAAGTCAAACATTTGCAAAGGCATTCAGCAGAGAAAAAAAACCGAAACACCTTTGCAGTGCTGTGCAAATATATATGAAGTAACCTTACTAATTTGTCTGTATAATTAGATAGTCTCTTTTGTTTTACTTTTGTGGGGTTTTTTTAACTTCAATCAGGGCACAGCAGTAACAATACAAAATATTTTACTTTGCCTTATGTTTGCCTAAAACTGGCAAACAGGAGATATCTCCCCACAAATAAGCTGTCACAAATGACTCCTTGTTTGGTGGCGACATCCTTGGTCTACATCATAGCTACAGGAAGCCTAATTAATTATGCTCCTAAAATGAAATAACAGCTCTATGGTGCCAGGGGCATAGCTCATAAAATTAATTACAAGGCAAGTTTACATATTGAAGTACCAGTTTATGGAGGGACTAATAACTTTTGATGAGACTTTGACAGGATATTACTCACAAAGATTATGAAAACACAAAAATCATTTGCAACTGGCTACTCAGACAGTGGCTTGCATCTCAGAGCTGTACGTCCCAGCTGTCACCCAGGGTCTGCCCCTTTCCTTTGTGAAGTGCAGACAAAGATACCCAACGATACCACAATATCATTACCCATGCAGAGAGTACAGAGCAGTTCCCCTTAGCTGCCTGCATCTGCTTATGGAATGCCTTATCTCTTTGCCTCTCCCTCCTACAATTCTAGGTTACTTGCTGCAGATTACAGCAATGTGGGGGAAACAGAACTAAATATTTTTTTTAAGACTGGGTGACCCTTACAATGAAAAAACCTGAATGTTTTTAGTGGCTGCAGTGAGGACAAGGCTGCAGGGTGAGACCTGGGGGTCCCAGGGAATCCATCTAGGAGCGAGACTTCACAACTGCCCCAACCTCAGGGCACTTCCAAGGGCTGATAATGGGAAATAGGATTACTCAGGCATTGATGTTTGCTCAACTGTGGAGCATAAAAATGTAAAAGGTGAATAGTGACAGATGGCAGATCTTTGGGGGAAACAAGCAATTTTAATGGTAGAAGCAAACAAAGCAAATCGTGGCATGGATTAATTGTGGAGCCTTTCATGCAAAGATTGAAAACATGTTGCTAGTCAGCCCACCAAATGGGTGACAAAGCAGGTAAATACCAGTATAACCATTGCTGGCTAAACCAAAGCATGGAAAGGACAAGCACCTTGCCAGTATACTGCAGGCCCAACACAGCAATTCAGGAATGCCATGGACAGTGGCAGATGCCAGCCTCCAGCTCCCACCAGCTTCCTGAGTCACCTCTCAGTCTGGCTATAGCTGTTTAATGCCTTTATGAAGCTTCAAGACACTGAGACCCACATAGAACATCAAATGATGAATGGTCTGCCTCAAAGATGCTATTCATAATCAACTTATAAATGTAATTCAGCTGAATGGACTCACTACTCTTCTGGGTACCATTTGCAAGCCTGGATGCTGGTGTCTGTGTATTTGCATACCTTCTCCTAGAAGACAAGTTGTGAGCTATCCTGCAGGAGCTCAAGAGCAAGTTGCACAAAATCACAGAGATTAACTCATCACAGAAGGGAATATGAGATAAATGAGACATGAGAAACCAGGGGGTGTGTAGGTGTGTGCACGTCTGTGTATAAGCATCTCAGCTTTTGAACGCATTGGCCAGTTTCAAGCCGGCACAATCTGCAGGTAGCAATCTGGACGTGTTGTGGTTTTCCAGGTATTGAGTATGGAGAAAACAGGTTGCTGAATGGGCAAGGGTGGGACCCTATCCATGACCCATTTGTGAGAAAACCTAAATGATGAGCCAAGGACATTGGCCAGAAGAGTTGAAAAGAAAGTTTTACAGAACCTTAAAGCAGATCATTCAATTCCCGAGCACAAAGTACAAATGTGTTCTTTAAATTATCATTACAGAGTTTCCTTGTTACTTAGACTGGGCAACAGATTTTCATTTAAATGGAGGTCTCCTCAGAAGTGCAAAGGGGCCTTTGGGGAGGTGCAGGGAAGGAAAAATGTAATTTTTCAGGCTCCAAGTGTTCTTTTGTGTTTTATAAACAGCTGAGTGACAGGCTGGTGATTAATAAGTTACATAAATAATTATAAGCGACATGTAGCTGAATCTAGTCCACATTCCAGACATGGTACATTAAATAAAGAGAATTCTGCTCTTCTCCCAAGAAGAAAATTTATCTGGCAACAGCAGATAAATCAGAAATGATACTGTTAAAGTACATCCAGTTCTTTGGAGAGACAGCTCATCGAAACCAGAAGTTTCTAATGAACCCACTTTCTCAAGCAAATTTTTTAATTCACTTCAGTCTTACCTTGTACTCATTCAATACAAAAAATATTTTCCTCCTTTATTCATTCTCTCTGGTTCTATTTACCTAGAAGTTCCCCGGTGAAGAACAGTTTTGTGCCAATACAACCTCATGCATAGGAAGGTAAATGCTAGTTTGCAGTACCAACACTGGAGCTCATCAGAAGGCTCATCAAATGTGTTTAATTAGTCATATTTTACAGCATGATCAAGATATCAAGTTGAATCAGTCCCTCTCTCTTGGGTTAGGCAGTGAAAGAGACAAAATTAAAGACAGTGCCTGTCTACGTCTTCTGTTGTATAGACACATTTATAATACATAGGAATTGTGCTGGCTATCTTTAAGTTGTTCCTGAGGTTTTTAGAACACCTTTCTGTCTTGCCCAGCAAACAGGAGGATGTAATAGAAAAGAGTCGTGTGGCCTAGCACAGTGCCACACAAAGTGGGAGCCAACCTCGTCTGAAACACAGATGTGCCCCAAGGTCTCTTCCTTCTGTGGAGAGCAAGGGCGTGACCTCCACTTAAAAAGCTGAATGATGGGAGTGATACTACTATTCAGAAAACACTGAGAAGTACTTTGAAATCTGTCTAAAATGATTTAAAAGTACTCATTAATGATTAGCACCTCTCTTCCTCCACAAAATTCTTGTGTGTGTTATTCAGGTGTATTTTACATAACCATGATCTTCTGGCATACCACTCACTTCATGTGAGTGCTTCGTGCCTTCCTTGCTCTTACAGGGGAAGGGGGTCACATAAGGAGCTACTTTGGTGTGTATTCATTTATGTCATGTTTATATTATAACACTAAATGTTTTTCTGTATTTTGGAGTTTGTGGAAATAATAATAAGGAAGGATTCTGGTAACAAACAGTGTTCTTTCTGTGAATGTCAATAAAACACTGATCATTTTAGTAGAGAGTATCCACATTTCCAAGAAATATGATTACTTCAATTATGAAAGGGTGTTTCTAATGATTTAGCTTGTGAAATGAGGCATCATTTCCTAAAGTCATAGATTTTAGGGCCAGAAGGGACCTGAATGACCACCTGCTCCCAGTTCTCTTGTAAAAACACTTTTTTTTACTACCTGCTCCTGAAGTAAATACATTGCTTCTGATGAAGCCAAGCACAGCTTTTTCCAAAGTGGATTTAGTTGTAGTTTTGTCTAGTGACAGCACCTAAACTTCTATATTTACATTAAATTGCATCTTCATTCCTTTTCTTGCACTTAGGATAATTTACCATTTTAAAGGCATCTGATTGACAGCAAGAGGAACACTAAGAATTGAGTCCTAAAACCATACATGGTCACTTCCTTGAATTAAATTTCATCAGAGTACACCCAGAACAGGAATACTCCACTGTTATTTTCCAGTTACCACCGCTCCTGGCAGGAGCAGCAGTGATGCTGGTGGAACCATTAGCAGGGGTAGCCACCAGGTGTTGGCTGGGCCATAGATCCCTTCAAAAGGGTTTGCATACCGGGATTAGCTCGACAGCTTTTCTGAGGATCAGATCACTTATTTAGGGTCTCTTTTTTTAAGGGTTTCTCATATAGGAAAATTTTGGCCTAAAAGTTCCCACCTGGAACCTGAGGAAGCAGAGAACTTGCCAGCATATCTTAGCCATGTGTTGCCTGCACCCCTACCCAGGGTACCAGGATGAGCACTTTAGTCAGTCCTTGCTTTCCAAGCTGTGACTATGGACAGAGAAACCCTGCCAGCAGCCATGAGATCTTCTACATGAATTTTGTCTTCCTGAATTTCTTTCTTTACTAACTAACCTTGATTGCTTTTTTCCCCCAGTGTACATAAAGGCCTTCTGGCAGAAATGTCACCTTTAATCTGCTCTTTATGCTTTTGTAGTACACACTAGTGACCCCTATTTTATTTTGCAAACCTTGCCCTGACACGGCATCAGCTTAATTCTCTCATTTAGGTCCTAGCCAAGCAGAACTCACCTTGTTTTCTTCTCCTGTTGTAATTCATTCAAAGCTCTTCCAAGAATTTCCAAGATTTATTCTGGCATTTTAATCCGTTCTGGGGAAACAGATTATCCAAACAGATGTACATTTTATTTTTAGTTTCTGATTTGTAAGCTGCAGTAAAAGTGGAAAAAAATGCAATCTTCAGTAATAACTGAAATTTTCAGGGAAATTCTGATCCATCTCAGAAATGCATCAATAAGAAATGCAATCAAACAAGGCAAGAACTCAAAATATACTGGGGAGATATGGGTGAGAGAGGAACATTTGCTTGTTTATTATAGCACAGAATTACTGTGCAGAACAACTCTCTCTCTTCTGAGGTTTCAAGCTCACTGCAAAAATTAAATCCTCCAGCAACTGATGGAGATGCCATGTAACCACATCGTGTCCTCTGACTCCTTATAATGCTGGTTTTGTGGCTGATTGAAAAATGAACCCAAGTATGAATTTCAAATGCTTCTTTTTGTCCTACCATACTGCACATAATCGTATTGTTCTATTAAAAGTGGCTTTCAGGAGAAAAGCTTAGAAGACAACACGCTGCAGATCATGCGCAAATTGTTAGTCACATATTGCAATTTTTAAAGGTTTTAACTTTAGAGACAATGAATGGATCTTATGAAAATGAAAGCCACAGAAATAAATCATCCATCAGTAATGAAAAAAGAGAATGATATAATTTCTATTTGTCAAGGTATAATGATGTCACCACCCATTTATCCTCTGCACTTAAAGGTTGAAGCTGTTCAACAAATCTCTCCTGAGCCACATACATCTGTTGCTTTAATGGTGGCTACAGCAAAGCTTTCTGATTAGTTCACACATCATTCATCAATTAGAACAGAAGGTAAAAGTTATTTCTCCCTACCCACAGTGCTTCATTAAAAAAATAACCTTTAATGTAATGAATGAGAGCAGAATTTAGGAATAAATAAAATGAGAGATGCTGCCTTAGGAGGTCACTCTTTACAGAAGGGGGGGACTTAACATCTGGCACAAATACAGGCTTTTCTGTGGCTTCAACATGGTGGCTATTCTAACAACCAGATACATGTGCTATGTCACAAGATGATTTACAAAAGAAATAACTAAATAAGAATGCACTGTTACTGACAGGAAAGTTTGCACTGAGTATTGTCCATACTAGTAATTTATCCTCAAAATTCTTGCAAAGCAGAGTGAAGTATTTTAACTAATTCCAACCAATTCCAACAAGGAAGCTGAGCGAATTGTCCAGATTTTCATATTAATCTTTATCTGAGCAACTTTGTACTTATACAGCGCCTATGTTGAAAGATATGCCTCCAGATGTATTAGCAAATAACTCTCTCGGTTGACAGGTAGGATATTCACCTGAAGGTGAAAGATTTGGATCCTTTTTTCAACACTTTCTTCAAAGAGAGCAGCATCAACTAAAGAGACCCATCGTGTGTGTCCCCAGACAGCATACCACGTTATCTCCATGCCCTACAGCACTGCAGGTAGCAAAGGCTTTCCTTGAAGATCAGGGACTATTACTGCTTTATGGAGAAGAGCAGATCTGAATACAGATTCCCCATTTTAGGTGAGAGTTCTAGCCACTACAGTACTGGGTAGTCAGCATAAATCTAGCCCAAGGTTTTCATTTACTAGGGACACAAAATGAACTACTTCTATTTTGTTTGTTTTTTCTTTCTGCATCTCAGGTTGGAGAGTTTATGTTAAATGAATCCACTTTATTAGGGCAGACGTTGAAGGAGGATATCTGCTTTGTCATTTAAGTAATAATAGTAACCACTGATTCGATCCCAGCTGAGTTCTTTTAATTCATTTCCTTTGCTCAGCAAACCAAACACTAGGCTCAAGTCAAGTGTTCATTTGCGAAGCAGCTGCTGCAATTACAAATTTAGGTGCCCTACCTGTTGCATTCAATAGGACGAATAGCTTCAGGCATGGTCAGATGGTGAGATCCTTTGGGTAATCAAAATGAACGTATTTTTGTTTACCTAGAAATGGACCTGGAGCATCTGCAGGGCCAGTTACAACACCCCACTTCAAGGACAGTGGACTGCAGCAGGATGGGAATATGGACAGCCTCCATTGCTTCCCAGGTGCAGACATGACTGAATTCTGAGATCTTCACATTGCTGCAGCCACAGCTCCCCATGTACTGCAGTGGGCACCGCTGGGAGCCTTATGAAATGCATTTTCATACATGTCCCAAGTTCTGGTCTCAGCTAGACCAGCTTTGCAGAGTCCTGTCCTCACTGTCTTAGTGACTTCTCAGGCCTGATGGCTATCCAGTCTGCAAGTCAAAGTATCTTTTTTCCCCTCTCACAGTGCCATCAGTAACATCAGTGTAAATGATGAAATCATTTGTTTTCCACTAAAACTTCATCAGTAGTAATTATTTTAAATGAGAGAGAGAAGAGAAGAGAAGAGAAGAGAAGAGAAGAGAAGAGAAGAGAAGAGAAGAGAAGAGAAGAGAAGAGAAGAGAAGAGAAGAGAAGAGAAGAGAAGAGAAGAGAAGAGAAGAGGGAAATCAAACTGGAGATTGACCCCACTACCCATTTAGTGGAAAAGATACAGGATTGGGCTCTAAGCTGCTGACTGCCAGGGCACAATCAGCCCAGAGGCAATCTCCTTTTCAGTAGCAGCCATCACCGGCTTTGGTACATGGCACTCATCAGCATCCAGGAAACTTTCAGGCTTTTGTCAATATCCCTGTGACTGTCACCCTTATTATAATCCCTGCATTGGCTTCGCAGAGCTATGGCAGCCTGTGAGAAGTAGACAAAATCTGTGCAAGCTAGTAATGGATTTTCCGTCATGCCATTGGTCTTGTACTGGTGTAAACTGATGGGAAATTATGAGCTCAAGGCAGGACACCTATTACCAAATGTGATGCAGAAGGCAGCAGTCTTTATTTTCAGTTTCCAAACTGAATTTGTTTTGAGAAAAGAGTCAGTAAAATCAAACCATCCAAGAAGTAAGCCATACCTTTTGTTTATAGTCTCTCTTAGAAAGCACAGTTTATGATCCAAGTACCAGTCATGACGCCTGTACAGTTGTCAGCACTGAAAACACTGTGGCTGACTCCAGGTTCAGTTTTGCCACCCCTAGGAGAGGCATCCAAGGAAACACATGGTACAGGCTGTTATATATTTTCCCCATGTGATCACACTGGTCTGGTAGAGATGAGGTGGAGCAGATGAGATGACCCCATTAAATCTCCATCTCAGTCTGTCACACAGGAAAGGTGTCTCTTCCCACAGCCTGCCAGGTCTGATGGGCTGCAGAAGGGGTGGGACCAACAGAGACGACGTTTCTGCCACTATATCCTGCAACAGCAAGTAAGAGATAGACAGAGCTCTGCCCTCATGAATGGTTTGAGCAGAGATGAGAAAAGCCATCACACAGCCAGCTCCCTGAGATCTGTGGTTTCAAGCAGATGACAATGTTAGCCTGTGATTGAGGAAGTTTGATGAGTCAAGCAAGATGCTGCAAATCTTCATCTCTATTTCCTCTGGAGTGAAAAATTTCTCTAGTGCGTCCATGGCCACAGGAGATGGCCACAAGCACTTCTCTCTTCTGAAACATGCAATGCAGTAAACCCTGCTCAGAATCATCTCACACTTACTGGCTTTATGCAATGCATTAATTAATCCCACATTAGCATGAGGATGGATTTCCTCCCATTGTGGGTGTCTTCTTCCATCTGTACTTTATATTCTTTTGAAAGTTACTTAGAAAAAGGATTGTTCCCTGTTGATCAGCTAGAATTTTCATTATGCCCATGGGTTATGTATGTAGAGTAGACTGCACACAAACGTAGTATTCTAATACTGATTGCTTTTGGTTTGCTCCCATTTGTTGCCTAATGATTTTTTGGGCTTTGGCATAACCAAAGTAAAAACCTGCATGTCCCAGTGAAATGACATCAGTTAAACTGTACAGTGTATTTGTGCCTGGATGTGCATTTGTGCTATCTGTGAATTTCAAGAGCTATAAGCACAAGCTCGTCTGTACAAAACACGTTTTAAGAGCTGACATTAAAGTTAATACGAAAGTTCAGAGGTGCAGAATAATTTAAATGCACAGAAGAGGTAGCAATAACGTTTCTAAACCGAGGCAGTGAATTATGTATATAAGAAATATTAAAAATGCAAAGCTGACTCTATTTGCATTCGGAATGCCCCCTAGCTGTTACCAAAGAGGAGGAAATTGCTTTATGCTGAATTCAAGGGCATACTACTTAGTGCTGTATTTAAGTCAAGGAGGAATATCACTCATTTTTATTCTACCACTTAACTTGGGCTTATGTAATCTGTCTGATAGCTGAGTCCATTGTCTTACATTATTTTCTATCACAGAGAGAGAATATATAATTCAGTCATTAAACCTTTATTTTCGACCGGTTCTGAGATCCCTCAGAACTATATTGCTCCACGTAAATCACAGACTGTCATCAGTCCAAGACGATGGAAATAGCAATATTGGGCTCTGCTTTTCCAAATCACTTTTGGGTAATCACAGGACAAAATTAAACTTATTCACCAGTTGGGGAATATGCAGATGATGTGGAGCAATCAAAAGACTCATTGTTTGCTTGCAGGGAGTAGGGGTAAGGTATCGCTTCAGGACACCAGGATCTAAAGACAGAGCCTGGTACATCTAAATTGATTTAAACTTTGGGATGAAATTTGTTAGGGAAATTTTCCTTTATTGGCCCTCAGTTCCAAGAGCCATGACTCTGAGCTTGACACAAGCAAATGGCATGAATAAGTGCATGAGCAAATGCCACCAAAAGTGGAGAGGAGGAAAAGGTATTAAGCCACAGGTAGCAAAAACACTGACCACTGGGCTTGAATACCCTGTACTGAAATCACCAACAGGGATTTTTCTGTAGTCTTAATAGCAGGGTGAATTAAAGTAGATATAATTTTATAAACTAGCAGTTCCTGTCTGTCTCTCATCATATTGTTTCTTTGCCACTTCCATGTTTTCCATGCTGACCAGTGAAAATCAACCAAATTTTCACAAAGCTTTTATTTTAAGTCAGCTTCACTTCCAAGATCTGTTACATGTGTGGCTGGAAAATATCACAAAACAATTGCTTCCACCTATAACTCTGAAAAGAGAACAAGCAGAGGACCACAGTGGAGTTTACACATCTTTCACCCACAAGCTTTTTCATGCTGACCCAGAGACAGCTACATTTTTGTGCTCAGAAAACTGGCAAACCTAACCAGGCCCCGGTTTAAATGCCTCATCAAATTCATCCTAATTAACTGTGGTGAAGAAAAGGAAATGGTGTCAAGGATGGACATATGCAAGGGCAAGACCTGTTTAAGTGGACAAACCGTTTGCTAAGGTAACTGTTTACTTTCAATTATATTATAGATGTACCATAATATTAACTTGTATTTTCACAGCCCTGATATTTAATGAAAAACTAGACCAAAAAGCATTTGAAGTGCTTCACATGTCCCAGGAGTCTCCCCATCCCAACAACCACACAATACAGTATGAATACAAATTTTCCAAACTGCCACTTACTTCCAATTAAAAGAAATGATCCTTTCCTCCTCAGGTCTCCCAGGACAGCCTCTCAGAAAACAGTACAGAGACAGAGTATTCAAGCTCTGTGTCAGGTCACAGTGTTTCCTCTGTCTTTAATGTTAACTAAAGATTTAGGCTTGGAGGTGGTACTGAGAGAAAAATATTGTATACTACTCTCAGGATGTTTTAGCTTACAATAGCAGTAAGTTGTCAACATCAACATCACTTGATATCAGAAGAGTCGTCTCTCAATTTTGGAGTTCTTATGGGATCGACTATTTTCCTGAAAAGACCAGGTCCTGATGTCTCAAAGAATAGCAGTTATTACATTATTTTGATCACTTTTTAAACAAAGGGACAAAAAATGGTAGGAGAAATACAGCTAAATTCAGAAAGAAAAACACTGGAGAATAAATTCAGATATGGGAGTAAAAAACTTTCATTAAAAGAGACATTGATGTGAGTCTCTGAGTGTAGCTCACTAGGGGGAAAGCAGAACTGGAAAAGTGAACATCTCCTTAATGAATATCAGAAACATGGGGGCAGGAAACAGACAAATCAGAGGTCATGTGTTGTATCATCCGTGTCAAAAAGAAGCAAGAAAATAAATGAGACTTGCAAGAATAGACTTAGGGGGGTTGAGCACAGGGCTAGAAACTAGCGGCATGTCTGCAGAAAAAGAATAAAGACTGGATTTGCCAATTTTTGGGAATTACTCTAACAGAAGACTTCTGGCAGAAATAGCCTTTGACTGTGTTAGGGGCAAAAGAGTGGTGAAGGGGACTGCACTTTACGGGGTAGTGTGGGATAACAGGAACAGCTGCTCCAGCGGTGTTACAGGACAGAGGTCTGAAACCTGCTCTCTGTGGGGCATTACTGCTTGGAAGGATTGGAGGAAATATCCACAGAGGAACCCAGAGGAAGAAAATCATTAACGCTTCAACCTGACATATTTTGTTTAATATTAAAGGGCAAACTTATGCTGACTGTTAAATCGATATCAAATCAAGACTGGAATCTGTTTTATGGTCATGGACAGTGAACTCCCTACTGCTGGAGTCATAAATGATGTCACATTTCAGCAATCCTGTGGCTGCCAATATTCAGGCCAGAAATGCCCATTTTAATTAAAAACTTGTCTGAAAGACAGTGTCTCTTGCTGACAGTGAGAAGTGCTCTTCTGTGCTCTTGACACACTTTTGAGGCTCCGTGGGGAGAAAAAGCCAGCCTATGTCCTTCTCAGCACCGTCACATCTCCCTGGCAAGGCCCTGACCAAAGGAAAACCTATCTAAGTGAGTTCAGTGTGAGAGCTGAGAAGAACACAGGTCCTGAGCTGGCTTTTGGCGATGAAGGAATGCCACCTACTTGTGTACAGCACAACCCCAAAGTACCCTGTGCACTTCAAACACAACTTCACCAGGATTGGAAGTCTGCTCCCTTATGTCCCTCCCCAGCACCACTGAGCAATATAGCATGTGCTTTAAATCAGCAGTGCTTAGTCTGACTTTGCTGTTGTTGCTTGGCAAGAGTTGGACCCAGAATCCTCTAAAGACAAGTGTATTTCTCACCTGTGCCTTTAAATTAGATCCAAAAGGATCAATTTTATCAAAGATTTCATATCCTAGAACAACTGAAATCAAGAGAGATCTTTGCCACTTTCTTATGTTGCCACACTTGGTGAATACATGCCAGTAACTGTGAAGGCTGCACTACAAGATGATTTTTTTATACCTTTCAAAGTGAAGCATTATTTAGGCACATGTCAAAAGTTTCACAGATCTTAAAGATTAAACATGAGCCACAGGTGTTTTCTCAGGGATGAAAAGATTTTCTGGAATGGGGGATGTTGAAGTAACATCTCCCATAAATCCAAAGACTGTCTGGAGGCCTGTGAATAGGAATGTCAGGAACTAACTCCTCCATGCTGTACTCCAAATCTGTGCTGTTGGTCCATGAAGACATAGAAACATCAGGATCTCATCACCACAAGGTCCATTCCCAGGTCAGGATTCCCCTGTGTGGCCCATGACTGATGGCTGACTGCAGTCGAAATCAATGCACCCTGTTCAGTAAACCTTTTCCAGCCCAGTGACAATTACAAGCTCTTCTGATAGATCAAAAACCTTAGAGAAACAGTAAACTTGGAGGAGACTTCATTAGGCAGAAACAATGTCAAGTCAGAAACTTTGCATTGCTCTAGTCTAGTAAGTCCCTCAAAGTAGATGAGTACAGCTATTTTGCTGCTGTGAAACAGGTGCGCGTGTATCCACCAAAGTAGCACAAATAAGGGGGATTTACTTAGCTCTCTGTCTTCTTCAGTCAGACAAAAAATATGCTCTCTGCAAAACTAATGTCTGCTTATAAATTCAAACGCTATCTGTCTCCTTTGCTTTTAAATTTGCCCCAGATCTGTCAAAATTGCTTTCACAAGTGCAGGCTGACATGATGATAATCTGAAAAAGGCAGTTTCTAATTGGAGTGGGACATATGTTACAGTCATGCCATTTTACAAGGGGAAAGTGATTTTCTTCTACTTCATATGTTATGATAATTCCCCTTGAGAAATTATATTGTTTCTCCTAGATCAGATTTTTGCTTATATGGTGTAGATCTTCTTGCAGTAAAGAAAAGAAAAATATTCTGGGAGTTTCCACAACAAGCTTTTGTGGAAGAGATTATGGTTTAACATATTGCACATTCTCCATGGAGAGTATTCAACATCTACAGCAAAATATGTCTGGTGTACAATTCAGTACAGAAAAACTGATAAAAGTATATTTAGACAGACAATACTTTTTCCACATCTCACAAGTTAAGAAGTAGAGTTTATTACTTCCAATATAATAAAAAATCTACGTTTTACTTCAGAGAGGTATTTTCTTTTTCCTTTGGGAAACTTCTTCCACCTTTGCATAAAATAATTTGTAGTAGATACTCTTTGACTAAGAACATTGAACAAAATAGGCTGACAATCCAATGCAGTGTGATCCTCCTTATCAGTAACAGAAGAATATTACTTTTAATTGCTTTATTTGAAAATGGCAATAACAGCCTATTAACCTGGAAATTAACTCTGGACAACTGTTCCTATGAGATAATAGATGGATTCGATTTCATTGAAATCTCTGTCTTTATGTGAATAGCTTTTAGCTAATTTTGTTGGCTGCAAATGGGTCCCCCTATTTCATTTAAATGGGGCAGAAGTAAAAGGAACAGAAAGTTTCACAATGCAATCGAGATCTTTGCCTTTTATCTCTATGAAAAATTCTCTTCCTCACAGTGTAAAGGTTACTCTGTAAATTAAGATATAACTTTTCTCTAGCAAAGTTCTCTGCCTTTGCAGCATTAGCTCCCTGCTTATGCCAGAAGCCAAGAGTCATGAATGACAGGCAACACGTTCACTGATTCAACCTGGTACTTGAAGACCTGCCCTTTTTTATAAGTTATTTGAGTACATTCAGTAGCAGCAGCCACAGGCTATGTATTGATCCAGCTGCAGCAACACTGCCAACTTAGCCCTGACCTTGTGTGCACTGCGCTCTGACCTGTGTGCAGAGATGGAAATTGCTCCTTTCTGTGAAATGTGGCACAAAAACTTCAGTGTTGCTTCTACCTGTAGGGTCCTCCAGCTCTGAATTCCACCTTTTTTCCCTTGATTTCCATTTAGTCAAGCTTTTCTCATTCATGATGTCAGGTCAATGTAGACAACTCACAAGAGTCATCATATATTTCTTCTAGATTCTCTCCTATAAGTGACTATAGGTGGTCCAAACAGGTCACAGAGGACATACTGCAACATGGTGAATACAGTGAGAGTGCACAAGAAGGGCAGTGTGACTGCAGACCTGCTGTTCTGCTCTCCAACAAGAGAATGATAATCTCCATGACAATGACAACATCTAACACTCCAGTGAAGGCAATAACGTTCTATCATCTCCATTCAGCAAAATTCTTAAGTACCTGCTTAAGATGTATGCCTTGCTGCCTCTGGAGTCAAAAAGATTAGTCATGTACTTGCAGTTAAACACATGTATGAGTATTTAATATGTTTCAATGGTTTGGTATATTCATTTATCTGCTAAATGGATGCAGTCCTACATGTCCCCACTAGAAACCGGATGAAACTCATACATCAGATGCCTTCAGCCCACCAGACTGTTCCAGGGCTGGATGGGGGGGGGGGGGTTCAGAAGCAGAGATTTTGTATAATGCAACAATAGGTAGACATACTGGTTTTTGTAGATTGATATGAAGTACTCATATCTGATGTTTCTCTGAAAGAATGCTTTGAGGATCTGTTAAGAAAGGGCCTATAGGAAGACACAGCTGTATTTGAAATGCTCTTTCCCTGCTCTCTCCATGTTCTGCAACAGACCACAGATGTTCTTGTGCCAACTCACACAAACTAAGAACCATCAAGATGGACTTTCGACATATATTTCCATATCTTCACATTTAATCACTGAACAGAACAGCTAACAAAACATTTGCTTCTATTGGAATTATAGTCAGAAGGAGCTTCAAGGATTGTAATTCTTTAAGATTACACCAAGTAGAAGACAACATGATTTCACATCAAGTTTGTCATTTCAACAACAGACTTTAAACAACCTACAATGTAGTGCAAGAGGTGGCTTCAACAGCGCAGTCACTCAGGGTGGCTATAGACCTGACTTAACCAACCACTTAAGGTGAGTTTATGACTGCTTTGCATTCTTAAGGCAACATGGGTAGTCAGAGCGTACCCACCATTCTGACCAAGGATATTCTACCATAAGGTGCCATTTGGTCATTTACAGGTGTGGATGCAAATTGTATTGAGATTTTAAACAGCTATCTGTTAATGAGATGATACAGCAAGAGCTGTACAGAGTGTTATTCTTTATTTTAGAAGCAAAATAGAGAAGAACACTGCATCATCTTGACACAGGTATGGAACAGATTATGGTTTCACTGCACTGATAATGTTTCTTAGTTCTGAGCAGCAAATAGTTTCTTAGTAAGGAAGAGATTCACAGCCCACTCCACTGGCCTCTGATTCAGGTCAAACTATTAACAAATGCACCACCTGAAACAATGATTTGTGCACCATGTACTCTACCGTCCCACTCAGAAGATGTCCTGAAGCACACGTACTCATTTAAAAGATGTGGAACATTCTGCTTAGATTAACTTCAATGGATTTATTCGCATACTTAAAGTTACACACATGCCAAAGTACTTTGTTTTAGCTGAAGGCTATACATGATGGGAACGTCCTACTCATTCTTTGTTTCCATAATTAAACAACTATCACATAAGACCTCCGACCCCACCAACTGAGTGAGCTTCAAGGCAAGAACTTAGTGTTGACTGACTCTACTTTCAGGTATCTGTCTTCAGAGCAAGACAAACCTCCATTATTTACTTTCCTCATGATCTAATTTTATTTAATGTTTACAGTCTCTGTTAAAAGAATACTGGATTTTTGTCATTGTTTATTGCCATTGAATAGAAGGCAATGGTAAAGGTCTCATCAACTTCTATTAAAGAAGGACCAGGACACCAATTCAGTCACTGCATATGAAATATGTATCTCCTTAGTTTCCTCCCTGCCCTCTCAGTGCCCCAGTATGAAGTCAGCTGAAATACTTCCTTGTGTTTCTCATGTCTGAATGTTATATCACTTAAGCCTGTGTAATAA
This sequence comes from Todiramphus chloris collaris, assembly GCA_025345505.1. Lineage (NCBI taxonomy): Eukaryota > Metazoa > Chordata > Aves > Coraciiformes > Alcedinidae > Todiramphus > Todiramphus chloris. The sequence continues at coordinate 3,462,166 of JANVCC010000019.1, read as the reverse complement.
CATTCTGGAAGTGGCTGGTTAACAACTGGCATAGCACAAGCAAGTAGATTTGATCAATCTTAAATCCTCATGCCTTGACACTTTAATCAAAATAATTTAAAATTCTATTAAGCACAATATGCAGAGCATTAGCACTCTGAACCAGTGAGCGGTTAGAGTGCGGATGCTGAGTGATATGTCTGAATAACAGCCTTGTTAGAAAGGCTATCATGTTTTGCTCCTTGCTGAATCATCAGGGACGGTAGTGGCAATATCAGTCTCTCATTGCTAATGTATGGCTCAAAGGACCTGACAAGGAGCTAAATGTCTGATTACCTGGGAGAAGCTGCTTTGCTGAAGTGTAAGTAAAATCTTCAATCTTTTAAGGCTTAAGTGGATTCTGGAGTTGCCCATCACCCAGGACCAGGAGCTAGGGCAACAACAAGCCACCTTCTTGACATCATTCCTGCTGCTGTGCAATTTCCCAGCCTCTCCAGTCTAGATGCTACCATCTCATTTAATTCACACTTGCTGCTCTGTCTTGAGGCTTCTTCTCTTTCTCGCTATTCACTTCTCCACTGTTTTTCTAAACACCACAAAGCTATACTCAGCATCACAAAGGGAACACCAAGAGGCTCCTCCACCACTCACTGGTGGCTGCCATCTCCCACTGCAGTTACCATTTAAGAACTGAAACCTCTCAATTTACTTTCAGACTTTTGTACTGACTAAACAAACACACACTGACCTAATTTGTTTAGAGGCATATTGGTTTTTTCAGTGGCAATGCAGATGTCCATCTGAATAATGCCAAAAGAGGGTAAATGTTTTGGGTTGATTTTGGCTGTGTCTCTGGCCGAGCCCATCACGAGAAGTACACAGAGAAATCACAAATGTCCTCACAAGCCTATTTCCTTTGGACTAGATCCCTGTCTTTATTTGTGCAATGCCTGAGGCATACAAATACAAGGTAAAAATCGTATTTCAGGAAATACGTGCATGTAACACCTCACTTTTGTCTCCTTGTTTAAAATAGAATGGGGTAGATTTAGGTGATTTCTCCAGGCCCTTTCAGACCAATTTTCTGTAATTCTATGAAACCAGATAAACATGACACCTCCCCCAAAACACAAACTTGTTTCTCCTACTATGTTATAAAGGGGCCAATACTTGCATATAGATTGAATCGTAAAGTGGGATAGAGAGGAATTTAGATTTCAGAAATTAATAAATTAAGGAAAATCACAATGTAAATCTACGTAATGAAAATAATCACTTGAAACAGCCAACATACTATTATTTTTACCATCAAATGTCATACTTGGGCAATGTAGTTATTACAGTCCTGTGTATATAAAGAAAAAGTGAAGAAAAGTTTTGAAACCTCTCCTCTAAAAACAAATCACAGGAAAGGCCAAATTAATTCCTAAACTAGCTCAACTACCACAGTGCAGCTTTGCCACTGGAGTACATAACAACAATCTCCCATGAATTGTTTTAGTTGCAAAGAGTTAGATCAGCAGTTGTGATTATTAGAATCCAAACCTGTGAATACAGGGAGCTTTTTAGCATAGCAAGTGAAATCATTTCTTGTGGATGCTGAAAAGCTGCTAGTAGAGGGATTTTCTCAGGTTCTCACAATATTTGGTGAGAATCCTGCCTTTCTCATGCATGTTATGAGAAACATAGGATGGTTTTTGTAAGCTGGACCAACACCTGGTGTTTTGCTAAGTTCTGTTTATGGTACATTGGAAAAATATTTTGAAATGGGTGTTGTAGGACTTTAGCCAATCACCCTAGGAGATGGGTGATCACTGACCAGTCACCCTATGGGGCTAAGGTATATAAAACGGGGTTGTAAATTAATAAAGTTGCTTCTTTTGCCTGCTCTTGCTGAATTTATATGTTGCTGCATCTCTCCGCTCCCGGCATAAACAGCGACAATTTCTAATTTCCCCACTGCCAAAACACACACCTCAGTGTGCATGTGAGCACAGCCTCTCATGCAGTTTTTTCTTTCCAGTAAGATCTGGTAAAAATCTGCTTCACTAGGTTTTAAAGCCCACTGGAGGTGCTGTGCATTAACTGAGAAGACTGATCAACCCATAGAGTATTAAAAAGACATTTGTAGACTCATTTAATCAATAATGTACAGTATTAGTGTGCAATTTAGATGGAGAGAAGACAGCTGTAACACTATGATACATCAGCTAATGAAAAAGCAAAGAGACTGTGATTCACATAAGTAGAGAGGCCAAGAGGCAACTCCTCAGCTGGTGGGATCAGCGATGGTAGCACCCCATGGTCTCTGAGCCCATACCTCAGCGGTGAGCTCTCTCACACAGCATCATTTCCACAGGTATAAAAAGGAGGAAACTTTCTGAACCATAAAGGCACTACATTTCTAAAAAATGCAGACAAGATGATCAAATGGCCCTATTTGACCTTGAAATATTTCAGAAGTTGACAGCCATCTAGGATATGTCTACTTACACATGTGCCAGCCTGATCTGAAATCAAGCAAGCAGCTTTTCTGTGGGAAAAGGAGCAAGAAGAGGAAATTCTGTACTGTTCACATAAATTACCCTAAAGACACACAGCAAACCCATATGGCACCTTTCAGTGACACTCTACAGAAATGGTTATCCAGTCCTAAGGGCTGGACTGCCCTTTAAGATCTATCTCTTTTTTACTGCTACAAAACTCACAGTTCTCTTTATGTATGAGTTCCCCCCAGTAGGCAGAGCTGGCCTCCTGCCCTCATTCCTAAATCAGTTTGGTGTAACAAGCCATCTGCTTGTTACAGGAAAGTATAGAGAAGCAGTGGTTACCTGGGTCACCATCCCTAATGCACTGAGCCTTAGGGTCAAAACCTGCTTTGAGCTGCCCAGGCATTTCTACTAGGACTGGGACCAGATACCTACATCTGGCTCTTCTTCCTATCCTCTTTCCATCTTCTTTACATCTCAGATACAAACCTCACAGTAGATTTTTATAGACATTCCCTACCCAAGTGTTTGCTTCATTAAGAAGGCAGATGCATTTCAGCCTGCAGAACATGCCAGGCTTTTGGCAGTGACAATTGCTTCATGGTTACCCCATCTGCTGCTGCTCTCTCGGTGTGACTGCTTACCTACTTTTCATGGCACATTTCTTTCTCCTGGATGAATGACTCCCAAATCCATGAGGTGCTCTTTGACAAAGCTGTGTAGTCTCCTGATGTCAATAGTTACGTAAATACGTATCGTTATGAGAATAGCCTTGCTCATTTTCATGTACTCCTATGGAATTGTGAAATTCTTCCTGTCCACAACTTGTGCTATCAGATGTCTCCTCCTCCCACCTGTAGGAAGGCACAGGTAGAAGACTATCTTCTATCACCAATAGTGAAGAAAATAGATGTGATTACAATATATGAACTGACAGAGATGGGTGTCTGGAAAAACAAGATTTTCCAGATTTCCTTAGTCTTCTCCTGCATAAATCACCATGTCTCTTTGTTGTGTCAAACATCACAAAGTACCTTAAAGGGTGGTGGCAGGGAGGGAAGGTCAGCTGCAGTAAATGTTACGTGCTTGAGATACCCAGGATTTGCTACAGACAAAGAGTTTTTTTCCTACTTGAAAAAAACAGGGATTCAGTCTGCTATTAATACAAGTTTAAAATAATTGGGGAAAAAAAATCACATTCATAAAATTTCAAGTTTTCTGACATTTTCTGTAATCACTAATTCTTGGTAATGTTCACTGTCTTACTTTACATAAAATCACTGCTGATACAAGTTCAGTTTTATGTAATACTCCATATGGTGGATTCATAAAATCCTTCTACTGGGAATACCACCATAAACTACTATTTTCTGCTATAAAAAATAACCATTAAAGTCCAGACATGCACAAACAAGGTAATCTGCCATAAATTTTGAAATGGTAAAATAGTACAAATGTAAATGTATTCAATTCCCATTGCAATACATGTAATTTCCATAGCTTTATTAGAAATCCTGCAGTCGCAGTGGCTTGGCGATAGGTTGTGAATATAGTTGGAATGAGTCAGCATGCAAACCCCTTCTGCGGAAAACAATTTGAGAGATTTTATAGCCCAAAGCTGTTTATTATTTTGTAAGAATAGTAATGCAAGTTCATGTTCAAAACCTGCTGAGAGAAGGATTTGCAAAACATCCTATTATAGAAGAAGCACCAAAAAAAAAAAATCTTAAAACCTATGTAATAGCGCTGGGCTAGAATATTTTCACATCCCCCATTTAGCTGACTTTTTTTCTCATGTACTTACCAGGGTCCTTGTGAGATTACCACTGTGTCACACTAATAAAATGAGAGCACAGCTAAGGCTTGGGATTTCATTTCTCAGTTAATGCAACAATCCTTAAAACCTGAGACACACATAACAACAACAAAAATGTTTCCAGAAGCTTGGTTTATGTAAGAGTTGCAACATGGGTTGACTGGTTCTTTTGCAAAGTAATTATCTGTTTCTGTGAATAATAATGATGAGATAATATATTTCTGATGACTGCAAACAGCTTTATACCCATCGGACTCAAATATTTCTTCGTTTTACATAATAGATTGCAATGAACAGATTCTATAAACATAACCGAATTATGTTGCCTAGGTAAACTACCAAGTGCAGAAAGCTATTTACTTTCAAGGCTGTTTCCACTGTGTGTTTCACACTGCAGAGAAACACTATTTCATGCCAGTGAGTAAATAAGGAGGCAGACTCTGCAACTGGACTATGGTTGGCAGCAGAGGCAGAAGGACATTTCCCAGTCCTTGGTGCCCTGTGCCAAGCAAAGCTCTTCTCTGGTGTGAGATCTGGTCAGGTCTTATATAGTACAATACTGGCCCAAGAGCACAGAGATACCATCCCGGCTGGCCCTGGCGAAACAGGCTGTGTAAGCTTGCACTGCCTTACACCACGCGCAAGAACAGAAATCTTAGCTACCTGGGGCTTTCTGACCTCTTGCAAATTGAGGCAGAGCATATGTGTTTACTAACTTCTGTGAATTCAATAGAGATCTCAGTATAGATAGAAGTACTATATTTTTTTTTTAACCAGGACCATCAGATCAGGGCCATAAAGCTAAACTTTTTTTTTTTTTTTTTTTAACATTTCTACAACATTTTGATAGGAAAATGCAAGCAAAGTGTGCAGTTTGGCAAGGGCAGTTTGCATGGAATGTTGGAGGGTTGTATTTTTCAAATCAAAAGAAAACATATTATTTTGGGTTAGGTTAAATTAATAGGGGGCTCAGTGGATTGCTACAATGCTTGATCAGGTTGTCATTTGGATTTTCCCTATTTCTGCTTCTTTCTGTAGGGTGGACACCTTTCCTGTGCAACCTTCCTACCTACTGATTGGCTTCAGGGGAGTCAGATGCCCCCAGTATAAACTGACAGGCATGGCTCACTCATAGAAATCCACCCTACAGCCCCAGTCAAATGCTAAATAAGATCTGGAAGATGCCATTCAAGCGGAGACAGAAAAATAAAAAATCCAATTAAATTTGATTTAAAAGAAAAATCACAATGCTGGGACTCAGGATGCCCATGTTTTGTTTTCTTGAAACATAGTCTGATATAGGCATTTTGGGGCTATTGTGAACACTTTCTTATTCTGAATTCTCAGACCAGTTTGAGAGAAATAGTCAAGTTTTTTGTAAACTGGATGCACAATGAACAATCTAAAATACAGTTATTCACTTATTTGAAATGAAGAATACAAACTAAATCAGCTAGATAGTGACAAGATGGAAGAAATGTCTGTTTACATGAAGACACTGATTTGGAACCCACATATACAGCAGTCATAGTTAAAAAAGGCAATTTAGCCGACACTGGAAAAGTATCATTCCTATGGTATATCTAATTTCTACATTACTTATACAAATAATTTTTTTACTTAAGAAGCAGTAAGAAATGACTTTTTACAAACTTTCATCTCTGATTTTTTTTACAGTCTCAGAAATATCATAACCATAAATCAAATATAAATAATAAAATTTAAGACTAAAACCAGAAAGGGACACATCTGTAAAATGTATCCAAAATGAAAGGGACAGGAAGCCTTCATTTTCTATACGCAGATAACATTTCCCTGTCTAAATACCAATATCATTACTGTAATTTCCATCTCCACTTTAAAAGAAAGGCATATTTCCATACGAATGACAGAGTAAGTGGGATTTTTTTTCTATTAATAATAATAACAGGTCTCGGAATATTCCAGTCAAGTGCTGGTCCCACATTTAATTATATTATTATTTTTCTAAAGAACATACTTTCACAACAGTAGACAGAATTGCATGAAACTCTATTCTCCCTTGTGGCGGTATGAATGCAGACTAACCCCATCACTACTAATGAGACAGAGAAAGTGCAGTGGCAGAAATCTACATTAAAAGCTGAAAGTCACTAAAATCATTGCCACTCAGTTTCCCAGTTAAGCCTCAGCTCCCAGTCTTCCTCAGTCTCAGACCCATTATGTATTTCTGCACTTTGCTTATCACAGCCCTGGTATAAATAACCACAAAAAATTCCTGTTCTCAGGTAGTGAAAGACATGAGGACACAGAGTGCTGCAGCTCACGATGACATTCTCCTCCAGTTCCATGTTTTCTTCCAGACAGCCAAGCTCACAACAGCTATATGTAACCAATATCTCTTGGGTCTTTAATTTCTAAATGTTGGTGCTGACACCCAAAACAGCAGCTTCCTGAGCAAGGTTTGAGCACATTGTCACCAACATCAAAATCAGGTGAATAGAACAGCATAATTTCTGTTGTCCTCCTCATCAGATATAAAAGTACATAAAGTTATTTACTTTTATTTCTAGAGCCTTTTGAGGGTGAGGTAAGCTGCCTGCACAAAACATCTTAAAAATATAAGCCAAAGCTTCAATTGCATGAAACTGTCTTAGAACAGCTTAGGAGGAAAGAAAAGAACGCAGCCTTGAGCCAGTTCTCACCTTTTTTTTTCCCCTACAATGTCCCGGACTGGTTTGTATTATGCTCTTGGTAGAGGTCCTCGCAAGGACTGCCAACCTGGTGAAGCACCAGGAGATGTTCTATGTTCTAGTCCTGTCTCTACCCCTGAAAGCCACGTTTCCTTGCGCACCTCTTGTAATCACTGCCCTGCCTCACCGAGAGAAGGCAGGAAGCAGAGAGCAGAGTCGTTCCTTTTCGGGTCTGCTATCAGCCCTGCTATTTATTAACACTGCATCTTCTCACTGCAAGAGACTTTAGCAGAAAGCAAGCATAGAGATGAACATGGCTTCAAAAAATTTCATCTCAGTCCTCTGAGCTGAGCTCCATGAGCCACAACACTGGCTTAGCAAACCAGCCTCTGATATGGGGAGGTTTCCATCAGGGTTTTTTCAGGCCTATTTAACAGAAGTTGTGATTTCTCATTTATTTCCTCTTCCACTGGATGATAATTTAAGATCTATCATTCAAGACTGCCTGATCTTGAGCCATATCCATATATCACACAGAACATTAAATTCTGACCTTTACATGAATGAACGAAATACCTGTGAGTCACTTACAAGGTAGTAACTCACTCTCACAGTTCAGCAGAGAGTAAGGGCTGAATCTCCACATGAAAACCTTCAGTTGTTGCCAAATATGAGTGGGCTTATAATAATACTTTTACATTGGGAAGCCAATAAAGAAGGCTAAATGTATTTCAAAAGCATGATGATACATCATGATACAACAAATAGAGAGGGATCCAAGCAGTTGCCAAAACAACTGGAAAATCCAGGCTGCTGTAACTTCCACCTGCATAAAGCAAGGAATTACTGTATTTGTGTAGAATCCAGGAGCATCTTCAGCCAGCTGGATTGGTCAGACTTCAACACAACAGGCAGTGTGTCAGCCAACAGAGTCATCTGCCAGCTTCTTCACTTGTACCATCTGATTCAACACCCTATGCCGTGACACTGCTGCTGTGAATTGGGGATAAGGTTTGCAGGACTTCTTGTCTCTCAAGCTCTGCTTTTTGACACCTGAACCACTCCAGGTCTTCTGAGGGAGTGGATGATGCTTGTCTGGTAAGCAGCCAGAGGGAGTCACAGGCAGCCTCAGTAGCTGCAGATGCAGCCCTTGCACTAAAAGGAAAGACAAAGCCTTGTGGTTTTTTAGGCTTCCATCAGGAAGCACACTTTGTGTGGGGTGAGCACAGGCATAACCTTTAGAACACAGTGCAAGAAGAAATATCATCATGATTAATAGGTTTGACATCCAATGGACAGGTCTCTTGAAACTTTCCTCCACCTCTTGATAGCTACAGTTAATATTTACATAGAGAGCTCTTGAATCAAAGAAAAGCAAGGGAAAAAAAAAAAAAAAGAAGCCTTGATGTAATTTCAGCAACAAAGAACATTCAGTACAGTATTTTGTTCATTCATCAGCACATAGGTTCTACGGGACATTAATATTCTTCCCTTTGCACATTAAAATAAAAGTGACCAAGAAGTAAGTGGGCACAGACAGCCCTTTGCCTTCCAATGCATTTCCCCACCTCAGAAGCAAGGCAGTGGCAACAATGGGTCTATGTCTTTCACTCCACCTTAGTCATCATTTTTCTGTCTTTTCCATGCCATGTGAATAGGAGCTGAGATCGCCAGCTATTCGCCCATAATTTTGGCAGGAAAGTGGTAGAGGGGGAGTTACTGCTGCTTGCCTAGCAGTGAATTACAGGCTTTTGCCTCGTAATTTATGTTATCCTGAGAGGAGACTCAAGAAAAATTAATTTACACCGCCTAGAGAAAAGACCGCTAAGGAGCCCCTGTCATGGCTCATGTACTGATTTCATTTATGCTAGTGTAACTCCTACATACCATGACCAAAATCAGAAGCATTACGAAAGGTTTACAAGTAAAAGTAGACTTTGGTTCATAGCTCCAAAATACTAGCAGTGAACAAACTTGAAAGAACAGGAGATTGTTATTTTCAGTATGGGAGCGAGGAAAAGGAATAGCACAAAGTGAACAGAAGAAACCCTGAAATGAAATAAAGAGAAACGTGTTCAAGGAGAAGGAGCAATGTGATATTGGAATGACCTGACGAGAGAGGACACAAAACCACGTCTGTTTTGTTCTCTTCATTACTGCCCAGGGAATCTAGGAGATATTTAGAGAATTCAGCATCGACTAAGCCCCGTGACGCAGGCAACAACACCAGCCTTCCCCTTGACTCACAATAACAATACATTTGAGGTCCTTGCTCATAGATGCCACCTGGTTGCTAAGCCGCAAGGCAGCATGTGGCAGGGACAGAATGCTGGCTCCTCTCACCTATGGTGCCAGAGGTGTCAGCACAGAGCAGCCCCAGGAGGAATCCAGTATCAGACTGTTAATCTGCATTGCCTTTGTGCAGAACAAGATGGGCAGAGTCTCCACAGAGAGCTATTTTTTTCACCCCATGCAGTTTCTTTTCCACCAGCAAGGTACAAAATGTACCTTTTATTCCTGGAGGCTCAAGCTGATTATTTCCTTCATGAGTGCCTTGCCTTCATTTTGTCAACAGAGAGACAGCTTTTTGTCCAGGCAGGCATCATTTTGAAAAGACAGCCCCCTGGCATTAAAAGGTAGGGATGTTTTAAAAACTAATTGAGAATATTGCCTCATGAAGTAGCCCATAAAATTAGGAATCATTGAGCACCTGGGGGGAAGATACCAGAATTACTCAACATTATAAATGCCTGGTTTCACAAAGGAGCACATAAAGTTTTTAATACAGCTCTACCTGCTGATGTGCTGGCAGATACTCTTGGATGTGAACTAGTTTCACTTGAGCAGGATCTTCATTCCTTTCGACACCACAGTGGCAAACATCTTTGAATTAGAAAGGGATTATTCTGCAGCTCAGTGATAGTGCTGGACTTACTTATTAAACTGTCATCTAAGAAAGCCTTGGCAGAGCTGCACTTGGACTCTGCCAAGCTGGTGCCTCACAAAGTACAGAAACTTTTACAGGAAGCTGTGCTTAAATCTCCTGCCTTAAGAAATGCCATAAAATCCAAAAATGTATGAAGTATGATTTGTTTCCCTTAGATTGAAAAAAGAAACACTATAAGACAAAATCAAACCACAAGTAAGACTATGCACATGTTTTTCAGCCTGCAAAAATCAAGTCTTTCAGTGGTCCTATAGATAGCTCTGCAGGATGCTTTCAGCAACAATGCTGAGGAAGGAACAAATATTTAATTAGGAATAATCTTTTTTTTTTTTATCTTCTGGTGTCAGAGAACTTTTAAGGACTTGGTTTTACTCTGGTAATTTCAACAAAAAAAATGTATGGGTCCTAGTCTGTGCTGCCATAACAAATGTATATGTACACAGTTCCATCCAATGCAAAATAAAATAGCTTATTTTTGAAATAACTGCAATATATATTATTCTTTTATGGCACATGATCAGTACTTAAATTAACCAAAAAATACATTACCATTCATAATTCATTCTCTATTTATTCAAACTCTCTAGCAGCCTTGCTGGGCCACCATCTCTTTAAAATGACTCTTGTAAGCTGTAATGCTCTATCTGCTGGCACCCCTGCTTTCTTTTAAGCATCTAATGCGAAATAATAATGATCTTCTGAACACAAATAACATTTACAGCATCAGAGAAATAGTTATAAAGCAGTTAAAAGAAAATGAGAGACTTCCTTTTCTAAGCATGTTAGTCCTTTCCCATTCTTCTCTTCATTCTGTAAATTAACATTTTTTGCAGATAAAAAAGACAAATTTATAAATTGCTGCATTTGGCAGTGGAATATAGCAATGGTGGCAAGGCACAGCTGGAGAGTTTGAAATGTGGCAGCTTTCTTCAAGGCCATCATTTTTCTGCTCCTTTGGGAATCGCTGCTAAGTGTGGCTACTGCTAATGTAACGAATATGAATCCATGTAAATCTCCGATGCAGAGCTGGGATCTGTCCCCTTGTGGGCAAAAAGGAAAATTTATTTTTTTCCTATGCAGATTTTTTGAGTGTGTATGTGCATATAACTGACCTTACTTTGGCAGCTCACCTGCTCTTAAGTATCCAGGTACCGTCAAACTTCTCATTGTTCATTCTGCAGCAAACTAACAATACGCGCTCCCTCCCTTTTGAAGAACCCTGGCAGAATAATACACCACCTGTTCAGCCCCCCTTCCCGCCCCCCTCCTTACTAATTAAGCTCTGAAACTGTTTCCAAACAAAATTGGATTTCTTTTCTTCTGCTCCCTCCGCCTTCATCCCCTGACTGCACCTTTATAAACATTTTTGATCGGGCGTGAAAGGCACAGAAGCAGCCACAAATAAGAGGACCTGTCACTCCAGCCAAACCCATTAGTGCTGCATGGAGAAAGCTCACAGGGCTCATACTGTGCGACTGCGTGACATATCCAGGGCTGGAGAGCAACCCAAAGGGTCCCTAATCGGTGTCCAGAGAGGTGTATCACAAATGACGGGGTGGACAGGACAGAGCTTCTTGACTTTTCTTTTCCTCTGTGAAGGCTACTGGTTGACTGACTCGTTTTAAAAATAGGACATCTGAATAGCTGACAGGCATTTTCCAAAGAGAGGGTGGCTGTGCGAGGTGTGCATATTCCGAGTTTGTCTCCACCACGGAACAGGCAGTTGGAATTTTAATCCCTGTAACTTTCGTCTCTTTGGTCGTACGGTGTCTCGCACAATGGGTCTTTGTCTGTTGCCAGGGTACTACTGCAATACCTACTATAAATAATAACTGTAATAACAGTTATAAAGCTAAGACTTTTTTTAATGGTCTCTAGAGCTCTAAGTCTTTTCTGGGCAATTGGCATTTCTGAAAATCAGGTCACCTGGTTAGGTTCCTAATTCTGAATGCAGTCTTATTTTACCATTCATTTTCTTTAAAATATAAGCCTCCAGCTTGGCTCATGTAGAGAAATATTAAGTGAGGGGGAAGCAATGGAAACACTTGTCAAAATAAACCAAGAATAATTATTGGATTCCATTCACAAGTTTTTGGAGAGGAAAGATCAGGCCAGCCATCAAATCAGAACAGTTTCAGCCAAGATCTACAAGTAGAGGGACATTGTTCTGCCTGACTGAAGTGATTAACAAGCCTGGCTGATGACCCTTTGGGCTCAGATGTTAGGGTATCACACATCAGCTGAGCTATAAACACGCTTCCTATGTGCGTGGCCTTGCAAATATAAAATCACGTGACTTGGCTTCACACTCTTCACTGGGACTAATCAAAGTCACACTGTCTTATATTTGCTGCCACTAAAACCATTCATGTAGATACAACAGGCTCAGTTGTGGCACTGAAAGGCAATACTGGCATATTTAAAGCAATGGATAGATTGATTGCAGTTGAGATTCACATAGCCACAAGTAGAATTATTCCTGAGACAGTCTGGGTGCCATCCACCATCTCCTAAAGTGCAAGTCCTAAAGTCAGAGGAACTGCACCTGAAAAGTACCTATTTTTCTCTCCTGATTATGAAGGGAGCCAGGTCAATCACTTAAACCACTAGACTTCACACAAATAATGTTACGTGGTATGAGACCCATCCTGCGTGCCTGAGCTCTCAGACTGCTCTGTCCTCTAGCCTGAAGGTTCCTGCTGGGACTCATATATCCAGGTTTACGTGCAACAGTAGCAGAGCAGCATGTAAAAAAGTGTCATGGAATTCCTTTGGTTTAGACTAAAAAGAAAGTGTTTACTGGGTTCCAGATCCTTCAGCTAACTCTACCTCACTTTTCTTTTCTGGACTAGGGCAGAACTGAACTCGTGACCAAAGAAAAGGCCACGCAAAGGCAGTCTATTGTAGTCACCTCCTCTAACGTATGTCACAAGAAATGTCATTAGCCGAGCTAGGATCGTGCTCTGCAGCACTTCCAAGCACACTAAATCATGGTTCTGCCACATCTTGATTCAGAAACATCCAGCTTGCGAGTTTGTAAAGTGGTTGTATGGAGCTCATGTCACCATGTGTAGCTGGACCGTTGCTGGAAAGTAGAGTTTCAGCAAGGTTATTTTGTGTGTGAAGACACAGTTTGAAATTTATGAAAACCTGTGAAGATAGTTTCATAGCAGAATTTGGTTTTAGTATTTGTGGACCTATTTCTGCTTCCACTGAAATTAACAGCTGCCCTGCCACTGACTTCAGCATAAGAACAGCCGAGGTCTTTATTCCATGGAAACTCTAGCACTAAAATACAAGAAATTCATTTTAGCTGTTATATTTTGGAAGGCTGACAACAGCTGCATGAAGAACTGAACCTGCATCTCCCGGGGAGACACATAACACTTAAATCACTAAGACTTCCCTTTGATATCCATGCTGTATTATAAAATTAATCTCTTGTAGCAATTAATTAGAGTAGTTATGAGGAAAGTCATGCAGTCTGAGACTCACATTTATTGCTCAGTGCGGCCTTGTTTGTTTAGTCAGATTCCCTTAAGCCATTAATAGAGTTTTATGTTAATTTTCTTAATGCTTCCAATCAGCATGTGCAGAGTTACAACTCCACTAGGGCCTCAGAGATTACATAGAAATATACAACATATAGAAAACGATAGATGCTACTTCCCTCTGCATGTCAATCTCCCAAAACCCCCTAATGAGATTACATCTATGCCAGTTAAAAATGTTGGAGATGAGTAAATGAAACTCCTTGGGCTGTGACTGAACTTTCTGACAAGTCCAGCCTTGAAGAGGTTAAAAATAAAAAGCTGCCTGGGTTTATTGCTGAAACTGTGAGTAAGTAAAGAAAGGTATTTCTCTGGAAATGCTTGAAAAGCTAGGTAAAGTACAGTCACAATTTTCTTGAAAGGAAGTGAGCTAAGAGTAAATGTTGGAAATGCCAGACCTAAATACTGAACTGGAATTTATTCAAATGTCTTTCATGTCTAATGCATAAAGCCTGGTTATTCCATCAAAGTCACTCTGAATCAATCCTAGGTGCTTAAACATGTGAAAACCCCTAAGCTCATGTAGGAGATTTTGAGCTTATGTAGCTTATCCAACTGGGCCAAATCTCCCATTGGTCTCAGATTCCAGTAGTGATACGGAAGCAGCCCAGCACTCGTCTCAGGATTCCAGAGAATGATAAACTACATTTGTTACACTTTCCTACAGAAGTCAGTCAATGGAAAAAATTAAACACTACTGTGCTAAAAATAAACTACTGCACCCCTTACAAACAAAAATCCCCACTCCAAAATGAGCGGCAATTACTACACTGTGGCTGCTTAATGCATTTGGGTTTGTATATTTTTTTATTCAGACTCTAGAGAGCTACTCAGAGCTGCAGAGATGGAGGAATGATCCTCAAGTCCATCATTCCTGCAACTGTGGCTGGTAAAAATGTCAGTCTGAGGCTGTTTCAAAAATCCAGGAAGCCCTTGGAACAGCATGTAAATGGCAGTTTGACATCTGCAAATCTCACATACAGACTAGATGCTCAATCCCACAGGAGGCAGAAGCTCCTGGTACGGACAGCAGATCAGACCAGGGTAGGCCAAGCCCTCTGAGCTGCTTCAGCCACAGGACCGTGGATGCCAGTATGAGCTAACTGATGTTCTCAGCCTCTTGCATTTAGCCACTGGATCTACGTGTCTCTTCCCATCTCCTCAAAACTTGCAAGTCACCCATAGATGAACAATCTCAATGTCCACTGCTGTATTTGTCACAGATAGTTTAAACATGGGCATGTCACCATTACTTGTGGGAAGAGGTTTGATCCTCAAATACCTCTTCTTTGAAAAGCAGAGCAAAAGCAATCATAAGTCAATGTCTTGATTTACACGCTGCCTTCTCATTCTTTACAATGGTGTGTGGGGTTTTTTCCATCTTGAAAAATTATTTTCAAAGCCTTATTGAATTTTTCTCACCTTTTTTTTCCCCCAAACCTGAGATTTCTACTTATGGTCAAACCTTATACACTGCAGATATATAAGTTCACTGTAGTTCAAAGAGACTGCCTTTCAGTCAACCTTTTGGAAGAGGCTGCACTAAAGAAAAGCTGTGGGATGCAGAACCTGCTATTGAGTAGCTCATTGAACTCTTGAGATCTTTGCTCTAGAGATGAACCTAGAGAAAAAAGATGACACCTATTCTGAGAGAAATGGATATGTGCATGTCAGTGGTATATCAGTTTCTAATCAATATTAAACTTCTAACTGCCAAGATCAATAACAGCTGCAGGGTTATAGCTGTCACATAGTTTCTCAAACTTACTGGCTAATAATGATTTTTGCATTGTGATTTTTATGTCTACTGGATGAGGAATCTCTATTTTCATCTTTAATATTTTCAATATTTACATTCATATATACTCTTATGACCAGATGTCAGGGCTGTAAGTAAGCTTACCCTCTAGCTTAACATACAATCAACACACCACAAAGATCCTATACTCTTTGTAAAATGGTAGTTCTGTAATGTTAACGTGGAGTTAGGAGACTCTTTTCAGTAATGGAACTGGTCAATAGCTTTTGGTTTGGGGAACTGTCTGCTAGCAACCAAAGCAATACTGCAACAGCTCATGTTGATACTTAAATGGGAAGCACTGTTCTCTGTTGTGCTGCTTCCTGTACCTTAAAGAATAGCTGGCCAACAGTCGCTGCCTACAGATCCTCAGGAATATGACAACAGCATATTCTGATAGTAACTGATTCAATCACCTACTTAAAATTCCTTTTCACCTACATTTTCCCATCAGGAGATGTTGACTCTCACCATTTGTTGTAGTTGCAAAGGTACAGAAGTGGGAAGAGTCTAATCAAAAGTGCAAAATATTTTCTGAGACTAATCACTTTTGTAGGAAAAAAAATTACACACTTTCAGGCACATGATTTTTTAAATTTTTAAAATATAAAGTTTAACTGGCTAATTGTAACTGGGCTGAGCAAAAAATTAATTTGTTCCATAGGAAAAGGGATGGATTACAAAGCTTCAAGTTTTTCAGCCATAGAAACTTGGAATATTCACAAATGAAATTGTAAGTGCTATATGGTTTTTGCTCTTTAGGTGTACTGTTCCTTGAAGTCCACGTACAGGAACATGGAGTTGCAGTGTGCTCTGACAGAGAAATGACAAAGGGTTTCGTAGTGGCCCCAAAGCAGAAAAGGAAATTAATTTTATGTATTTCTTTCTTGTCTCTTCTCTCATTCTCATAATAGGCTGGCTGTGAGGGCCCTGTTCGCTCACTGTGTGTACAGTCTACGTTATCACAGGATACTGAGAAAAAGACACACAGAGTAAGATCTCTTTACCAAATTTTTACCCTTGATGCTAACTGCTACCCAGAAGATAAGACTTCCTTTACTCCGCTGTGTCCAACCATGAAGGAAGGGCATAGACTTTGGATTAATCACACTAAAATTTAGGTTTAAATGGAACAATTTTTTTAGAGAAAAATACTTTAATATGCACAGTGCGTAACTAATGTACATACAGGAGCAGCAAAGCCACTTGCTTCAACTGTTTCAGTTAATAAATATAGCACAGGAAAACAGACATGATCATGCCCAAAAGTGGACAAGATCTTAAAAAATTAAGAGCTCACATTTAAATACAATCACCCTTTCTCCATCTCTGAATTTCTGTGAAAACCAAACCTTACATGAATGTCCATAAGAGATTGGTTTTGCTCAGTTTCAGAAGTGTTTTTCCTTGTTGCCATTAAATGGTTTTGAAAGAGAAAATAATGAAAGCAAATAAAACCTGTAACCATCCCAGTGGGACAGAAGTCAAACGAGAGAAAGCTGATGTCTTTGAGCTGACTGAGCCACAATAGACAGGTCTTAACAGAGTAAGGCATTCCAGAGACTGCATTAGGGACTGTCAAACCTACCTCACTAACACCAATTAACTGGGAGATAGGGGAATCTTAGAGTTTGGATCAAAGCCTTTCTTGTCCAGATGAAAGATCACATCAGCTTTGAAGGAAAGCTCCAGATGTCTATGGGAAAAAAAAAAAACCAAAAAAAAAACCCTCTTCCATTGAGCTTGTTTTTCAGCAAATTTTGAATTACTTTGACAAGAAGAACAAAATAACATCCCAGCTGGAGAACGTGTCAGATGTTTCATTTAAAAACAATATGAAGTCAGGAAGGTGGTAGCCAACTTAGAGGGACTGTTTGATCCTTTCCCAAGTTTTCATTGCTTTTGAGGAAGAGCAGTATTAAATCATTTGCTCTAATCACTTCTCCATTTAAGAACAAGTAAATTTTTTTTTTTTTTAAGCAAAACAAAACAACTAACTGTGCTCTTGTCCTTCCTACAAGGATGTCATGGCATCAGCATGTAGTGGATGATACAGCAAACCACATCCAGCATAGTGACCTCACTGTGCTGTAACTTGCTAAAAAGACTACAGTGGTTATCAACCAAATTGGCTTAATAATGTTCCATTAAAAGTTATGTGAATAGTAAATTCAAATATATTTGATGCATTAGTGGATCAGAAAAACTTACCGGAAAATAGTATATGACACCATGTTCATTGCCTCATCCATTTCAGAGAGCATATAGATTAGCTGATAGCTTTAGAGATTAATAGACACAAGTGCTTCATTGCTAGCAATGAACAGACATATTAGGGAACATAAAAGAAATGCAGTCAAACATACCACAGATTTTGTTTTGCAGACAGAAAGTGCTCACAGTGTGAGCAGACATTCTGTTAAGGTAAGGCTGCAACATGGACTCATTCTCTGTTCATTTGTAATTCCTTGCATATATTTGTGGTTTAATTCTGCATGAAAACACAGTCGAGGGACACACGAGTTTCTTTGCTACAGAAGCGTATCAACAGTCTCAAGTTGTTTTAGCATTTGTTGGGAAGGATTTTCAGGCAAGCTTTCATAGAGCACTTAAAAATGCAAGGTGTCAAGATTAAATTTGTTGGAGCAAACAAAATGGATCTAAGCCTAGGCAATGAAGTAAGAAGATTTTGTAAGTTAGGAAGAAGTACCCAACAGCTGCAGTCTGCCAGTTCAAGAATGAATTCCTGCAGTGTACCAACTACATTATATTCAGAAATGATTTTGCCGCTGCCTGCTATGACTATGGGCATTATTTAGACTCCCTGTAGAAACACATTTACCACAAAGACAAGGTTATGTCAAAGCACTCCCAAGTTTTGGTGAAGTATGGATTGACTTCAGAGGTGCTTTTCTCAGCTTCTTCCATGCGAGAGGAACAGGAGGACAGTGTTCCTTCCTAATCTGTTTGCAGTCACCTTGTTTGGACAGAGATCAGTATGTCAAAGGCACATGCCGAAAACTGCAGAGTGGAAAGGACATACTCGAAACACAAAACCTAAATTTATGGTTCCTTTGAGATGTGTGAGCATTAAATACTTGAATCAGAAATGTACAGTCCAAAATCCTGATTTTCACCTTATTTTGAAAAGAAACAAGCTTTCTTGTACTGTGAACACTTGCTTATATGGTGTTAAAGCTGCTCAGTTTTGCTTTGATTCAAAATTGCAGAAGCAGAAATAAAAATATTCCGCCGTCTTAAATACCTATAAAATGTGTGAATTATCTTATATATAAAAAGGTCCATAAAATACCAGACTTGGAAATATTCATATAAATATTCTGCTGTAAACAAACCAGTTGATTGAGCAAAATAAATTTATAAATTTAGGGGAGAACAACAGCAGAAAACAATGAGCATTCATTCCCTTTGGAAACCAAAGTGGATAAATTGGTTTAGTCATCTCTGTCCCAAGAGAGTATCAAAGCATGCATTTTTTTTCAATGTAAAGTGCAAGGAATTGCATTGCATTTTGAATTCCATTTTAAAACTAATTAAAGGTTTGATTGTGCAACTTTCTCTGTGTTGGAATGCACTTCAATACGTACTCAGCTTAAGGCTGAGTTCTCAAGGAGAACTACTCAAGCACTTAACATCATTAGCTATGATTTTATGTGCTTTGCTGGATATGAGCCGAAATGTATAGAGCATATTACTCATCTTGCAAGTGAATTACAAAAATTAATGTCATCTAGGCAATTAATGAAATGGATATACTCCTGATCTAGGTTGCTATATCTCACAGCAGCCTCCTCATTTAATTTAAATGTTCAGAGTATTTAAGTCAGATGTGCAGGATTATATGGAAGATTTCAGATTTTGTTTAAAGAGGCATCAAAATAGCATCATAAAAATATATTCAGAGGGTATTTAAAATGGGGGTATTTAAAATCTGGTTTGATATTCTTCCCGGTCCACGCTGTATATATTTTTTTTTACTATATTTTAGGTTAATGTCATGTGCAATAATTGTTTGCTAAGTATTTGTGATTGCAAGCAAAGAGCTAAAAGAGCAAGTGACAATTCTGATCCCAGTTTACCAGTAAGGCTTCCTATTGTCGTATTATTTCCCAATCATGCGCCTAAAAACCTCTCTTTAACAAATATCTCATGCCCCCGTGTGGTTAAATTGAGAGACTGCTGAATAAATCCTTTGGAGTTGCTTTTCTGTTTCTTTTTATTTGCATACAGTAATGCATGCCCAAACGAAGAATGATAACCAGTGTAATAGTCTGATTCAGATATTTTACCAATAATGAAGGTCTGCATGTAAGTAAAATCCAGAAAATGCTGAGCTGTTTTAGGCACTACCATGGCCTAACCTAGCATACAGTGCACAAAAATCAGGCAAAAAATACTTTACATGAAATTGCAGTATGTATTGCATTAACCAGCACTTAGAAGGGCACAGCTAAAACATACTTGTTAATGTCTAGGTATCTAAGGGTTTTAAAGTATAGTTTAATTAAAAATACATCCTGAAAACACCAACTTGATCTCAATCAGTAGATTTAGTATAAAGGAGGGGGGCGTGTGGGCTTTTTTCCTAAACAAATATCCCATCTTAGGAGTCTTCACAAAGCATATATCAAGTTAGATTTTTTTAGAATATTTTTTCACATCCTAGACTAAAGAATAAGACTGAATGATTCATCACATCCAGCACCCTGCTGTTTATAATATAAAGAAACAAAAAAATTCCCTGCATATGACTGATCCTGCAATGCTGCAGTGGTAATTTTCTGGATTATAATTGGACGTAACTCAGTGTTCATAATAAAACTTCTTTCCAATGATCTGTGTTCCTCTAAAATCGCACCCAGCAGATATATCTATTACACACACATTAGTCTGCATTTGGAGACCGAGGTTCGGTTCCTCTTGGCCACAGACATACTTTTTTGACCTGTAGTAAAATCTTTGAAAGTTGTACTGAAAGATTTTTTTTTTGTAAATGCCAAGGTCAGTTACTTCCATCAAAATCAAAAGCTTCTGGGCATCCTCTACCTCTCTATTCAAGTGTTTTTAACTTTCCTAAGGAGCTCCACAGCACTGCTACCACGTCTGTGATGCCTCCACTCTCAGTTCTCAGGGTACAATGGGTAGATTGTCCAACTGATCTGACTGTTAGACATTTATATTTATTTATTTGTACTAAGTAATTGGCAGAATTACCTGTGGAGCGGAATATGGCTGTGATGCTACAGCACATGACACCTACTGTGCTCATCTCCTTTTGCTGTGATTACCTCCTTGCCACACTCACAACTAATCAAATTAGCAGCTATGTCCATCTGTTCTGAACCAAAATCCATGGCACGGCATTAGAGTGGGATCAAGCCAAAGACCTGCCTCAGGCCTGGAGTCTGCCTGTGATGTACCACGCTGGCCTCCTCTCAGCCTTCTAATTATGGTAACAACCTGTGCAAAGGGCTGGTGAGATGAACTTTAATTGAGAAATCAATATACAGCAGGGGGCAAGAAAGAGAAAAGAAAATATGTGGAAGTGGGAGTCATACAGCTGTTCGTCATACAGAGATGTAAAATTGGTAGTCATTATGCCCTCCTGCCTCTGGACAAATAGTTGCTAAATTAAACAGTCTTTAAAGAGACAAAGGGAGGCAGAAATGGAGCTTCCTCCCTCTCCCTCCAGCCTCTGGCAGCCTGCTCCAAAAGAACAATTTTAATTTTTTCTACAAAAACAAATGCAAGAGTATAGGGAATTACATGACAGAACTAGGTGACTGTTACCAATATCTCCAGTGATTTACTGTTGTAAATAGAAAAATAAACAGCTCACTACTGTAAAAAATTACAGGGCTGTAAATCCACCAGGGGACTGTGGTGATATCATAAACTATAAGAGCAAAGCTCAAGCGGCCTTACATAGTCACCACAATCCAGAGACGGAATTAGGGCCTTATAACTCAAAATTTACTTAGTTCTTAGACTGTAAAGAGCAAGGAACTGAGCTGTGGATCAACGTCCTGCAAAGACTGTCCAGGTTTGCTCTTATCCTCCTGCTCTTTCTGCCTTTTACTCTCTTCCTTTGCAGGCACCGCACACAGCTCTTATTAATCCTAGCCCTCCCATTACAATGCAGCAACAGCCTCCAGAGCTCCTTGGCTACTGAGCCTAAAAATCCTTGATTTTATCTCTAAGAAAATCTGTGCAAGGTACAGCGAACTGAGTAGCAAACAAACTGACTTGGCATCTGATGAGAATTTTGAGGAACAGTGACATATTAAAGCTTCCTCCAGTATTGTTTATCTGGTGCCCACCCCAGAAATGTTAGGCACTACCAGTGACTCCAAGCAGGAACAATAAATGTTCTTTACTTATAAATTAGGGACACACTGTGCAACAGTTTTGAAATGTTCTCTTTCAAAACAAAGCAAGGTTGCACAAAGCTGCTTCAGTATGTATGGGCCCCAAATCAGCATAGCAATTAAACGTGAGTAATCTTGGTTTCTTCCAGTGGATCCTTTCAGTTGAAAATGGCATGTCCCATCCCGTATTCAGCTGATAGATTTAACCTTTCAGTGTTTGGGATTTTATTTTTTTAATTTCTCCATGGGCTTTGCCTGTTCAACTGCCCTGAGATATCACAGAAGAGCTGCAGAACAGACAGTACATGGGATCCAGTACTCACTTGCACCTTATCTTCCCAGTTTTCCCATTAGAAACCTTCTGATCCCGTGGTCACACCACAGGGGTCAGATCAGGAAAGTAGCAAAGAGTGATTTTTTTTTTTTTCAGACCATTAAAATTTCCACACTAAAGCAGCCAAGCTGTCCAGCTAATCCAGTATGCTATCTCAAGCAATATCCAGTACTGCATTTCAAAGAAAGCTTCACAGCTTCTGCAATAATTGGACAACTGTCTGCACTGTTAATCTTGCCTTTTTTCAGTCAGGTTGGTACCTCTCTTCCCAAGCCCTGCTTCAACCAGCTGAAAAGCCCTTCACCCTCTCCCTGGGACATGGCCCTGTCAGAAGGCTTGCTCAGTGGCTTCCTGAGTCCTGACAGGTTCCAATTTCTTTCTCAGGTGAGATGACAGCAGAGAAGTCTGTCAAGCCTTTTTCTGGCTCTGGCTTGTTTGGCCAACAGCAACAGGAGCTGACAGGAGCTGTCGGGCATCTGGAGCTGGCAAGGAGTGGCGGGCTGCATCTTGGTGGTCTGGTTGTCAGAGGTGAGTGGAGCCCTGACACTGATGCAGGGAGATAAATGTATGCCTGAAATGAGGCAGAAGTCCACCCCACGTCTCTCCATGCTCATGTTGGTGGGATGGAGACCTTCTGAGCTAGGATTGTATACTATTACTTCCATGCAAGCATCAGAAATAACTCTCACTTGTGGACCATGGCCCCAGGGTGGTGGCTGTGCAGCTATACATTCCCTGTCATGTTACCACAATGTAAAGAGACGTTGCAGGCCCCATGGCTAACACTCAGCTCAAGGTTAAGTGATGGCACAGTCAGCTCCTTCACCACTACATGCAAAGTTCCATGCTTCTCAGTGAAATACTACTTTCCATTCCAGGATACTGTATAACATCACTGTCATAAAAAAGCAAGGATGAAAAGTCAGATTTTAACTCCCTTCTTGCCTTTAAAAAGCTACATTAAGAAAAGAGAGAAGCTTTGTTTCAAATATGCTGGACCTACTTCTACAGCTTAGCCAGTAAAATGCTTGCAGCCTCTTTCTCCTAGGTGTTTTCCTTTAATTTTATTTTCCTCTCCTAAATTGCTTACATTTTTTTCCTAAAGTGAAAATCAGATCCTGCAATGCACAATCCAGCTAATAAATAGTGCAATCTTCACGTTCCTCAGTGTTTATATGAAAGGCATATGGGAACTATTAAATGAGCACAATATTTCTAGGAAAAAATCATTCTGTAAAAGGGGAGAACAAGGAATGAAAGTATCTGTATCTGTAACTAATGCAGGTTCCAAACTGAAAAAGGGAAAGAGGAACATGGAATAATTAATCTATTAAGTGTCCCTTGGTTAACTTGAATAAAACCGTCTAATGATTTTTTTTAAGTCCTGAAGGAGTTTTTAAGACATAATTTAATGTTGGGATTTTTCTCACGCACTTTCCATTGCTGCCTGTGGATCTTAGATTTAATCAGATTTCTCCTTCTTCTAAGACTTTATGAAGTCTTTCTTGATTTGCAGCCAACCAAAGCACTGTTAATAATGTATGATAAAAGGGTTTAATTTTTAATAGACAAAAATGGGCTAAAGCTGCTACACACTGTAGTAGATTGGTAAGTACAGTATTACACTTTACAGAGTAGTTAGTAAAAAAGAAGAATGTATTTGTATCCCAAATGTTATTGAAAACATGTTTATTTTATTACTAACACAAATATATAATTGAAGAACCTGTCTAATTCAGAATTATTGTTCACACCTTATTTACAAAGAAGATAAAGCAGTTTTCAGCTTGTTACCATAATAACTCAAGCCTCTCACTGTTTTTCTGTCTCCAAAAGCACAAAAAAACCCCAAACATCCTGGATTCAGCTAATCAAAGTGGAAAATTTCTTCTAACACCAGAAACCAACTCATAGAGATTAACCTTGAAATGAGATTATTTGCACCTTGATATTAGCATGCATTTGTCCTTTGTTTACTACTACCCAGCTAGCAGGAAAGCTCTGAGCTACATGTAGATGAAAATCTGGTTTAAATTGGAAGGTCTGATTCTGCAAATCAGACAGGGCTGTTTCATAACGGTTGTTTTTCCTTCTCAAGCTATAGTACACAAAGAAGGGGGCTTCCTTGTAAATTCACCTATTCTTCTTCAAAATCCCAAACGCTGAGCTAATGCCTCATTAATAAAAGTAGAAATTATCACTGTGCCTACACAAATTGTACAGATGTTGAGGCTTCATACCTGTGGTATTTCAGCAGTCATTCCTGATTTTGTATTGGTTTCCTAATGAAACGAGGCAAATCTGTTTCTCTGTGTGTGTTTGCTTGACAGTCACCCTTGATAACTTTCAAGTTTAGAAGCCAAGTTCAGTTGAAGTTGGCAGGGAAAAGTTTCATTAAAATTCCACTTTGTGGTAACAGACATGGCAAGAGAGTACAGACGTGCTGCTCACATACAGATCCTACAGTAAGTTTAATCCTTACTAGACCTCAGAGAATACACACTGTCATTTACCGTTCAGTCACTAAGTCATGGGAAATCGAGCTTCCTTGGTTCCCCTGATCACTGTAGTATTTATTGTCAGTATGAGAGGGACACCAGGCTTGCATCCACATACAATGTCAGGATACTGATTGCAGTAGAGGCATGATTATCTGCTTAGAGCCATATATATTCTGAGCAAATACACCTTGGATTGTGCACCAGAACTGAAGCACAACACAACAAAGCCAGCACAACCCACTGCATGGCATAGAAATGGGTGAAAAATTAACAGAATTGCTTGCCAGTGAAACAAATTATACATTTTAAAATCTTCTTACTTCAAAATGAGCCATAGAGTAGGTCATATGATACAAAATGGCAAAATGAATATATTATGAATGATTCATTAGTATGGTAATGAGCACATGCTTATTGGTGGCATGAGTCATATAACATGCAATTTTCACATAATATGTTGTTAATAATGGATAAGGATTTATCATATATTCTTATATAAAGAAATATTAAAACTTGTTCCTTCACTGGAATCAAATAACTTACTGTGCACCAAATTGCTTATAAAATGGAGCTACCCTTGCCGTTACTACTAATTACATTTTAGTGTCAAATTTTTAAAGTAAGTATACATCAAGTCACTGCAGTAAGTCATCACAGATAGGATTCACTTTACTGTTGCACCACTAAGCCAAAATAAAGGCTTTTTCCTGTGTCTAGCTACACTAACTGTAAAGAAAAAAAGCACTATCCTGTCCTAGATCGTAGCACACACCTGTAGGGAAACAACAGTGGCCCTGCCTGTAAGGCTTGTTTCACATGCTGGGGGGGGGCTTGCTCCTGTGTAACAGTGAATTTTCAAAACAAAAGTTCAGTTATGGTCAAGTCCTCTGAATTGCTTGGCTGATGAGTGATGTAAGATAGCAAGACAAAGTAAGTGTGGGACAAGAGGTTAGGAACCCAAAAATTATTTTCAGCAATACTCAGAGCCCGCTCCCCTCCATATACTTTAATCAGAGCCTTTGTGGATGAAGCCAACGCAATTCAGTGACAGTCCTCCTCCCCAACACTGTTCGTTGTCACCAACAAACGTGTCTTCCCTCTGCAAATAAATCACTGTAATAGACCATGCCAGTTTGAAGTCAGCTGGGCCAGCATCCGGGGCTACTGAAGGTGGTCTAAACAGCAGAATTTGCAGTCACATTGAGGAAGAGGGCTCACATTATCCATTCTTGTACTTAAGCACTGGGGTACGACAAGTCCTTCCTCAGGAAAGATAATGAACAATCATTGTAACCGCTTGACTTAAAATTTCCAAGGAGTTCACGCAGTAGAGCCATCAAAGGCAAATTAATCCATATGAAAGCACAGGGATGTACAACTCTCCGACTGCCCAGCATGCAAAATGCCCGAAAACTTCATGTTGGTTAGAATATCAACACACACAGAAGACAAAATGAATGTCAAGAAAGCCTGACGTGGCTTAGACAACAGCAATACATTTTCCTAGTGTATCCAGTGAAAAAGGAATTTGTATTTGTGCCAAAAAATGCAGGAGTTTTTGTATCTCACCAATTCCATTTAATTTAGAGAGCAAATATCCTCATACGGTTCATTGAAAGACCATTGATAAAGAGAGGTTTATAAACCAGCAGCTAGGTACAAGGAAAGCCCAATGGTAAATGACCACGTTAGATAGATATTAGAATATGAATTGCATTCATTATTGTCTTTATTGTTACCATAAAGAAAAGGAACTTGGAAAATCCACCTGTTCTCACAGATGGAAGTCCCCTGACATGAGGCTCCAGAGAGTCAAGAACCTGCACTCAGCCCTCAATGAAAAGAGACTACTGGTGCTCCTGCCCTGCCAGAGCACTGAGAGGACAGAGCACTGAGAGGTCCTCTTAGACTTCTTCTCCATTGACATCCTCCTTTTCTTCCTCTGTTTTCCAAAGGATTTGATCCAGATTTGAAAATACCAAAATTATGGTATCCCTAAAACTCCACTTTCCAGCCAAGAATATTTATTATTTATAAATAAATAAATAAATAAGACAGTTCCTTACTCTGAGAGAAGGGCTAATATGAAGGCATTCTGAGGACAGATGGTGCTTTCTTACTTCCTACATACATTTATGTATGCACATACAACCACTCTTCATGAATCATTACTGGTCCAGTATCTTTTCTCTCTCCATCTACCACGTCCCACTTGAAAAGAGCATCTTGTAGAACAGTCTCAGAGAATGCAAAGGGGAAGCATTGCCCTTTGAGACTATGAAGAACTGTGCTTATTCCCATCATATGTCACTTTTTCCAGCAGTTTTCTGAAGGAAGAACCAGATCTTTGAACCCAACTTTTTCTGCTGTCATCCAGGGCTAGAAGCATTGCACACAGAAGAGAAACAAAGAGGAAATTCATGAAAATAATGTGTACAACAACAAGGGAAAGCAGCACACAAAAGCCAGTGGCTGATTAAAACACACTCTTTTCTCACATAGTTCTCATCTATTTTAACAATTTAATGGTCTCCTGTCACATAAAAAAATGCACAGAATCTTTCACACCCTCTCCAACTCAGGAAGTACATCTGAGAGAAACTGTTCCCTTAGCACTTCCAGCTCTGACAATGGGATTTCCCTCTCCCCTGGGAAGGAAGGTGCTTCCCCACACACACTATGCCAGGCAGGCACACCTCAGGTACCAGCAGCAAGCATCTGGATGGACACAGCCCCCTCACAGCTGTCCTTCCAGATATTAACTCTACATCTGGCTCCCAAGTCACCACTCTCATCTGTTTGACTCCTCAGTCTGAGCCCCACTGGAGTGAAGGCTAGCATGGCAAAACAATCCTTTGGTGTCCAAAAATGTAGTCGTCCTTATCTCAGGGATGGGATTCCTCCTGATCCCTGAACTCATTCCCCACAGTTCATAGAGCTCATGGAAGGGCACCTCCCTGATGCAGGCACACCATTTACCTTGAATGAACGTGGGGAAAAATGGCAGGTAGGCTGGCACTGAAGCCAGGCTAAAAGAGCAGCATTTCACAGGCATTATCAGACAAGACCATACACACCTCCTGTTAGTCCACTGTTTGCCACTCTCACAGGAACATGCCAGAGTGTTCAGCAGGAAGTATGAGAGTCTGGTAGTAGGCATTATGCAACATCTCCCCGGCCCCTTCATGTCATCATCTCAAGAAGGTTCAGATTCCCTCTAAAATTGCTTACCTTTGTCACCTTCAAGGAGACACCCACAACACTTTGTCCTCCTACCCTAGATGACCCATAGTAATTATGAGAGCTGGAGAAGACAGGAAACATGTCTATGGGGAATGGGGACAGGATGGTCCAAGATGGAGAACAGCAGCTTGCTGCTCCTCCTGCTGTTGGATAAGGATTAAAGTGTGGGAGAGGGAAAGAAGGAGAAGTTGACATTTAAAACATTTATAAATTTATATTTATCTAAGATCACTCATCAGAATTTATATTTCTTCTTTTTTTTTTTTCACTTGAAGTGGCTCTAGTGAACAATTTAGGTGATAGGTTTAGTCTGTCCTGTTATCTTGGTCAAGTTAGAGCAGCAATAGCGTCAGAGCAGTTCCCAATACACAACCTGTGGTTCTCAGGAGTCCAAAAGGAGGTTTGAATATCTCTTTAGCTCTATTACAAAGCTGCTTAAGGCCTTCAGGATCTCAGTTTAAGACAATCTAAGGCAGAAATCACTCCATACATGCCATAGAGCTTTAAACCCATAAACCAGCCAACTTAATTCTAAAATGATGTTACTTGCAAATCCTTCAGCTTCACTGTGCAGTAAACACAGTAACATATTTTCAACAAACAGTCCATACTATCCATGATGGTCACAGCATAAAACACATTCTCTCAGGACAACATTGCCAGGGCTGTGTTGGAATAAACATTTTACAACCCTACTGTTGAATTGAAAAATAACTTGTTCAGAGTTCAGTTTTCCAATGTGAGTATTTACCATGAGCAATCAGATTTTCTACTTATGTGGCTGACTTTAAGTATTAACATATGAGATCTAGGCAATCGTTTCAAGAACTGAAGAATAACAAATGGAAGAACAATATAGTGTGTTTGGGGTTTTTTATGGCATCCTGGCTCACCAGTCTATCTCAATGTGCACTTAAAGGGCACATTTAGCGTGCAGCCTGAATTCCCTTCTGGGACAGAACACGCACAGGCAAACTGGGCCTTAGGAATATAGACATAACCTTTGAAAATTCTAAAAACTTAACTGATGGGTAGGGTTTTAAAAGCATGTTCCTAATTCAGTCTGAATGCAAATGAACATGTTCAATTTAGAGCACAGGCACTATGTACGTCAACAGATCTCACTGATGCATAACATCTCTTATGATCTGATCAACAGCTTAAATAGACAGCACTTGATTTCAATGGGCCAAATGTCTCTAGTTGTAAATAAATAACTATAAACAAGCATTATATGACCCAAAAAGATCATTTAAGCAGAAGAATACTTACACAGAGAAAGCTTCCTTTCATAGTCCTTCTGAGGACACTGATACAAAAGAAAGAAACAAGGTGGTTTTGTCTACTGGTGATGGAACATTGTGACTGTTCTAAGTCCTTACTGCTATGGCTCTCAAATTTAGCTAATTAGGACATATTTCACCAGAAGGAAATATTTGTAAAATCACTGTGTCCCTAACAAGAAGCTATGTTGGTTAAAAAGGTTCACAAAAGAAATTCCCAACATTCTTTAAATATATTCAAATTACTTCCCTAATTAATATTAAGAGTTGAAGCTTTTGAGACTGATGTCACAGGGAACAAAATCTTTTTGTTTTCTGATCATATAAAATGATGGCAGTTTTCTTTCCTGTAGAGATTCTGAGCTTTCTAAGTAAGCTGAATTTGAGAAAAATGGAAGTCATTTCAACTAAGAAGTTTATTCTGTTTGCTTTAGGTACGGTGGTCTTTCTGACATCGAATAGTATGTGCCTAGATGAATCGATTAAGTCCAGCCTGCAGAGTAGAGAAGATGATGATGGTAAATATTATGAGGTAAGATCCATATTACTATGATATTATTTGGGGGAAGCGTGGGTCCAATCCTGAGGACTTTGAATTTTTTGCCAAAGGCTCTCCTAACCTCATTGCACAGTATTCAGCATTAGAGCACTAGCAGTATGAAAAAAGCTTGTTGAAAGAATTTTCAGAGAATTCATTTGCACGGGTACATATACTGTGTACATCAATTCGTGTTTCAATTTTCTTGCAATACCACCTTTAGATTAGGTTGAGACTTTCTCTGAAATGTTTCTTACTTACAGAGGGAGGGCTTCAATTAACATTCCTGTCAAGCATTTTGTGCACATAATATAACAAATACATTATTAATACAAAATTAATTTTAAAATGCTTGTAATACTCAAAGAATGATGATAAACAGAGAACATTTTAAATCTAATATAGTTAATGGTCTTAAAATTCTATTCTGGAAATTGGTTATAAAAATATCTTTGCAGGGTTGCACATTTATTATGTCTCAATAGTTGCCAAATGAAATTTGCACAGTTCATATATATTATTTTTCTTGCCTGCCCTGCAAATACTCCCTGGGAAATGAGAGCCAACCTCTGTTTTTGACTCATCATCATTGGTGTAATAAAGATTCTTCAAACCAAAATACAACTTTAATTATGCGACTGAAATCCTCGTGTCTTCAGCTCACTGTATTTTATATGCTTCAGAAAGGCTGTGCAGGTGCAATCAGAGATAGCTTATGTAATTTTTGAATCATGGAGAATGAACTAGAATGGTACATTCCCTTTGTCTCGCAGTAGGTGCAGAAGCTCCCAGGGAAGTCATCAAATAGGGATAAGGAATTGAAATTAGGTTTCGTAGCATTTGTGTCTTTAACTGAAATTAAAAACCGTATTTGTACATACTTGCTCTTAAGGCTTGGAAACTTATTTTTGTCATATCTGGATTCTCAGACAAACCTATTTTTGTCACAAAAATAAGTGATTTTTAGTATGCCCAGGGAAGAAACACTGCTATGTAAGAAAAGGTCATGTCGATATAGCTATTTTTCAGGCAACAGCTGTCCTTTACATCCTAAGACAGGTAATATACTAGGCTCGGTTCTTCACTGTATGCCAGCACAGACAGAAAGATTTTTCCACTGGGTGCAAAAAAAAAAATGAGGAGCTGAGGAGCTCCTAATGCATCTTGTGTACTAGATGAGGACTAAAGCAACTTAAAGCTCAGGGAAATCTCTATACTTCAAGGGCAGAACAGGCATGATGTAGACTTGACCCAAATATGTTCCATTCATTTGCCTGCCTGTTAGCCCAGCAGAACATTGGGTCAAAAGCATTCACTCAGTGCTTAGGAAAAAATGAGCTATATGTTCATCCAGACCAGACAAGTAAGATGCTGGGTGTGTGTGAAGTCACTAAATATAGTCAGCATCTTCCCCTTCAGACAACTTCAGTTGGTGGTATAAGCAAATGTGGACCTGACAATGACTCGTGTCCACACTTAACTGATGATACAGGTACCAACACCTATGCCCAGAAATATTTCCAACTGACACCAATTGAACGGTTGTGGATACTGATACATAGCTGTGCTCTTGTGGTCAGTGTACTGAAAAGGTAATCAGGACAACGTCTGCATATGAACTAATCCATATGAAGTAGCTCACATTACAATGGAGTTTAGCAAATACAGCTAAAAAGCATCCGATATCTAAAAAAAAGTGATACCCAGCAGGTTTCTAAGGAGATATAAAAACTAATACTTTCTGTGATTGGTAGCTGGAGTAATACCCTATAAAATGACATTATACTTTTTGAACTTTTTTTTTTTTTTTTTTTTTAGATTAAAGATAATATCTTGGAAGAAATGCAAAGGAGTCTCAATTTTGAAGAAATGAAGGACTGGGGATCAAAAAATATCATTAAAATGAACCCTCCTACAGTAAACAAGATGCCAAATTCAGTTGCTAATTTACCTCTTAGGTTTGGAAGAAATTATCCAGAACAAAGAAGTATTAAACCAATCGCTAATTTGCCTTTGAGATTTGGAAGAGCTTTTGGAGAAAACATACCTAGGCAAGCTCCAAAGGTGTCGCACAGGCTTGGGAGATCTCCACTTCTTAAAAGTTCCAGGCAATCACTTCTAAATTTGCCACAGAGATTTGGGAAGTCACTGTCTGTCGATCTGTCTCAAGATGTTCAGGAATCTAAACCAGGTAATACTACACAAGTGTTCAACCCATATATTAAAATGCATATTAAATCATAGGTTAGCAATGATCAGATACAACTGGACTTCCTCAAGGGATATTCCCTCAGCATTTCAATATGACTCCAATTTGCCAAAAGAAAGATTTGCAGTTCATCAAATCAAAGAGTCTTATCACAAAAGCTAGTAGTGAATCTCTTTATGAAATCTTTTCTGATGGCTAAGTAGCCAAAGCCAAAAATGTTCCTGTGACAAGATTAGGTTTGACAACAATTTTTTAGATCAGGTTTCATTTTGAAAAGTTTAAAGCTTTGGTGAAAAAGGTTCCAAATCATTAAAATATCCCATTTCAGCACTATAAAATGACCAAACAAAATTACCTAAAAATGACTCTTCCATTTTCTAATTTTATGCAAATTAGGGTCATAAAAGACATTCCAAGCTAAATTGCTGTATTTTGAAAATGCTGGTTTTTTTCTCATCCAAAACCATTTTTTTTTCAGATTGTCTGAGACAGTGTTTGAGATTTTGATTTTTCATTCCAAGTTATGCTGAAAATTTTTTTTGACATCTCAGAATTTTTTTCAGGATAAGAAAAACACTTCCTGCCTATTACTAAAAATAATTTAAGCCAGCTCTTCAATAACAGTCCTTCTCATCATATCAGTTGCTTTATCTGAACTGTCCATTTGTCTTGGAACCAGGTTCCACTTGGCTACTCCTGACTGGTATCTGTCACATGCATAAAGTCAAAGTTCAGGCCAGGAAAGATAAATGATATACCAGAAGCCAAGACTCTTTCTTAGTTAATTTGATCCCTCTGATTCCCTTCTCACTGTATCACCTGATTATAACAGATTTTGTTTTATTTTTTTGATACCTTAGGGATATGAATTTTAACAGTTACATTAATACTGGAATGAAATAATGAAGACAGAATCCGAAAGACTTGGAAAAGCTGCAAAGTGTTTTCAAGACTAAAGGTCATGAAAAGGAAATGCATGAGAACTGAAATGCAAACCTGTCTTCATGTTATGAATAATGTATTTATTCTGTACAAATCCTTGCTGTATAAGGCAATGATAATTGTAGTGACTGTTGTAGTAGTTTACTTCAGTGGCAGCATAGTATAAATCCTATTTACTTCTGTGTGACTTAGGTCCTGTTGGTTGTAAAACCTAATTTCAGAACAATGGTTGTGTAATTGAAAGCATTTTAAGTGAAATTAAAAGCAGCATAGTATGAATAAAGAAGCATGGTACAAATAAAAATGAGTCTACGCTGTGAATAACAAACAGAAGCAGGATCAAAACCACCAGTACCCTTTGTATCATATGCAGCTAAAGAAAATCAAGTAAAATGTAGAGAAAGCACTTTTCCTGTTATGAGTCATACTAGATATAAATCTGAAAGGCGACTTGTCAAGAATTAGGCCCAGCTTCTTGGACACTGACAGAGGAATAACATCTAACCAAAGTCATATTGTAATGCAATTATCTCAGGTTTTATACCTGAGATAATGCCCTCCCTCCCTACTGTCCTACAAGATCTGCACTGCAGGCATCCCGATTCCTCTGTTAATGTGGCTGACATTACAGTTACCAGATACACACATGGAAGGGGCTACTCCATTATAAGGCTGTATATTTCCATTTCATATTTCTTATGAAAACCATTCCCTTCAAAATGGGATATTTCGTGTTCAGGGTTTCTCCAGATGTACTGGCACCTGTTATGGGAAAGCCAAATCTGACAGACTATGGCAACTAAGGGATTCTTTCTTCTGTCCCTTAGATGCTGCATTAATTTGACATCATGTTTGGCCAATGGTGGGGCTAGGCATGCCCCCAAAAACACACGACACATGCATACACACACTGTAGAGCAACAGCTGACTACCAACAGAGAAGAGAGCAGCACCTTTACAGTCTCCACATACATGCTAACCAAGACTGACATAAACATGTAATTGGGCTGATCCTCTTCTCACTCACAGGCTAATCAAACTCAAAGCTTGCTAGCAGATCTCCCACCCAAACACATGCAAACAGGTCCTTCCAAGAGCTGTTTCAGACCTGTGGTCTCTTCAGCAGTTGGCTCTCAGACCCTTGATCTCTCTAGTGTCCCAATCTATGGCGTCTCTGGTAGGTGGCTCCCACATCTCTTTCCTCTCCTGATCACCAGCTAGTCCAGCTTTAAATTCATATTCGAATCACACACAAAAATTAGTTCCTTCAGTATCACCCATTAGATGCTCAGTCTGTTCAATAGCTGGTATCCAGCCAACCTGTTTCTCCAGTTGCTAGCTCTCAGACCTGCAGGTCCTTTGACTCTCCCCTTGGACTCTTATCTCCAGTTGCTGGTACTTAGACTACTCACCTACTCACCATCTAGCCTGGCTTTAAATTTAAATTGCACACACATGCACAGAGAACAGAGAGCACACTCACACAGGAAAACATTCAATAATTGAGTTTAAGGAGAAGATAAGATACATCATCATTATCAGGCACAGGGCATAGCCTGATGAAAAATGCTAACAGCAGCTTGACTGCATGCAGCCAGCCTCTTTTATTCCCCCTCTTCTCCATTTTCCCATGCTTGTTCTTCCGCCATCTATCTTGATCCCTCCCTTTGACTGTCTTTGGCTCTCCTCTAAATGTGGCAAAGTAAGTTTAGCATTT
This sequence comes from Todiramphus chloris collaris, assembly GCA_025345505.1. NCBI lineage: Eukaryota > Metazoa > Chordata > Aves > Coraciiformes > Alcedinidae > Todiramphus > Todiramphus chloris. Next base: position 3,427,758 of record JANVCC010000019.1, on the reverse strand, counting down.
TCCCACATCCCTTAAAATAGGCCATAGTAAGTTTTAGGTGATCCTACAAGCTCTCTCAAATATCCCATTGTAAATTTGCACTTTCTCATGAGATCCATGATAACCAGTTAAAGAGCTCTGGCTGAACCTCCTCAGGGCACTGAGTGATTCCTTTAAGGTCCCATCAATCTGCTAAGATTTCTAAGACTTCTGCTCTCTGTTACTGTCTTGTTATCTCCTCTTCTTTGGGGTTTAGGTATCTGAAAGTTTAATTTATTACTTCTCCTGTCTTGTCCTAGGCTTTTATGCTGAATAACCAGTAACCAGTCCCCATATCTTTAGGGGAACCTGAAAAAAAACCCTAATCAAACTCATCCTTTTTATCAGATAAATTCATAGTCAGGATAGAGCCTGAGTTGCGACTCCTCTACAAAGTTAACAAGGCTACTTGAAACACAACTCTATTCAACCTGTGGCTGGTGAATCTAATTAAATCCAAAGCAGTGAGACCACAGTCCTGAGAATATCTAGTCACTCTACTCAGACTTGAAATGTCAAAGAGATAGGGACATCCAAATAGATTATAAACAATGAGATTGTACCTTTTGAAAGTAAGACTCCCAAACCAATCTTTGGTCTTGTCTCTGAGTCTCAGAAAACATTTTACCTCACAACTGCCAGTTTTGCAGCATAACACCTGGGTACTGCAGCCAAGTCCACGCTGAAGGACACTGGTCAAGAAATTGAGGGGGGCAAAGTGTAAGACACAGCCTATGAAACAGAAGTCTCATCATTGCCTGCCACCAGAACAGGATGCCATTCTTTCTTTAGTCAGGAAAACTGAGGGATCTTTACGTGATTTACAGTCAAATGACAGCAGAAGGAAATGCCCTGAACTTTGAATTGTGTTCTGGTCCTGCAAATCTCACTGCACATGATACGAACCAAGACCAAATAAGATTTCTGAGAATCCCTGAGCAGCAATAGAAGCTGCTTTTTAGAGGCACATATCACCTAGCAACAGAGAAAGGGTATACATCAATTGGCATTAATGATGGCTGCTATGGGAGGAAAACAGAAGCCCAAACATTGGACCAGCCACAAGTATAATTAGGTTGCCCTCTTATTGCAAGCTTCTCAGCACGGATACAGGGGATGACTGTTGATTTATTTTCCCTCAGCAGAGGAAGAGCTAGGTGAAAAGTACATAAAGGAGGAATTATGCTATGGTGTGCAAAATTTCTGTTTGGCTTGAGAGCATGTGAGCCAAAAAACCAATCACTGGATAGTGCAATGGGAGGAGAAGGGGCACAACAGGTAACATATATTGCTATAGCTATTACTCACCAGATTATTTATTATCCATATACAGATATTATTCATGAATTGGGAAAAAGCAAGGAAAGGACTCAAGTAAATCAAGTGACAGACTATTGAGGCTTACCAGCATGAATTCTAGCAGGGTTCAGAAGCTCCCAGCCTACCTTGACATACACGTAATATTTCTGTCTGTTACTAGAGCCTCCATGGAAAAACAACAGCAGGCTTATTTTAGATTCTGACTTAAGCTTATAGAGAGGACAGCTGACAATCTACTGAGTAATTTACAAGTCCAAGGGCTCATCATGTTGTTGATTTCAATATATCATTTGGACAGATTTAGCGGAATGTAAAGAGACACTGTTGTTTTACCCTCAGAAGGAGCCAAAGACTTGGTAATCAGGCATTTGGAATCTGTCAGATTCACTACAACTGCTTTTGCAACTGCCTTTTGGAATTTCTTCAAAAGATGACAACTGCGCTAGTCTTGGTCATCAGAGACCACTAGAAATTTCCAAACCCTAAACAATACATTTTAAAAATTGTCCCCTCCTTGAGGAGTACCCATTAGCAGGGAATGGAAATGTTTTCATCAGTGACACCCACGCAGGTACATACAGCACAGATGCATGAACACATCCAACTTGCACTTGTGCTGCTCTCCTGATGACATAAGGTGTAGAAGGGCCTCAAAGAGGGCCAGACAGGTTTTTTGTAGCCCAGAATATGGATGAGAAAAATCTGTGCTGCTAGGAAGAGAAAAAGAGGCTTAAGGTATTCTTATGTGTATTTTATCTCAAGAACGATGGGTAATACAAAATACATTATTTTTAGTTTTCATACCAAGGCACATGGATCCTATGAAATAATTAGCCAGAAGTTTGTCCCTATGGCCTTATCCAGAACCATATCCAATTAAAATTTTGGTGAAAACCAGCAAAAAATGGGTTCCTTTTACAGATGCTATCCCAATTATCCACTTAGGGGGCCTAGAGTTAACTGGTGAAAGAAATATTCTGAATGGGCTTTCAGAAAACTCAGATAACATTTGTAGTCTATCATTGTACTCATAAGTATAGGGTTATAATAGTTTTCTAAAACCAAAAGATATTAAATGCTATTCAAGTTCATGCCATCCCTGTATGGCTATCCTCCAATCTGCTGATAGGATATAAAGTAAAAGGAAAATCAGAAGATTGTTTCTATTGCTTGCACATCTTAAAAAAGGACTTGGGTAACTAAGACAGACACAGGTCAGACAAATCTTGGCACAGGAAAAAATCATTTTGCTACATGCCAGAGTTTCAGAGGCACCCAAGTACTGCTGTGTCTCACGCAGCAGCACCTCAGCAGCTAATTATTTCTTTTAAGACTCTGCTTTCAGCAGAAGATTGGACCAGATGATCTCCAGAAGACCCTGCCAACCCAACAGCCTGCCTCTCCATGGTCTTCACCACAGGCTGCAGGGGAATCTCTGCTCTGGCACATGGAGCACCTCCTCCCCCTCCTTCTTTACTGACTGCAGAGTGTCTGCAGAGTTGTCCCTCTCACATATTCTCAATCTTCTCTCCAGCTGCAAATGCTCTTGCCCAGGTTGAGTTTTTCCCCCCTTAAATGTTATCACAGAAGCACTGCCATTGTAGCTGATGGGCTCAACCTCATTCAGCAGCAGGTCCATCTTGCAGCCAGCTGGCATTGTCTCCATCAGACACAGGCGAAGCTTCTAGCAGCATCTCACAGAAGTCACCCCTGTAGCCCACTTGCTACCAAAACCTTGCCATGCAAATCTAATACTACGCTGAACAGAGCCAGTAAGGTCTACTGAGCTCCATGTGCTGTTCATTCCCAGCGGGACTTAGCTGGCCCATGTATAAATTAGTGAAGGAGAACAGAGAAGAACTTTTTCAAATCAGCTGCTTCTTTTAGCTGTTCAACTCTGTGAGTATATAAAATGCATCTGCAGCTTGGGGTAATAGAAGTGTTTAGAATTAACTACATTATATGAACAATATGGAGAATTTTATTTGTAAAAGAAGGGAAACAAACTTTGTTTGAGCGCTGCTGTTGAAGAGAGAGGTTCAAGAAAAAAAACAAAAAAGCATATGTTGGGTGCTGAGCTTGTCTTTGAATATGGTTACCTGTTTGACTAAGTACCTACTTGCCCTTAGAGCCTATCATCAATTCTGAGAGCTACAAGTTTGCCTTTCCCTCAAGAGGCATTTCAAATGAAATAGTACAGCCTAATTCAGCAGCTGATTTCTTTTGGCAGCTATGAAAGAAAAGTCAGAAGTTTAATTTAGATGCCTGTGAAGAAATTAAATACCAGCGAAGGTACACCAGGGTATCTATAGTGTAGTTATACTGCGATCACATATGGCTTATGGAATCTTGAAAGAAGTGTGAATGTGGGTGATTCTGAATTCCTCTTGAAGAGGCAGTCTTGTGCGGAAAGAGCAGGGGAGAGGAAAAAGCAGACCATCCTCAGAAGGTACTTCCTGTGCCAGCTCAGCCACCACTGTATGCTTCTCCAAGTTCCATTTTTCAAGACATTTCCTGAAAAAATCTATTCTTGCATGTGTTTATACTGCAAATGAATTTATGAATCCCCAGGGGTGTCCTGGAGGCTTGCAGAGTCCACCCCCATCTCAAATGTATAACTAACGATAAATTCCTTCTTGGTCTTATTTTCCTCTTGCGCAAAGTGCAGATGCTGCACAGTTTGGCACTGGCACAACAGCAGCACAGGCTGTGCTGATTTTCCTAGCCACCCCAGAAATCACAGGAATGAGGATAAGGTAACTTGGGCTAACTGTGAAAAGGGCACATAGGAGAAAGTTTGCAGGTAATATATAAAGCAATGGTTTGTATTTTCCCTGTTCTCCAACATATAACAGCAAAATATTTTAATTAATTAATATTATCCTGACAGTAAAAAATCTATTCTTGTTTTGTATGATACTGTTCTCTTAAATCGCTATTGTATTACATGTTCACACACTTCTGCTACAAAATTTCTGTTCAGATCTTCACCAGCTAACAAGCACTGGAGACATCACTGTGCATGCGTGTGTACCTGTTCTGTCTCTGAACATCTGATTGTCACAAACTGTGATAAGCAGCAGCCTTAACTGAAACCATACAACCCTCTGTAAGCCTCTATTTGATGGCATTACTCACAGCAGGGACACATGGTGACCCGTAAACTGTACAGGACCTTTGTAAAATATGAACTGGCATTGTGGCCTGATCCTGCCCTCAGTCTGGGATAAATATAAAATAACTGGGATTGATGTATTTATTGATAGATGGACAGAACAGGGAAACTGAATGCAATTCAACTTACTTTTAAGTTAAAGAATCATTGAAGGTGTGAAGAAGCTGCTACATGTAATTATGCAACATTTTTTCATGTGAATGGGCCAAAACTGAGGCAAAGGCCCTTGAACTAAAATTACCTTCGTGGCCAGAAAAGAAATGATCCTTACCTGTTTTTTCTAACATGCAAGTCATGTCTTCAGGTTCTGGGTTTTGAGGTAAAACTAAGAAAATTTTACGTAGTTAATTTGACAATCTAAATAGTCAACTGCAGTACTCAGATGAAACATATACATAAATACACTGTATACCGAAAAATTGGCTCATAGATAGAAAATGTTAAGTCCGTTCTCTAAAGCAAAAGCAAGACATTTGGGATTATCGAACTGCAGTGCAAGTCTAAAATTCCCGTCGTTGCAAACCTGCAAAAGTGTCCTGTGGCCACGAGAGGGCAGCAGGAACACTCCTTGGGAAGTTTCTGTGCGGGAGAAGCGTTTATTCCCCTACAGAGCCTGAGCTGCAATGCTGTAAGAGACTGCTGGGGGAGGTAGGAAAATGAAAACTACACATTAGCTGTACACAATTATCTTACGAACTTCCAAAGCTAACAAAGTCTATGTTCAACTTTCCATCTTTAAGTAACTACTCCTAGAACAAGTAAATAAAAAAAAATTAAAATTCACAATGGCATTTGTCACAAAGCCTGAAGTCTGTATTAAGCTGTCTATCTATGCTTTCTAACTTTTGCCTTTTAGCATCATCTGAAGGATAGGAATATGGATCACTTCTCACTTTAATAAGCAGCCTGCTTTGTCTCCTTTTGCATCCAAATGCATGGGTAGTTCTCACAGCACCATGGCTATCAAAATCAGTGAGAAGTCTAGAGAATGGCATCTCAGTTCACTGAAATGCTCACATTCCTCTATTGTCTCCACCACAATTAGGGGGCAAATATGAATTAGAGAAATTACTTTTCTCCCTATCTAGCTGGGGTGGCCTCACCTTTTCTCAGACCACCACCACATAAGTAACAGAAACACACCTTTAATCAGTTAGAAATATTCTATTTTCTATTTCCACTTGCTACATCACATGATGCCAGTTGAAGCATATTCAGTTTCAGCATGGAGAGGGTACTGGTTTAATAACTGCCTCTGTAAATCTTCATCTTTTCTGCATTATTCAACAGGAAGGTTAAAAGAGCTCTGACCTGAGATGATACATCTACCAGAGCCAAACACAAGTTACTATTTTACCTCTCTGTTGAGACATCAAGTGATTTTTTTTCCTGGGAACTGAATATTTTACTTAAGAAGGCAAATTATGCTTCCAATTCAAGAGGTGCCCCAGCAAAAGGGATAGTATTCTTTACCCCACTTTCCACCTAGCTGCCATGGCATGGGGACACCTTTAATAGCCCTTGATTGTGGGACTGCAGGAGCAAGCACTCAATAGGGCACTGGGGTAAGAGGGGAAAACTGTGGGCGAGCTTTCAAGAAAGGCCACAGAGAGGTAAAATGGAAGGACTACATGGGGAACTCACTGCAGAACATCTTTCATGCGCTTCAGTGGATACCTTAGTAAAGTTGCCAGGCTTGTAATTGTCATTTTTAGGATTGGGTTGAGGTTGACTTTTTCTTAGGTGTCCTGAGTTCTTAGATGATTATGCTTCTTAATGCCACCTCATTTCTGCCTTTGCCTTCTGCATTTTGGAAGCAGAAGGGGTTGTGACAAGCTTACTCTCTATATTCTTTATGACACAAGATGGGACCAAAAGCACAAGAGTGTTTTACTTAGCAATGTTTGAAAAGCCTTTAAAACATACATATACAAGTCTATGGGTCCTGATGGGATAAGTGCTGAAGGAGCTGGCTGATAACATCTTGAGGCCAGTCTAAACTCTGAACACTCATGGCAACTGGTAGTGTTTGAGGACTGGAAGAAAGCAAATGCCATTTCTGTCTTCAAAAGGGCTGGAGGGAGTACCCAGGCAACTCCAGGCTGCTCAGTCTCACCTCCGTGCCTGGGAAAACTCATTCTGGAAACCACTTCTAGGCACATGGACAAGAAGGTGACTGGGAATAGTCATCATGGGTACACCAAGGGGAAGTCATGCTTAACCAACCCGATGACATTCTATGATGAAATGACTGACTTAGCAGACAAGCACAGAGCAATGGATATTGTCTGTCTTGATTTCAGTAATGCTTTGGATGCTGTTCCCAAAAAAAATCCTCACAGAGAAGTTGAAGAATTATGTTCTGGATGAGGAGACTGAAAAATGTCTGAATGGCTGAGCCCAGAGGGTGATGATCAGCATTAAAAAGACTAGTTGGAGGCCAGTAATGAACAATTTACCCCAGGGGTCAGTACTGGGGCCAGCCCTGTTCAGTGTCTACATTAATGATCTGTCTGATGGGGTAGAGTGCATCCTCAGCAAGTTTGCTGATACAAAATGGGGAGGAGTGGCTGACACACCAGAGGTTCATGATGCCATCCAAATAGGATGGAGAAATGGATTGACAGGAACCTCATGCAGTTCAACAAAGGTAAATGCAAAGTCTTGCATGTGGGGAGGAATGACCCCAGGTACCAGTACATGCTGTGTAGAAAAGAAGCTGAAGGTCTTGGTAGACACCAAGTTGGACATGACCCAACAACATGTCCTCAAACATAAAGAAAGCAAATGGTGTCCTGGACTGCATGAGGAGGAGTGTGTCAGCAGTCTGAGGGTAGTGATCCTTTTCCTCTACTCAGAACTGGTGAGGTCACACCTGGAGTACTATGTACAGTTATGGACTCCCTAGTACCAGGGAGAGATGGTGCTACTGGAGAGAGTCCAGTGAAAGGCCACTGGAACACCTCTCATATGATGAAAGGCTGAGGGAGTTGGGACTGTTCAGGCTAAAGAAGAAAATGCTCAGAGAGGATCTCAGCAATGTGTACAAATATCTGAAGGGAGGGTGCAGAGATGATGAAGCCAGGCTCTTTTCAGCAGTGTGCAGTGACAGGATCAGAGACAATGGGCACCAACTGAAGCACAGGAGGGTTTACCTGAACATTAGGAAGCACTTTTGGTTATGAGGGTGACTGAGCACTGGCACAGGTTGCCCAGAGAGGCTGTGAAGTCTCCCTCCTTGGAAACATGATCCTATGCAGTCTGATGTAGGTGGCCCTGCCTGTTCAGAGGTTGGACTAGGTGACATGCAGCAGTCCCTTCCAGCCCCAACCATTCTGTGATTCTGTGATATCCATCTTTCCCTGACCCCTTTGTCACATCAGCACAGAAGAGTCACTGTAGCTTGGGAGTTATACAAGGTCTCAGGGACCTCAGTCCTCCCAATTAACTATTTCCCAAAGAAACTCACTAACCTGGAGATACAAGTGGCAGAGATACATCCCACTTAGGTATTGATGGATTTACATGTGGTGTGACCTCTTCTGTGTAAAGATTCTGAGGTAGAAATGATGTCCTAAGCCTTTTTCCTCCAGTTAGCACACCCTCTATAATAACAACCAAGGTAGGTCATTCTCATAGTATCTGAAAACCACAACTCTGAATCTTTCATTGTGTTTTTCTGTAAGGGTTTTTCAACAGCTGAGTAATTAATGAAATGAAAGAAAAGATTCTGCTGAGCCTTTCCATACATTCAGCATTAGACTATGCTGAAGTATGAAAGAGAAATGCTGAAAATAATATTTTTTTTTCAGAATATATTAAACTTGTGAACTCTGGGAATTACTGATACAGTTATATCACTTGTACATGGCACAAACATTAAAGTGTAGTTCACTTTAATGTGATAGCCAAGTCATCCATGTCGAAAACAAACCTGTGGTCCAAAATCATAATAAACCAATTACCAGCTCTACTGGATAATAATAACACAACAGTACATTTAAGAGGTATTTGGAAAAGCTATTTAGGTATTATCACTTGCCAAAAGACTTGCTTCCAGCTTTTTTCACACTGCTTTTCCAAGAAAAGTAGGACCTCCAGCTAATTTTGCCCTATCTGGTGAAAGAAACAACAGAACAAAAACACTTTCTTCAAACACATCCATTTATTTTGATGCCAATTCAACTCAAACAAAAAACACATTCAAAGAAAAGAAAAGAAAAGGTCAGCAGAACAAAGTGAAACAGATCAAAATCTATCACCATGTCTGTCAAACACAGGAAGGCAGAAACATTCATCAAGCCAACTAACTGGAAGCCAAACTCCACCAGTGGCCAGGTCCAACTGTTTCCAAATCGTGTTAAAATCCCCCACAAGACCTAAACAAAGAATATTGGTATCTCTGAGGAAGAAGAAGAAGGAAGAAGGAAGAAGAAAGAAGGAAGAAGGAAGAAGAAAGAAGGAAGAAGAAAGAAGAAAGAAGAAAGAAGAAGAAAAGAAGAAAAGAAGAAAAGAAGAAGAAAATAAGAAGAAGAGATTCACAGAAATCCTGCAGCTGTGCTGCTTGCCTTATTTTAAATGCTCTAGGCTCAGACAGTTTGTCTAGAAGTGAACTGACAGCCACATGACTTCACTCAATTTTTCCCAAATACATTTTCTGTAACAAAGTGACTTTTGGCTTGGCTTCTCACTATATTTCCTACTTTATTCATAAGAGGAAAAGTAGCACAGCACCTACTGGTGTCTTGGATCCCAGCTCCCAAATGTGCTCTAACATCCTCCCCCCTCATGTACTAGGTAACCATCTGCTGACATCACCAGCTGCCTCATTCTGTGTATCACCTCAAAAGATCCCTGTCACCTGTCACTATGATGTCAAATATTACCAGAACCCAGGCCAAAGCATACTCACACTGAACAAGAAGGCTTAGTTCATAGTTCTGCTCTATACAGTTTGGCATTAACCTTTTCTTGTGAAGAAAGACAACGAAACTCAGGATGAGAGGAGCTACTCCCCAGATACTGTCTCCTGTTTTGGGCTAACATCTCTTTGGGGTTCAGTAAACACAGTATTTGAAAGGTTGTTACATTTAGAAATTAATTTTACTTATGTATCATTCCTTAAAATATTAGTGCATCATTTTCTTACACCTTCCTGCTTTTTCCCACTGGGAGCTTTTTCTTATCAAAAAAGCCCATAGTGAGATAATTCATTCTCTTAATTGTGGATTTCTGAAAGCTCTGAGGCTGAAATGTGAACAATCATGTTTCCTGCTTTGGAGAGACAACATCCAGGAAACTAGTGATTTCCTTTGTGGGTGATTTCCCCTGGATCAGTAAGGACTTGGGACTCTGGTCCTGCCAGCACCTGGCTCCACCTGACTTCATCTTTCTCCTACTCTTATCCCCTCCTACCTATTGCCAGCCCTCTAGCCTGAGTAGCCTCACTGAGCTATAAACTCCTTGGCTTCTTCTGCCAAGTAACTGGGCCAATTTTCCAGGGAACAGAACTAGACAGACTCCTGCATGCACTGGACTGTGTCCAGAAAGCATTGTTCATAGGAATGCCTTGACCCTTGGTCTGGATCCTGCTACTAAAGGTAGATGTCAAGAGTTGGGAACTTTAGGTTCCCAAGACAGACACCTGGAAATGCTGTGCAATGAAATATGTTTCTGGAGCTGAAGGAAGCTGTTAGGATTTGTGTGGTGGATTTGCAGTAGTGCTGCTTCAGGAACACGGGAAGTCTATGTTCAGATCCCTTTTGATGAGGGGGTATAGACTACTCCCTATCAGTGGGTCTAGTGTTGGTAGCAAGGGTAAGGCTGCATGCAGGTGGGTGTAAGTCTGTACGTACATTGTGGATTTGGAGCTGAACACAGTCAGATCACTACCTCATGCTATGGATAATGGCTGAAATGCCAGGACACTGATGAAGTACAATTGGTGGTGTAGACCCCTGCATCAGTGGGCAGCTGCTTTCATGGAGCTCCAAAGAAAAGCTGTGAACTGTGGCACCTTCCCATATCTGCAACAGGCAAGGGCAAATAAGCTACTAGTCATCGGCCTCAGCAGTAATTTTGGCAGCCAGAAATCCATTTCCAAGAAAGATTAATAAAGCTGGATAGAGAGAAATTTCTACTAAGCTCTGGCTAGTGTGGACTCGGAACTGCACTACATTACAGAACCAAAGCAGTTCTGCTGGAAGGAAGTCTGGCTTCTATTTCTTGCCCACTTGCAGACTGTTAATCAACAGCTCTGAAAGTTTTTGTCTTTGCAAGCCAGAAGTACTTGAATCTGAGTCATCAGTGTAAGATTCCCATAGTGCTCATGTAGATACCATAGCAGACCACCCAACACTCTAGAAACTACCAGCATGACAGAATTAATTAGAATTTTTTCACTTGAACATGCAACATCAGCTTCTTTTCTCACAATACATATGGCCCAAATCCCCAGACATCCTAAAGAATAACATATTTTAAATATTTTCAAATAAGTTTCCTGTTTTAATAAGTCAAAACAAAGTCCTTTGCATTTCACTGACATACGCCTGAGAAGAAAAAGGCTTGATTAAAATATCCTTTTTGTGAAAGCTTTGCCAAAGTCAGGATAGCAAACATGTACCAGTGAGATGAACATATATCGCTCCTTTCTCCATGAGACTCCCCTCAGACTCTCTTTCCATTGTGAGATCCATATTCAAAAGTTAGCAGAACATTAAGTGTAGAGCAATGCAGAAGTGGCTTAAAGGAACAACTCAAAATCTAAGAAGGCAAAACAAAGGCCTCTCAGTCTTCTCCATGTGATGAGCCATTGGTTTTTATTCAAAAGGAGCCTTGTCACCACTTGTCAAGAGCAGAATGAATTCATTTCTTCCCTTTGTACCTGGCAACTTCTACTAAACGTTATTACACATCCCTGCTGGGCTTGTCATAGAACAAAGAGACTCCTGAGGGCTTCCTCAGGAAAACCAAGGATTCTCCCAGAAGCAGCAGGGCACAGAGAGAATGGAATGCTCTGCTGGCTCCTGATGGACAGGGGAGGAAGCAGTAGTGCTGCTTTGTAACCTTCATCGAAGAAGTTGCTGATGTGTTTTGAGAGAAGACTCTCAATGCTGTGAACCAGAGCTTCACTAAGTAGAAAATACAAGTCCTGGTGCTTTTCTCTTGCACAACAGAGCAGCTCAGAACAGCGGCAACTTCCTTGGGTATAAATGCCTGCATGGCACTCCAGAGACCTGATGGGTTTATACTGGCCTGATAAAGCACCTCTCCTCACACAAACAGACAATCAACCAGTGTTGAAATGCAACTTCACTCGACTGAAAGGAGGACTAAAGCATTTCCCCTCAGCACATAAGTAGGATAACAAAAATCATGGCAATTAAGGAAAAAAATCTTTATTATAAAAAGTATCATGGATTTAATATCATCCTTTTCAGAGTGGGACTGGAACTTCACAGGGATTCCAAATTCACCAGGTGAGAATTTCACAAGTGAGACTTTCCGAGTGCAAGTCCAAACTTTCTTCTCCCATTACTTGAAAGTTTATTTCTAGCTTCTGTTCATCAGCAACACAAAGCAACAGTGTCACACCTCTTTAGTCTGTTTGTTTTTTTTTTTTTAATTTTGTAACCTGGTACAAATAACCAGTAGCAGTAGTAAAAGCAACCATTGTTTCCTGACACTTTCCAGAATTAGGTAGAACTAATCTGTTTCCCCTTTAGCATCCAGATGCACTTACAAAACCTTTGATATTTGGTATTTCATCCCTGTATCTTCCCCTAGAAGCTCAAATACGAGACATGATTCTGCTGCATGACCTGCCCCACTACCACAGAGAAACTGAGGAAACTGAAATCCTAACAAGAAATTTTCAGTCCAAAGATGTACTAACTTAATTTTGGTTCTTACAGAATCATAGAATATCTCAAGTTGGAAGGCACCCATAAGAATCATCAAGTCGAACTCCCTGCTCCTTTCAGGACTTATCTCCTTAAGAAGACAGCTGGATGTGCATGTGTTCTCCTGACTGGAAAATATTCAAGGTGAACACACATCTAAACACATCAAACTGCTTGATTTCAAGTGACACAGTTGCACAGAAATGCACTGATTATCCCCAGCCACTAGCACACCCATGTGAAGTGCCTGACACAGCTTGCATTCAGTGTGAATTACTGCTACTAAACAGTAACATTTTTCACCCGTTGATGGAGAGGGGAGGTTTGCAAAGGCATAAATAACAAATTCTGAAATCAGTGAGAATTAGATGCTAAAGATTCCATCTGTGCCATTGCATATATTTGCTGTCCATATGCCACTCACATAGTACTGAAGGGACAGTGCAGGTATCTATGTGCTGGCAGCTGAGACTCAATTACACTGTAAGATGTACATGCTGCACGTATCTAACACCTTTCTTCTTCCCACTGATCAAAACATAATAGTCTTGATTCAACCTTCATTAAACTATTGCCAATCACCATTGTACTTACTTCTCTAGTGACAGTTCACCAAAATAGCATTACCCAAAATAAGGCTGAGTAACTCAGAGCCAAGAAAATAAAGCCAACTTGCCATTGTTTAAAAGATTTCAAGTAATCATCACTGTTGCTGCCACTAAAGGACATTTCAGTTTGCTTTATTTTCTTTCAGATACAGAGTTCAGGGAATTCCTTCAGTGCTGCAAGCTTCCCTGGGCAGCAGAAAAAGGAGCATGGAGGAATTGCACTACCTGTAATGCCAGAAGACAACAAGGGCAAAGAATAAGTCTCCAGGTACATTGTTAAAGACATCAGATTTATGGTAGTGACGTAGACCCTTGGCCAAGGTAGGCTAGACATAACGCTGCTCACAATCAAAATGGTTAAGTGAAGTGTTTTTAGCAAGAAAAGCAATAGACAGCTGACAGGTTAGACAGCAATGTAGACCAAGATGTGTAAATATCTGCATTCCAAAAATGGGCAATTTAAGTCTCTAGTCTTTTCACAATGCCCTAAATATTAATGTGGAAATATATACCCACAAATCTCTACACAATGTTTTGCTGAAACACAGTTCCAAATTTCCATATTTATTTTTTGCCCATCATCTGATAATTATTTACTGTTGGCTGTTGTCCCAAACACCCTTCCTGACCTTAAAAATGTCACCACTGGCTTAATTTACAGCATCCACAAATCCCACAGCCATAAATGTGAAATGTCAATGCTCAGCTAACAGTTGTAAAAGAAGAGATCTGTCTAGACAACAGCTGAGGGGAAAAGCTCTAGGGTATGCTTTCTGAGTCAGGGCTCATTCTTCCAGCCTCATACCATAACCAGTTTCCTCTTCAGAATATATCAGGGTTAGTGCCACTTTCACTGAAACCAGTTCCAAAACTTCTTTTCATCACGGTAGCATTAGTTGAAAAAAAAAAAAAAAAAAAAAAAAAAAAGACTGACCAGCTGATAGGCAAATAACAATATCAAATCTGTTGTTTAGACACTCAAGTAGGTTTCAAATCACTGTTACTGATTTACAGGAAAGCTTTGGAGGTAGAACATGATGATGTTTAGGGCTTACTTGGAGAAGGTCAAGGATAGCCTTCAGACCTAAAGGCTTCCCTGGAGAAGAGGAATGGAAGATGCAAGTTAGGCATCTGCATGGCTGTCCAAGGGTTAAAACAGGACTCAAAGACTGGAAACATGCCTTCCTGTCCTTGCTCTGCTTTGCATTACCATGAACTAGCCTCTCTGTAAAATGATCATAGAATATCTCTATGGGAAGGGACCCATAAGGATCACCAAATCCAAATCCCTGCTCCTTCCAGGATTACCAAAAACTAAACTATATGACTAAGGGTGTCATGCAGATGCTCCTTGAACTCTGACACGCTTGGTACCATGATCACTTCCCTGGGGATGCTGTTATAGTGACCAACCACCCTCTCGGTGAAGAACCTTTTCCTAAGGTTCTAAGGATCTTTTCCTAAGGTTTCCTAAGGATCTGACCTTCCCCTGATGCAGCTCCATACCATTTCCATGTGTCCTATCACTAGTCACCAGAGAGAGGAGATCAGCACGTACCCCTCCACTGTGTATGTTGAGGAAGTTGTAGACTGCAATGAGATCACCCCTCACCCTTCTCTTCTCCAAGCTGAACAAGCCAAGTGACCTCAGCCATGACTCAGAAGTCTTGCCCTCAAGGCTTTTCACCATCTTCGTCACTCTCCTCTGGACACACTCCAATAGTTTGATGTCCAACTTGAGGTGTCCAAAACTACACACAGTACTCAAGGTGGTGCCGCCCCCGTGCAGTGCCGCGTGGGACAGTCACCTCCCTTGACAGGCTAGGTGTGCTGTGCTAGGTGCAATGCAGGACACAGCTGGTCCTTTTGGCTAGGACACACTGTGATTCATACTCAACGTGCCATCAAGCCAAACCCCAAATCTCTACCGTAGGGCTGCTCTCCAGGCTCTCATCTCCCAGTTTGGACATATAACCAGGATTACCCCATCCCACATGCAGAATCCAGCACTGCTCACTGCTCTTGCTAATGATACTGATAGGACTTCCACCCCAGGAGCATGGCAAGGTGCTGTGATCCCCCAGTGATAGGATCACTGTAAGAATGTATAATGAACTTGAAACAAGAATTTTCATTGCTCTTCTCTTTTTTCTTTCTGAACATGCAATCCCTTGGATTACTTGTTGTTCCAGCACACTAAAAAGAGGTCCAGAAACAAGTCTTCCCTTTTCCACAAGCCAGAAAATGCCTTGCTGGCACACAGTCTGTGTAGCTGTCTTTACACACCTACCTTCACATCGCGAGCAAGAAGAGGTTTTGGCCAACACAGGCATAGTACCTAATAAAAAGGCAGAAGAGAAACAGCAACACACCCCATCTCAGAAAACTAACTTAGCAGTCAGGAAGTCAGAAGAGGTTTACAAGCTACTCTATAAACCCATGTTCATGGCATACACTTGTCTTGGGCAACGCTCACAGAGAAGTGACACTGCAGAAGAGTTGTTCAGAGCATACCCAGATACCCACAATCCTGACAGTCCTAGTGTAGGGGCAAAATAGAGTAGTCTTTTCTCCACACTGAGTTTCTGTCTTACACAGATTAGCTTCCTAACAAGTAGCAAAGCTACAGTATCCCCAAGGATATCACCTTCACTGATCTCAATGAACCCACCAGAGATACAGGACAGAAACTAATCAGAAAATTACTCCAGTGCAAGCAATAATGGAGGAGAAAGCTAGGATGGGCAAGGTGCAAATGAAGTACTTTTGCGCTTGTGCCTCTGATAGCACTGGCACAAATTTCAGCAAGGGAAGTATGAGAAGCCTACATAAGTATATTTATAATACAGCTTGTAAATAAAACTTCAAGAAATACCCAATGTGAGAATTATTTGATTTTTATGGAGCAAATACTGATTTTTCATAAGAAACATACAAAAATAAGTAAATAAAATCCCACAGTTAGGGTTGATTCAAATATAACTTTCTGATAAATAAGACATTATTAGGTTATGCTGATATTGGTATTTTCTAGATATATGCAGGGCTTTTGGCCTGTGAAAGTACAGTACATAGGGCAAGCATCAAAGTCACGGACTCTGAGGTTCTAAAACTAGTGGTAAGAGAAACGTGTCTGCTTGTGCTTCTTTTTTTAATATCATTTTGTAACATGTGTATGAAATTTGATGAGAAAAAAACCAAAGAATATATTTTCTGGTGCACCCCTACATAACTAATCTGTGGCTTTTATACATGCTGGCAAATCTCCTATGTGTAAAGCTACAGAACCCAAAGGTATTTTTGTTACATGAGAACCAAGGGGCTGGCAAATCTGGCTGGATGATGAAATGAAGTGATCCTCAGTGTTATCCAGCAGATGCCAAGGCACAGGAAGAGCACAGGGAGAACAACTCATGAGAGCTTCTTTTTCTGAGTTGAGGAGTCACAGCTGAGTTCAGGTTGGAAGGCATCTCTGAAGATCACATGGTCCTAACCTCCACGCACAGCCGGGCCTCTCTCCAAGTACAGCCAAACGACTACAACTACACAAGTGCTTCTGAGTGGGAAAGGAGGCTTCCAATGTAAAAGTCATCCACCTCTTGATTCAAAATAAGTACAAGGAACACAAACACATCCTTCTACAGACACAACTACTGCCACTTTGCAGAGGCACTGTTCCAAAATACTTCAAATGCAATGTATTACTTACTGAGCCACGCCACCCACATGTATCAAACACAGAAGTAGTGAGAAGTGCTGCATCACAAGCACAGCAGTTGAACTAGGTAAAAAACAAGTATTTACAGGTTAGTAGGCTTTAATGTCAATGCTGCAAAGAGCATTTTTGTCATGGCAATCCTACACATGTATTGAATGTCCCAAATCAGCATCCAGACTTCTCAAATCCCTGAATTCGGCTGTAAAGCGAGCACTGCTGCCCCACAGCATCCCCCTCCGGCGGCACCATCTGTCCTAGGAGAGCACCCTCAGCACCAGCTCTCCTGTCGGAAGGGTGCACAGCCTCCACCATGGAGATCAGCTACTACTGTGGTGTGATGGGGCTGGGAGAGGATGAGGGGAGTCTCAAAGACTCCAGCTTAAGATGGAGGTGTTCAGCATTTCTGAACACACAGCCTTGCACGAGAGCCGGATGGCTAAGTCTGACCACAATGGCCACATTACTCAACTGACAGCAACCACGGCACAGAAGCACACATTACACTGGACAGTGCTAATGTGGGAAAGACAACAATGTTCTGAACTTGTGGTTAGACCCAGAGTGTTATAAGCACATTGCTGTTGGTCTGTGCTACAACCCCCAAGCCTGGGGAGCCCACTGAGTCATCCATAAAAGTCAAACAAATCCCTTCTGATTCAGCATAATGGCTCTCCCTTTCTTGAAGCCAACACCCCCTCTTCAGCCATGTGTTTAGGGCCACCCATTCCTTCTAGCAACAGACACTTGATTAGATGCTTTGGGTGAAGCTCAGCTTTAGCAAGGCCAGGCCAGAACCATAAGGCTTTTTCTAATAACAAAAAAATCTTACTGGCTACAGCTGATTTTTACAACTGCGTTTCCTTAGTTTTGGCATTGCTCTTTGCTTTCTCTTTTGTTGTATTTTTTGTTTGTTTAACCTGATGTCCCATACTAAGAACTGCTTTGTTCTCCATTGTTCAAACTCAAGTACAGGTATGGTTCTGTTTTCAGATTCTTTTCAGTGAAAAGCACCATGTGGTTTAGCTGGATTCTGGCAGTCACTTGGCATCAGAAGCAGCTGAAAGTGATCCCCATAACTCAGACTTAACTCCTTAGAGAGTCAAAAGTTGGAACCTGCACCCATTCAAGGCATTCCCACAGCTCCTACTGAGTGTTAGGTGTGCATGGTGAAGGGCTGTAAAAGCCAGGTTTTCACAGGTGGAAATATGTTCTCAGGAACTTTGGATTCAGGTATGGGTGTCATCAAGTCTCCAAATCCAACCCTGCATAACTTAGATTTTGAAACCCTGGATAGGTTTCCACACTGGTGGCATCTCTGTGTTTTAATATTAAGGGTTATCTGAGAAACCAAGACAAAAACATATATAATCTATTTGGATTTTTATACGCAAACAGAGCATTAGCTTTACATATTTATGCCTTCTCTTTGCACAGAGGCCTTCCCACAGAGCAATAGTACAATTTCACCCAGCTGAAAAAAAAGTGATGTGTATATGAATGATGAACTGTTAGTCTAAACTGGGCGTTAACTTCATTGAAAATTTAGTGAATCTAACATCGAACTGAATATTCATTCCACTCCAGTGATATTCTGCATATATGATAGGAAGTGCAGATGTATGAAATCTAAAGGGCCATGTTCTGTAAAAAGGGATTAGCCAGTAACAAAGGACAGCAAACACAGCTGGGAAGGAAATTCAGAATACGGCATTGTAGCCCTTCAGTTTAGTGTTTCTTCAACAAGGGTCTCTGAGTTTGCTTTACAGGTTGTCCATTTTTATCAACTTGTAATACTCAAAAATATTAGCCTTTCTACTAGTTAGAATCCAGATTAAACTGAAGCAGCTGAAGTAACCATGACACCATGTGTATTTCAGTCCATTTGTATGGAATATCACAGAGCCATAGAACGATTTGGCTTGGAAGAAACCTTAAAGATCATCTAGTTCCAACCCCTGCTGTGGGCAGGGACACCTTCCACTAGACCAGGTCGCTCAGAGCCCCATCCAACCTGTCCTTTAGCACTTGCAGAGATGGGGCATCCACAGTTTCTCTGGGCAACCTGTTCAAGTGCCTCACCACCCTCATCATAACGAATTTATTCCTTACATCTAATCTGAATCAACCCTCTCAGTCTAAAGCCCTGTTGTCCCTCCAACAGATACCAGGGTGGCTGAAGTCCCCCACAAGGACCAGGGCTTGTGAACATGAGGCTGCTACTATCTGACCACAGAGGGCCTCATACAGGTTGTCTTCCTGGTTGGGTGGCCTGTAGCAGACCCCCATTATAATGTCACCTGCCCATGCCCTCCGTTTAATCCTGACCCATAAACTCTTGGTCAGCTCCTCACCTATCCCCAGGTGGAGCTTCATGCACCCCAGCTGGCCACTGACATAGAAAGTAACACTTCGTCCTTGTCTCTCCTGCCTGTCTGATAGATAGCTAGGTAGGTAGGTAAGTAGGTAGGTGTATATTTGAAGGAGGTTTAGCAAGGGTTATTTTCCTCACTGCTTCTGTTCACAAAATAATCTGATTGAGCAAATCTGGGTGCTGCTGGAGTTCTGCAATCCAACATTTCGCCACTTGATGGCACCAGAAAAACGCTTAAATTTAATCAAACTACCGAGATTTTATATTCCAGTACTTTAAAGTGTAAATGTAAATTCTTTGAAAGCCAAAACAAGACCAAGTTACACCTCTCCTATTATCACTGATAACCAGAGCATACTAGAAACCTGACAATAATGCTGCGACAATTTCCCAGTTGTCTTTAGAGGGCTCTGAAGTTCATTGTTTGACCCCAACACTTTCCCTTTAGCCTCCCTGCGTGTGAGGTACCTGCTCCCCATTTGGTGTAAACCCAGACACTCTAGAAAAGCAGGAGAGATAATTGTAAACAGGCCACAGAAGCCTCAGAAGGAAACCTGCAAGCCTTGTCTTTGTAATCCACTGCTTTTGGCAGGCTTCTCTTTTTATTACCTCATTACAGCATGGTGAGTGTGGTTACCTACAAGAGTGTAGAAGCCAAGACTTCTTTTACTGGGATAGCTTATGACCTTTAACCAGCAATGCACATTCGAGGCACTGGCTGTGCTTCTTCTGCAGAATTTGGTTACAAGCTACGAGGAAGTAGCAAGTTTCCCTGCAAGTTTCCTAAGCACTAAGCAACAAGAACTGACCCATGCACTTCTGTAAATTAACAGAGCACTTTCAAAGTTGTTTTCAAACCGACAGCCATGCAAAGTGGGCACTCTCATGCTGGGTAGTTCTGTTTTATTACCTAATCTACCCCCAAGAAAACTCCATTGACTGCAGTGGAATGATGGGGAACAATTTGGTCCGCTGTCACTTGCTAGTCAAGTAAGTGTCCTGTTATGTGACATTTCTATTGGTATCCCTGAAATAGCAGAAACACAGACAGGTGGTGGAAAAACATTAAAATCTGACCTTGGAACAGGGTAGGGAGCCTGCTGTGTTTTCAGTAATGCCTGGACTGGTCAACCTCAAACACTTCTAAGTTAAGGATGCTCTGGGACCTCACTTCATAGCAAGAGGATTACTTTGTGCCAGCTCCTCACCAGAATGGATCACCCACACACACAGACAGGCTGAGGCAGAGACTGCAGCACCTTTCTGGGGATTTGCTTCCTTAAGAGGAAGCAGCCAGGGACTGCTGGGCCTTTATGCCCTTGTGCTATCTGTATAAGGAGGAAGGCAGTTTTACACAAGAGTAGATCAAACTCTGCCCATCTATGTACTGAAAAGTACAAAACCTTGGACTCTGAATATTTGATCAACAGCACATTGATGTACTTTCTCCATTATTTTGCACTCACGTCTTAACCTGAAACATGCTGGGTCTCTATGCTTTGTCCTAGTTTGAGCATTTTCTTTTCCTGTAAGGAACTATTTTATCGGTCTTTGCAAGGCTTTTAGATTGAGGAATACATCCTTTAAAACAAAAAGTGAAACCACATGCACACACAAAAAAAAACTTCCACATTCATAGTCTTTCAGAGCAAATATTCTTTCTGCTGTCAGAGACTATTAACAGGTGACAGCCACATGGAACCTCTCCTGAAAAATACCCTCCAAGTGGTTCTCTTTAGGCCTGCCTGGGAGCTATTAACACTCAGTTTATTTACCTTATAGCCTGTGAGGGCTCCTTTGAGCCATTACTGTCTTTTCTGGGAAATGAATTACCAGGCGTTTGCAATAACTCTGTACACTTTCATGGGACAACTGTGCCTTTGCTTTAAGAATGCACACTATATATCCTTGTGCAGTTTTGCACTAGAATGAATCACCAAATTTGTGCATTTTGGAGTGCATTTGCAGCAGGCCATATGCATGTTCTCCCAGTTAAATGTACTGGAGAACAGTAATTGCTTCCTCCCATCTGAAGGTGCAATGAGTTCACATTGAGTAAGGCTGCAAAATCCTGAAAGGCATTGAAAAACACCCTTCAGCCATTGTCAAGAACCCGTGTTATACACACACAAACACACACAAACACACACACACACTATCAGACTAGAGCATTTGCAGCTGTCCTTCCAAGGACAAGTCAGGCCAATAAGGTTTTGAGTGGGTTCAGTGACAGCACAGAATGAATGAAAACTTTTTTTTTTCCATGTGGATTTTAATCTGCTTGCACTGTTTATCATGCCATACCACATTTGCATCCCTCTGGCTGTCCCTCAGGTCTCCAACACCTGGTGGTTCCCTGACCTGCAGCTCCCTGACCACACAAGTTTTAAGGTTAGGCAAGATAAGTGACTGCCTCCCTTTGAAAGAATAAAGGGCTGCAGAGAAAGCCAATTTATGCATATGAAATGTTTTATTCTCCAGACATAATTTCCTTCCTGTTAAAACTGTCAAGAATGATACATCTTATTCTCTTAGTAACTTCCTAAGTACATAGGAAATTAACAAGAAAGAGCAGCAAAAAGTTCTCTGGTCTCATCTAGAAAAGAAGCTGAAGGTCATGAGACGCCCCACACTGCATTACTCTCTGGCCAATACCATGCCTGACAGATGAAACAGCTCTTCAGAGGCTCCTACCACGTGTCAAAGAGTAGAAAAATAGTGGAAAGTGGAAGCCCCTATTGAAGATCACACAGGTTGCAAAGTTCCAATGTGTCTTTTATTACCTTTACTGAGCAAGTGTGTCCCTGCATCCAGTGCCCTTCACTACACCAGGAGAGAAGGCGCAGAACTACAGCAAAGCTGGTGTTTCCATAAGGATACTCTCTCTCTCCCGTGAAACTTTGTATAAAATAGGCATAAAGCCTATTTTACAAAACAGTGTTTGATGAGTGCCCTCGGTGCGCACCTTGCTAAGAAAATGGGATAGTGTCCATCTGGACCACCCCCTAGATTTTTTCTGAGACTTTCCAAACTGGGAGTAAAAGTCTCTGCAGCTTGAGTCAGACTTCTTTAAAAGAAACTGAGATAAGACTCCCTATACTCTGTGGACTAAACATAAAGGGGCAGATAACATATTACTGAGCAACTGCTTCTAGTGTGATTCTGGCAGACTCCAGCAAAGGTCTACTATTGCTCCAGTGAAAGCATCTCATTGCCAAATTTGGAAAAGCTGCTGTTCCTTTCTTCCTTTCTAACCTTTCCATGCTGCCATCCATTCTGGGTGATTTCAGGCTTGATTACCCAGTCTGAATTTTAAAAATATAAGGCACACTAAATAACAGTACACCTTTGAAAATACAAAGCTTTGCTGGCTGTTACAACCTGAGCTCACAGAGCTTCTCTAAAATATGGCAGAGTCATAAAAATGCATATTCATCCTTATTTTATCGCTGCCTTAAGTTTAGATGTTATAATGAAAACTGCTCTACAAAGGTACTTAAGTAGTTCTGCTGTGCCAGAGCACAAAGCAGACTGATTCCTTATTTTTGCATCTTTGTATCAGGAATATGTCCAATTAATGCAAGGAAGAATGTAACAATTCACACTGTTAACACAATGTGAATGGAAAGGGAAACTGAAAATACTTCTTAGTGTTTCAATTCGCATTGTGTTACAATTGTACATTGTATATTACAATTGTATATTGTAGTTGTATATTGTAACACATTGTGAATTGGCAATAAACATTAAGAAGTATTCTCCTTCATGTCTACAGCACCAGGGGACATACAGCATCAGTTCCCACTGTAGAAATGAAAAATCAATTTGAAGTATCTGTGGAATAAACTTTTAAATATTGCTGCTCTGTATGTATGGCTATTTTTCTAAAAATTTTCCATCTTCAAGACAGACACAAAGTTGGAATCAGAGTCTCAGGTCACTATAAATGTAACAATATATACAAATGGTTTTCAGAATCCAACACTGTTTAAGTCCTGCTATCTTTGTAGCATCACACAGTGAAAGTAGACCACCTCAGCTGAGGCAGGAGTTATGCTGGCATGGTAATTTGTGAGATATCACACATCATGTTGATTGCACCGAGTCCCACAGCATCTCAGCACAGATTTTACAAGGAAATGCATGACTTCTGCATGTTGTACCAGAACAACGTGTGAACAAAATTGATCTGGCACTTGAAGTGTATCTTCAAAACACTCATATCAGTGTGGAAAGAAATAAGTACAGGACAATATTTAAATTCTTTGAGCAAGGGGGCATGTTTCTTCTTTGTAACTGTGCAACACCTATTTTTATGGACACTGATTCAATGATGGAGTAGCCAAGTTGCAGCCCTTGAGTCACAGGTGACTTGAACAGAAATTGGGTGCAGTTTCCATGCCATGGCAATGTCATTAACAGGGTGACTGGGTAATCCCCAGCTGTGGGAGGAAGAGTTCCAAGAGGAATTGCTAAGGCTGAAATGATGAAGTCCCAATGGGGCTCATTAATAGCCCACACAGCTCTGTCCTAAACTGAGTAGGGGAAGGAATCCTGAGAAGTTATCACCATATCCTGCTTGGGAATCAATGTGGGACATCCCTCTCCTCACTAAGGAAAACAAGAGGGCAAGAGGAAGACTTTGGTATGTGGCTTGTAGCATCAAGAAACTTTGTGGGATCATTGTACAAATAAGAAAGCTTTATTTATTTATTTAATTATTTTTAAAGACTACCAATAAAGCTTAAAA